>JAWNPR010000149.1:6077500-6677500 GCA_035047405.1 Drosophila stalkeri | reverse complement strand
TCGACGTTCATACGGACGGACGGACGGACGGACGGACGGACAGACGGACAGGGCTATATCAACTTATTTTTTTATGCTGATCAAGAATATATATACTTTATGGGGTCTGCGACGTCTCCTTCTGCCTGTTACATACATTTTCACAAAAACATTATACCCTGAATTCCCATTTTCAATGGGTTCAGGGTATAATAATAAAAAGTTTAGTTATTACGAAAATTATGACAATGACAATGACAATGGCAATGATAATGATAATGACAACGTAAACACAAACATGAACATACAATAATAATAATAATAATAATAAATATAATAGTAATAATAATAATAATAATAATAATAGTAATAATAATAATAATAATAATAGTAATAATAATAATTATTATTATCATTCATAATTTTATTATTTTTATTATTATTATTATTATTATTATTATTAATAACAGAGAAAATGAGAAATATTACATACATGATAATATACAAATATATATATGTATATGATAATTCTCATTATAATTTACATTTATTTGATTGATAATAACAATGTGAACAATTAATTTGCAGCCAAAGGTAAATACATTGGAGCGCCATGCAACGAGCTAAAGTGCGATGCGAAGCTGCTGCATGTTACCTGCGATAAGGAGACGCAGCTGTGCAGCTGCGAGCGCAACTATCCCGTGCAGCTGGGACCGGTAAAGGGCTGTGCCAAACGTGAGAGATACCATTATGTCAGCTATGTAAGTTTGTAGCTATATTTGAAGTCTTGTTTCTGTTATCTAGCTAAGAAACTGGGCGATCAGTGTTTCTATGACGAGACCTGCATCTACAACGATGAGAACTCCCTCTGTGTTCAGGTGCGACACAATGCGATGTGTCAGTGCGCCAGTGGATATCACTCGGTCAGCTATACGAAGCCAACAAGGCGGGTCTTTTGCACACCAGGTGAGAGACGACACTGCCACACACTTCACTCACTCGCTCGTTCTTAGCTCTTTACTGATAAAACATTTACCTCTTCTTGGCCAGACCTGAGCGAGCTGAGCTCGGATTTGCCCACGCTGCTGGGCGTATCCTCGGGCATTGCGGTGCTGGCGGGTCTCATTTGCATGGTTTTGCATCTCTTTAGCAAGACCAAGTATCCGAGGCATCGGAATTTTGGTGATGCCAATATACCGCCGCCCATACTCTACTCCAGCGATACAGGTGAGTGTGTGGTGGGGGATTATGCTTTATATGGATGGAGCTATTTAATTGATCTTATGATTCGTGCTCCTTTAGGCATACCGCTGACCGTGCACTCGGCACGTCCATCGTCGCGTTCCAGTATTCGTTCGACGGGCTCGATTGGATCATTTGGTAATCGTCGCGCCTCATCCGGGGGCTTGACTGGCGCCGTTGGCGGCGGTGTCGGCAACAGCAGCGGTGGTGGTGGCGGCGGCGGCGGTGGCGGACCCGGTGGCAGCTCAAAGGGCATACTTGTGTCGACGTCTCGTACAGGTGCGGCTAGATCGGCCGCCATATTGCTCATATCGTGTCACATTACGGCCGTGTCCAAACAAAATTCACGCGCCTCGTCGCGTCACACGTCTGGCGCCGGCTGCAGCCAGCATTCGCGCGACAATCTTGACGAGAACAACGGCTGCAACGGCTCCGGCTCGGGCGGGGCTGGTGGTGGTGGTGGTGGTGGTGGTGGTGGTGCTGGCAGCGATGGCGGCTGTCGCAGTTGCGAGAGTGTGCTCTCTATGAACCGCCAGCTGCAGAAGCAATTGAATCATCAACGGCATCTGCTCAGCTTTGAGCTATCGCCGGCGAAGACAAAGAATCAGGATAGATTTAGGACCCTCTTGGGCATGAATGGCATTCATAATTATGATGATGACGATGATAATAATGATGATGATGGGTTCAATAGCATAGATGCACTAGGTGCCAGTGGTTCTGGCAGTCGCGCTGGCATTAGCGGTTCCGACTATGGCAGCGGCATTGGCGGCGGTGCCGAGCTGCATCATTTGCAAATTGGCGCCCTGCCCACGCCGGCGAGTGAAACGCCCAGATTTGCGGTAAATCAACTCATCAGTCAGCAGTCATTCAGCGTCAATCATCAACATCAACATCAACATCAATATCAATCACGAACAATCACAATTGGCCAATTTGTAGCCTTCATCAATAACTCGCTCCCGCCTAGCAACTATGTGTTCTCTTTATAAGTTCTCTTGTTCTTCTATTGGTGTTTTGAATTCCTGCTCTCTTATATACATACATACATACATTGTGTACCAAAAACTCCCTTCATAATACCCTCACACATGCTCTCAGTTGAGGTCAGTGTATTGAGCTCATTCAGCAAGCAGCTGACTTATTTTGTGGACTGACTTAGCTTCAATTGTTGTATCGATCTTGGATTAAGTTAATAACTCTTTGAGCATTATTTGGAATTTAATTTCGTTCAAAGCTTGTATTGATTATTCGATATTTTTCATTCCTCATATAAATGAAATGTATTTAATTATTGAATTCCTATTTATTATTTACTCACACATGTCATTTAAACGAAATATTATTCCAAATTATTATTAATTATTATTATTTAATTATTTGTTTTACATGTATATGTAAATTCTTAAATTTATTAATTAACTCGATATTTCAGTTTATTTTTTATTTGCTTTTTCGTTTTATTAAACAAAAAGAATTTAGTTATGAAAATAATAATATAATTAATTTAATCAAATTTATAGCTTAAAGACTTATTTACAATTGCGTTGAAAACTATTTACAAAGAAGAGTTCTTAGCTAAATATTAAACAAATATTTACGCCTAGTTAATATGAGAGCAGAATTATTATTTATTATTATGGAAATCAATTTTAAGACTTCACTTGGCTTATATAAACTGTTATAAACCATATTAGATTATAATATAATTTAGATTATATATTATATAATTATATAATACAATTTAGATTATATATTATAATCGTAATCAGTGTAGTCTCGAAATCGATCTCCAAAGTCCACAATATAAACGCTCTTCCACATTGACCTGAGCTTCATCTAATCATTGGCTTCATTTGATGTGTACATTGGCTCATTTCAAATCATCTACATGCAGCATTTCCTTAAATAGTTAAAAAATCAAACAAAACCCGTCGAAAATTCTAACTCTTGGTCTTATGTTCTAAATGATCGATGTTTAATGTGCTTCCAAATCTCTGTTTCAAATTTCAAAGTTGATTGTTTGGTTTCTTTTCATTTACGTTACAAAAATTTAACAACAAAAAAATTAAAAATTAAAATAAATAAATACAACATACAAAAACACATATAACACACACAACTGTAGAAAAGCGCTGAAAAGAAAAAGAACAACGAATCCAATTATATATTCCAGATCCGACATTTGATAGTTGGTTTAGTTAATAAATATCTAAACACGAGCACAAGAAAAATAAAATAAAATGCAGTTGACCCGGCGAAAGTTGTAAACAATATTGAACATATTTCTGAAGCTAACTTGAATTATAACGCAAATCATATATAGTCTATATGCATATAAATATAGATACAACTGCAGCTTGACAATATGATATCGAAGCAATATGGCGGTGATTATGTTCCTGTTTCCAGAAATTTTTATAACACCATTATCTAATTCTTTAAAACAAAATAATGCAAATTATTATGATATCTACACGCACACGCACACACACACACACACACACACACGCACACGCACACACACACACACACGCACACACACACACACACACGTTTACACTAAATATTCCAAATTGCATGCATCCTGTGAGTGGACTGTGTGGAACACTCCATTGATTAAATGCACACCAACCGATCCCAAGTTTTATCTTATTTATTATTCGATAATCTAAACTGTCTGTGTCGCTTCTATCTGAATGAGACTGAATGTATTTAATAACTAAAAAAAAAAAAAACAAAAACGCAAAACTTTCTCTTATTTATAATTTAACTCATTTCTAGCATTTATTCGAGCTTTAACATAAGACTTTGCCTTAATATCTAACATTTAACATTTAACAGCAGGGTATACTTTTTTTGCCACCACTGTAATGCTTAGGCATAGGCTCTGCTCTCTTTTCTGTTGCCGCAATCACAAGATTTCCGCAGGTTGTTTCATTCCAGCATTTTGTTTGTGTTCCATTCTCGTCTATATCGAATACAGAGAATTTGCTGTGAAATATTAAATATTTTTTTTATATATATATATATATATATATATATATATATATATAAATTATATATATTTATATAATTTATTTCAGAATAAGTTTTGTTTTTTATCAGCATTATCAGCAGACGTTCAATCTTTCAGTATATTAACATTTCGATTGCCTGCTTAATCTATGCACATTCAACGCTTTAAAGATATGTAGATATTTAATGATAACTTTTTAGAGCTTATAGACATTGCCTTAGCCTTGCCTGCAATGCTGGCGTTTGCTTTGCCACTCTCTCTCTCTCTCTCTCTCTTTCTATCTGTCTCTCTATCAAACTCTTTTGCTGTAAATGTCTCTCTCTCTCTCTCTCTCTCTTCGCCTCTCTTTCTTTGTCTTTCTACTTGTCTCTCTGTCAGCTTCTGCCTCTGCTTCGAAAATTACTAAACTACAGAAAGAACTAAAGAATTTCGAGTGAATAAATTGTTTTGATACATATAAAACTTATATCCGTTTGCAGGTTCTCGAAGACCAAGTCTAGCGTCTGTGCATAGCACAAGCTCCTCGGTGCGCAGCTACAGCATGATGCGCTTCGAGAAGGAGGTGCAACAGAAGGAGATCAGGCAGGAGATGAAACTGCGCCTGGCCCGACTCCAGCAGCAGCAGCATCTCACACAGAACAAGCCGCAGATTATCATTGGAGAGGCGCTGCTGCAGCATGGAGCGCTCAGTCGTGTTACAATGGCCACGCCCAGTCCGCTGACGCCCAACTCGCTGGACGAGCTGCTGCCATCGCTAGATGAGAATCAGGAGGTATGCTAGCTGATCATTCAATTATAAACGTCTTTCTTACCCACACATTCCTTCAGTATCCACCCAGGCTGGAGAGCACCTACAAACAGCTGGTGCAACCGTCAGCCGCAGCAGCAACTACAACTGGCCCTGGCGCAGGCATCCGTTCCGGTTCCGGTTCCGGTTCCGGTTCTAGCTCTGGCCGCATAAACGGCTATAACGGTCCCTGCAGCTCATCGACTGAAGCGCTCTAAAAAAAAAGATCTTGTATACGAGATCTCGAACGTAGCTCTTAAGTGAAACCCCCCTTAAAAACAAGAGTAATCGAAGTTAAGTTCAATGCTTAAATGTTAGTTCACTGAATTAAACGTCAAACGTGTTTAGTTATAGCCAATTAGATTATGTGTAACATAGTAAGCGTCTGCTTTCGCGGGCAAGAGCTGATCTATAGAGCATTAAATAGGCGATACCCTCCCATTGGGATGCGTACCTATATCGTTATATATAGTGTTCTATATGCGTATTGTCGTCGTATTTTGTAGGCAGAAATGCAAACATGAAAAACAAAGTTTGTATTATTTTTCATAACATTTTATCGGTTATATTATTAAAATTATTCTATGAAATTAAAAGTATTTTTTATTTGATCTTATTTATTTATTTGTTTTTATTTATTTTTTTTAAGTATTTAGTAATTTTAAAAAATTTTCTTTATAAATTTGTATTTCATTTAATTTTAATTTAAGCATTTTATTTATTTTGTTATTCTCGATATATATATATACACATGTACACTTGATACCCTTTAAAATTATAAAAAAAAAAATATATATATATATATATATATAGATATTGTAAGCAATATGATATAAAAACGAATAGTGTAAATTTAATTGTTTATAGTGAGTTTAGGCGTGCATACCCTAAAGTTTAGTACTGATTAAATATACGCAAATGAATTTATAAAATCGGTTTATACAATTTATACATTATGGTATTAAATATACCTATTAAAACAAAACAAAAATAATACTAATGATGATTATTGTGTAATAAAAATAGAGTATTAAATAAGCGAATTATGAATAGCATTGGTTGACCCACAAAACGTCTAGATAAAAGCAAATCTATACAAAATTCTACTAATCCCTTGTTGATTTTATGTTTCCTATATTTGGAATTTCATGTAATTAAATTATATATATACACATTTATATATAACACATACATATATGTGTTAAATGAATGAATTGAATGGCTATTTAGCTATAGGAATACATATATATATATATATATATATATATATATATATATATATATATATATATATATATATATATGTATTTAGTATATTTGATTTGAAAGCTTTTGCAGTGTTTGTTGTACAAATCGTATCTGTATTATCTACGAAATAATTAATGAAGTCATCAGTTATAGAGACAAATATTAGTGTTAATGATAGGCCTATGGCACATAGTACATATGAATACATCTGATATACCTTGAGCCATCTGTATAATTTATGCATTTTCCACAAAGGAGTTTCAAACTGAATACAATAACCGAAACGTATGTACTATACCAAATACTATCCAAATACTATATTTATACCATATATTAACTGATATTAGTATTTGCCTGAAAGGTTGTTCAAAACATTTCCTTTGACTTTGCCAACGTTCAACTGTTTTTATTGTAGTCCCTATGTTGATAGCTCTGCTATAAATGTATATATATACTATATATACTCCATATACATATATATATTTCTGTTTGGTATTGTCTATTGTTACATATCTCCCAAACTTCTCTAGGAAGTTGTTACATATCCAAATTGTGCAATTACAAACAGTTGAGGAACTCACTATTCCCATCCACCTATAGAAACTTAGATATTTTTTAATCAAATTTTCCATTATACTTTTTATTTTCTTTTAATTTACCGTAACTCTAGTTTCCAATGTGTTTCCTAGAGTTCTGATACAATTCCATTATTTTGCGTTTCATTCCCACATTCCTTTGCCTAACATTCATAATATTGCTGTTATCGAGACATCTTGTAATACCCTAGCCTTCATATAGTACGTGAAACGGCAGACAGACTCCGTAATATTGTGAAATAGTAAATAAGTTTAAAAATAAAGTCTATTAAAAAAAAAAATTATTAAATAATATTTTATTTGGAATATTTGCAACATAGAATTACCAAATCAAACACTGTCAAATTGGAGGAGTATTTACATAATAATAATATATTCTCCATGTTTCTATTATTTAAATCTTGATCATATTTTAGTTTCTTCTATTCCATTGATCTTTATTAGTTTCCATAAACAAAACAATTATTTCTAAACATTTTTCCAATATTTGTAACTTTTATTTAGAATAACTTTTCAGGAAAATTTCAGCATTTAAATTAATAAATGAAATTTCATATCGAATATTTTCACTAATTATTTAATTTAAATAAAAATGTTCGATTCGTAAGGAAAATTTTATTAAAATACTCTATAATTTTGATAGGTCTAACAAATAGATTACAATAAGCTGACTGTATGCAAAGCTTAATCGACTTCTTCGATGGTAGGGCCGCCGCCTACTCCGCCGGCGCCACTCCCTCCACCACCCGAAGCTTGAGCAGGAGGCGACTGCATGCCTGCGCTCTGATAGAGCCTGGTCATAATCGGATTGCAAATGCGCTCCAGCTCGCTTTGTTTGTGCTCAAACTCCTGCTTCTCGGCCAGCTGGTTGGCATCCAGCCAGCTAATGGTCTCATCGCACTTCTGGACAATAGTCTGACGATCGGCATCGCTGATGCGGCTGCGCAGCTGCTCATCATCCAACGTGGATCTTATGTGGAAGCAGTAAGACTCCAGCTGGTTCTTGGCATCAATGCGCTGGCGCTGCTCGTCGTCCGCCTGGCGATACGATTCCGCCTCATTGACCATACGCTCGATATCTTCCTTGGACAGCCGGCCCTTGTCATTCGTAATGGTTATGCGATTCGCCTTGCCCGTGGACTTCTCGGCTGCACTCACATTGAGTATGCCATTGGCATCGATGTCGAAGGTCACCTCGATTTGGGGCACGCCACGCGGTGCGGGCGGTATGGCCGACAGCTCGAACTTGCCGAGAATATTGTTGTCCTTGGTCATGGCGCGTTCGCCCTCGAACACCTGTATCAGTACGCCCGGCTGATTGTCTGCGTAGGTGGTGAAGGTCTGCGTCTGCTTGGTGGGTATAGTGGAGTTGCGCTTGATCAGCGCCGTCATCACCCCGCCAGCCGTCTCGATGCCCAGCGAGAGTGGCGTCACGTCGAGCAGCAGCAGATCCTGCACAGCGGCGGATGTATCGCCGTGCAGTATGGCCGCTTGAACGGCAGCACCATAGGCCACAGCCTCGTCCGGATTGATGGACTTGTTCAGCTCCTTGCCATTAAAGAAGTCCTGCAACAGGCGCTGCACCCTGGGTATTCGGGTGGAGCCACCCACCAGAACAATATCATGTATCTGACCCTTGTCCATTTTGGCATCACGCAACGCCTTGGCCACCGGCTCCATGGTGCTACGAAACAGATCCCCGTTCAGTTCCTCGAAGCGGGCGCGCGTCATTGAAGTGTAGAAGTCAATGCCCTCGAAGAGCGAATCGATCTCGATGTTGGCCTGGGTGGAGGAGGAGAGCGTGCGCTTGGCCCGCTCACAGGCCGTGCGCAGGCGACGTAAGGCGCGCTTATTCTGGCTAAGATCTCGCTTGTGCTTGCGCTGAAACTCCTGCATGAAATGATTGACCATGCGATTGTCGATGTCCTCGCCACCCAAGTGGGTGTCCCCTGCCGTGGCCTTCACCTCAAAGATGCCATCCTCAATGGTTAGCACGGAGACATCGAAGGTGCCACCGCCCAGATCAAAGATCAGAACATTTCTCTCACTGCCACCCTGTTTGTCCAGGCCGTAGGCAATGGCCGCCGCCGTTGGCTCATTGATGATGCGCAGCACATTGAGTCCGGCTATGACGCCCGCATCCTTGGTGGCCTGCCTCTGAGAATCATTGAAGTAGGCCGGCACAGTGACCACGGCATCGGTAAGCGTACCACCCAGATACGCCTCGGCGGTCTCCCTCATCTTTGTCAGCACCATCGAGGACACCTCCTCTGGATAGAAACTCTTCTTCTCTCCCTTGTACTCCACCCGAATGCGTGGCTTGCCATTGTCCGAGATGACCTCGAAGGGCCAATGCTTCATGTCGCTCTGCACCATTGGGTCGTCGAATCTGCGTCCAATCAGCCGTTTGGCATCTGTAAGAGAATCCCAGGCAGTGTAGTAAGTGGACACGCATCACAACTTTTGGGGATTTTCGATTCTTTATCTTTATTAACTAACGAACAGAATATCTGAGGACGGGGCTTTTACAAATTGTTCTAAGCGTAAAGTAAAGTAAAATATATCGTGACTAGGCACTAGGCGCAGGTCTAGGCTTAGGCTAGGCGGGTTTTTCGGGGCAAGGCAGAATTATGTGGACTCTGAGACTGAAATGAAAGTACAAAAAAGAAAAGATGTCTTGCATTAGACCCGCACAAAATCTAATCGCAGAGCTCACAGAAAGTACGATTTCGTCATGGAGTTTATATATATATATAAATATATATATATATATATATATTAATTTTTATTTTTTTTTTTTCCTTTAAATAGAGCTGAGCATGGTAAATGAATTGAGCTCTAGTTTAAACTGAAGAACAGAGACAGCGAGAGAGCTTGGGTAGAAGAAAGCAATGAGAGAGATTATGAATAATTACAAATATTCAAAGTTTATTCATTCATTCCCTGCACTCTTAGACATACATAACTGAATTGGCATGAATATGCTAAACTTTTTATTTCTATATATACATATATTTCAAATAATCTGACAATATGCTAAGGCAATGAGAGTCGTGATAATAAATTATAGATATTACCATTGATTCATTAATATTCTTAGGATGCTCTAAATAAATAAATAAATAATAACAAATAAATATTTAAAATTATCTGAGAGCAGGAAATATAATATATAAATAAGTTATTATTTCTATTAATTTATATATTGTCTCTTTATTTATGTGTATGACTTAGCTGTGAGATAAATTTAAGAATTATGAAAATCCAACAACATTTGGCAGCATCTTAGAGTATGCTTAATTATCAAAACCTTATCATTTCTTATATTATTTAGAAGCTTTAAAAAAATACCTGACAGTCAATTTTCAGCTGAAAAGCTTTATATTAAGGCAAGACAAATATTGAATTTGACTTCTTAACATATTTGATATTTATAGTATATTTATTTGAAGAAAAGTCTTCAAGAGTCTATAAAAAACTGTGCAGAATCTAAAGATCCAACGATTCTTAGCTGACTTTAGAATTGAGGCTAAATAGAATGTATATAATATACAAATATTATATACAAAACACTATATATATATATTTTAATACAATTTTGCTATTAAAAAAAAAAAAAAAAACAAAATAAAAAAAAAAAAAAATAAAAAGAGAAAAACAGCTAAAAATCCAAATTAATCAATAGAGAATCTATCGTATCAAGATAAATCATAAGATATGTTGTTCTCTTGAGTGCTTGAGAAATATATGTACATACATATATGTGCCTGGTAGCAATACGTAGCCAGAGCAAAGTCAATTTGTAAATATTGTCATGTAAATATTTTTGTATTGGCTCAAAGTTTTGGTGGAACCATGAAATGCGCTGACACAGATTATGCTAATAAACATTTTGGCAGCGGTCGGTGGCATGCAACGAGCGAACTGACACAACAAGTGAATTCGACTCATTAGATGAATGAAGGGAGAGCACGGCGACACGGAGGAGGTCGAGCGAAAAGTGCAAAAATACATTTTGGGCAACTACTTTTAGCTGGCTGCATGCAAGAGTAGCCAAGAACTAGCCACATGCACTAAATATATTTATAAAAAATATATATATATATATATATATATATATATATATATATATATATATATATATATATATAGCATATACATACATGCATACATATATGCATATGGGTCTCAAAATAAAATCAACAAATTAGAAGAGCCTTAGGTTGCGCGTGGTTTCCATTCATGAATTAGGTCACAAATGATTAGTAAACGGGACTCACCGAAAATTGTGTTATTTGGATTCATGGCCACTTGGTTTTTGGCCGCATCGCCAATGAGACGCTCCGACTCCGTGAAGGCGACATAGCTGGGCGTGGTCCGGTTGCCCTGATCGTTGGCAATGATCTCAACTTTGCCATGCTGAAAGACCCCGACACACGAATATGTTGTACCAAGATCAATGCCAACTGCTGGTAATTTGGGCATATTTGCTGCGTCTTTAATTAGACCACAAAACCCACAGAGTAGACGACGTCAAGGTCGCCCAACCACAGCGAGACAGACAGTGTGAGAGAGAGGATAACGTAAAGAAAATTTAAAATGATATTTAAATCAAGGTAATTATTACACAATCGAAAAATTGCTTAGAAACTTACCCAAAACAAAAAATAAATAAATAATAAAACCAAAACAACAAACTTTAGAGCAGTTGTTGGCTTAAAATGCAAAACGATATAGATATAGGGATATGATTAAAAACAAAAGAACGAATGTCAAAATTCGCAGGAATTCGAGCGTTTTCTCTTTTTGCAGCTCCACTGCGCCTGCTGTTTATAAACACGTTGCCAGAATGAGAATCTAATACGCTCAACGAATCATTCGAAACTATATGAAAAAGGCGAATTTCACACGATTTTCAAAGATGCAACCGCCGCACCTGCCACAAATAAACTGACCGCAACAAATTCGCACTCAATTTTGAAGACAATGTTGCATAACAGACATACAGCATGCTAATGTGAAACTTAACATAGACTGCTCACAAACAAGGACAAGCCACAAAAACCAAGATTACAAAGAGAAAGCAGGATATGTAAATGGTTATAATATATTTAACATAAAGTGCATGCATAACAGCGAGTGTGAGTAACAGAGCTGTTAAGCTAAAGTGATAATGCGGCCATGTTAACTTTAACATAAGCTGCTTACACAGGCACTTTCCAAAGGATCCAAGCATTATGCAAACGTTTTTAAGAGGATCTAACATTTCACTTGTGAAATTATTATTGAAATTATTTAGTGCATTGCTAAATTTTAAATTCATACATGTTAGAGAA
Source organism: Drosophila stalkeri (assembly GCA_035047405.1). Lineage (NCBI taxonomy): Eukaryota > Metazoa > Arthropoda > Insecta > Diptera > Drosophilidae > Drosophila > Drosophila stalkeri. The sequence goes on along the minus strand of JAWNPR010000149.1, from coordinate 6,665,293 downwards.
AACATCTTGTTATAGGCCTTTAAATATTCATTTTATTTGGGAACCTCAACAGCAAGCATATCATATCATATCACATGGTATCCACTCAATGTTTTATCAGTGGTTAGTAAGGAGGCTTGTCTATGCCGCACTCATCAGGTTTCTTGAACACCAATGCATAGGTGAGAACGGGATGGACATTGAAATCAGTCGATGCTGTTGATAGCAACGAATGCGTGGATGGGCTTTCCATGAACAATGTTTCCGCATCAAATTTGCTCCAACGTCCGCGCTTCAGCTGCTCCTTAACGTACTTCAATTGGGTGTTTACCTAAATTGATTATTTTATTTTATTTAGCAAGAGCTGGGAGCCCAAAAGGTTTGATCCGAGCTCAACTTACCATGGGCACCAGCAATCGTGTACGACAGTTGAAGAATTGCCCTATACACTCTCGGACATTTTTAGGATTTTCGTTGATAACATGTTGCATTACCACACGTATTATGGCGCGTATCTGAAAATTTAATTAAGTTTTAAGCAAAATACAATAAATACTCTTCTAGTTATACTTCGGGATGTTCCTGTATATATGCCCAATTGCCCCTGCGCAACTGCTTCTGAATGCGGTGCAAGGAACTGTAGTGCTTAATTTTACTTGACTCCCACTTGCCCATATCGAGGATTTTGGGTGCAAGGCATTGTTTTGATTTTTCCATATTTGTTTTTTTTTTTTAGTTTTTATTTTTTACACATATAATTTGTTAAAGTAAGCTGATAATGATTTGTTTGATTTTAAAGCATTTAAAGTCAAACAAAATTTGTTCCTTTTAAAAAGACTATTGATTGCATTCTTTTAGGGTGATGAAAAAAATAAATTATTTAATACTTGCATACCCGAATGTTCGATACGAATAAACAATATCTGATACATATTACATGAAGTTTGATTAAAACACTTCTACTAAGATCAGAAGCATATTACGTAACAGAATATTAATCAGTTTATCCTAAAAGGTTGCCACTGGATCCACCTAAAATATTTCTATCTGCGATCATTTGTTTTCTTCCGTTAATGCAAAAAAAATCGACAGATATGAACAAGTAAGAAGGCTCTAGTCGAGATGGCTCGACTACGAGATACCCTGAACCCTGCAAAAAAATTTATTTTTTTCTTCTTTTCGCACGTATAAGCGAGCGCTCTGCTAACCACGCAGTTGCTGCCCTGGCTTAAGGGTTGGTTGGGCTGACCTTTGTATGCTTATAACTCCATTTCTAGATGGATAGATCTAGATTTGTCTATTTACCAAATCGCAAGTCTCTAGTATTTGAAATACGTTTTTTTCAAATTGGGGGCGAAGAGAGCGTGACATGAAAATCTGAAAATTACAAAATCAGCGTATCCATAATATCTATCTAAATATATAAATTTTTTTTAAGATACGAGTATTACTTTACATTTCAGCTCTCTAGCTTTTGTAGATTCCGAAATATCGGCGTTCATACGGACGGACGGACGGACGGACAGCGCTATATCGACTTATTTTTTTGTGCTGATCAAGAATATATATACTTTACTGAATTTTATATACTGAATTCCCATTTTCAATGGGTTCAGGATATAAAAAAAACAATCCCCTCTATTCAAGACAACGAACAGTGTGGGTGTGGCAGCTGTCCTGACCATAACTACACCAGCAACAAGTGTTACAGACAGTGTTGAGCTTGCGTTAAGTTCAACTTGCTATTGCAAATTATCATAGTTAATTTCGATTACATACTGAAACTTAGCCTTAAGTATATATTTGACTTACAAACTATATACATGATCATGTACATAAAAATATTGATTGAATTTATGTGATGAGCAAGAATCGTTTCTCAAAGGATTTGTGTAACTTCCTCCTCCGAATCGCTTTGATCTGCAAGTTGTAAATAATTGAGTTTAAAATGTCTGCTAACTGATCATATAATAAACATCCGTTTACCTTGCTTCTTTAGTGCTTGCTTCTTGTTAGCTTTATTCTTACCCCGATTGGGCTTAGCCTTGCTGGTTTTCACAGTCGTCTGCATTGACTCTTTTAAGCTTTGCTGCACATCTTCAACCTGTTGCAGCTGCCACGAGCTGTGTTCCGCTGGCAACCAGCTGGTTTCATCCATAGGCGTTTCTAACATAGGTAAATGTAGTATAATATAAAAAATGTAATGAACAGTAATCTTCAATACTCTTACCATCTATTTGTGATACAACAGGCAACTGTTCATCAGGAACATTTTCCGTTGACGGCACTAGATCTGGAACTGTTACGTCACTAATGGTTTGCTGTACAACTTCCTTCTGCACTTCATCCGCCATCAAATGCTTGAAACTCAACATAGGCGCAGTATCATTTAAGAGATCCACCAAGCCTTCCACACGACCAGGCTGTGATCGACGCTCTGCATCCAACTCTAGTGCCTTGCGTATGAATTGCACCAGGGCTTTCGACCGGTTCGCTGCGCTGCGTGCACATTGCATGATGGTACGTACATTGGTTGGAGCGGTGCCACCAGCATTGAGTGTACACAGCTCTTGGTACGAGTTAAAGCTCAATACAATGATCGAGTCTGCGGCATTCTCTTCCAGCAATGTTGGGTCAACCAATGGTTGCGAACTGCTCTTGTACACACAATATGTTACGCTCACAGGATAGTGCGTAAATAGCAAAGGCAACAATTCACGTTCCCTTTCACTAAACGTGTGGATTTTCTCTTCCGCATAGGAGACCTCCGGTCGACGAAAGTGCATGAGTGCTGCTAGCGCGGCAATCGTACTTGCATCTGTAAAAAAAAAACCTGATAAAAATGATATTTTCTCGGTATATTTTTACACACCATATAAATTGCCATCGTGGTTTAGCACATTGATGTCAACGCGCACACACCATACGTGCTGCTCGACAGCGATGCACAAAGACTCAAGATCCAGGCAGCGCGAACTCCTAAAGGTGCGTTCCAGCAGCGAGTTGAGTGTTAAGAAGCGCTGATCGTGGGTCGACTGAATTTCATCGAGAAATGCCACACCCTTAATGTCTACGTTCAGATACAGTGTACCCTCGTTAGCTCGCGCACTGGACGGCGTGCCAATGTCGCAGCTGACCTGTGCAAGTACCTTTGTATCACCCATGGACACTGCCACTGTGCCCCAGTCGGAGCCGAAAGTTAAATTCACATCACGGAATTCGTTTGATTTGCGGCCATCGAAGCGCGTATTTTGCTTTACTGCACCCTGTATAAAGCTGCGCTCCGACTTTGACTTTCCCGGCTCGAACAGATTTGCATTCATAAACATTATTTTTCTCTATTATTCCTCACGTTTGTTTTGTGCCGGCATTCAAAAACGTGCATCAGCCAGGGCTGCATAACCAATGTTTTCGTATCGATACGTATTGTAAAAATATCGATAGCATCAGCAGTTGCTCTTAACAATTGTTCTGTGAAATTGTCGAAAAAATGCAAGCAGTTCAAAATTTACGAACTAGATTTGAGACCAATAAGTTCATCTGATGTGAATCTTTCGACCCAAATAGTTCAGTGTTTCTGTAAAACTACGGCAGATTCTCATTTACTTCTTTTAATTAGGAAACATGAATTAATTAAAACATCAATTAACACACATTGCTTCATGACCCAAACTACACAAAACATTTAGCATATAGTAACACAGAATCATGGTAAGCAAAGATCGCAAATTACAATTCGGCATGCCCGGAAAAATGGAATGTGCATAATAATTGACCAAAAATAGAATTGACCCAAAAATAGTTATAGATGACAGAAATGTTGATTATTGAAAATTCTAATGAAATAAAAATGTAATTTTAGGCAATACTTGGTGCACAATTGGTTATTACGCTGGTTATGGTCAGCGTTATCCAGAAGCTGAGCCCCCACTATTCCTTTGCCAAGTGGATACTCTGCCGGACCGGGCTGTTCCGTTATCTACATCCCACTGACGATGAACTGCGCACCAAGGGCGGCGTGCCGAAAGAGCGTGGCGGTAAGGGCAAACATAAGCAGCAGAATGGGCTGAGCAACGGCGCCTCCTCACAGCAGTTTCACATACCGCGCAGCATTGAGATCGAGCTGGAGACATTGCCAGTAGTGGAACGAGATGTTATTCATTTACGGTACTTTACCGAATATCAATGGCTGCTGGATTTCAGCGTATATGCTGGCATTGTGTATGTCATCTCGGAGCTCTTCCACTACTTTTATCCCCTCAAGCAGGAGATAAATCTGAGCATGGTTTGGTGCCTTCTGGTGATATTTTTTGCCATCAAGCTGCTTTCCTCCCTCACTGTGATGTACTTCCAAAGTGAGGAATCGATAGGGGAGCGCTCCATGGTGATTGTCGCCTGCCTGGTCTATTTACTAATTGCCATGATTGTGCTCATCATTGATGAGCGCATCCTGGAAACGGGTCTTGAGGATGCATACACAAGCTTCAACGCCAGCGCATCAAAGTTCCTTACCGAACAGGGTCTGCCGTCATCGTGAGTTTTATTTGGGCTATGTTCAGTTCATTAAATTCACTAATTTATCTCTACTCTACAGTGGGCCAGCTTCAAAGATTGTTGTTAAGTTCTTCGTCGCCTTGAGCTGCGGCCTTCTGGGCTCATTATTCACATTTCCGGGTCTGCGCATGGCTAAAATGCATTGGGATTCCCTAAAATATTGTCGAGGCAATCGCCTGCTCCAAATTACGCTCAATGTGAGCTTTGTGTTGCCCTTTATACTAGTCATATTGTGGATAAGACCAATCAGTCGAGACTACCTGACAGTGCGCGTTTTCGAGGGCATGCAGCATCCACTGTAAGTGACGAATCAATCTGCAGTTGATTGACAAAGTATTTATTATGATATTTTTATTTTTAAGTCTCAAGCCTCATGTTTTTGAAACACTGCGCCTACTCCTGGTCGTCTGTGTGGTTGTAATGCGCTTTGCACTTATGCCCATCTATTTGCAATCGTATCTGAACTTGGCCTATGACAAAATTGTTGATCTTCGTAAGGAGGCTGGACGCATCACCAATGTGGAGTTTCAGAAGAAGGCACGCATAAGTTGATCACTTACGAATCAATTTACGTTTTATTAACATTTATCTATTCTGTATAGATATCCTCGATATTCTACTATCTATGTGTTGTGACGCTGCAGTTTGCTGCGCCTTTGATTCTGTGCCTCTATCTGACGCTAATGTACAAGAGTCTTGGCGGCTTTAGTTGGACGGGAATCTTTAAAGAAACGGTTGTTCTGCAGCACGAATGCTCCGCCGATGCGGAATTGGCGACAATTCCCAGGGAAAACAATGTTGAAGCCGAATTTAATATTTTGGAATCCGCGCAGTCATTACAGGCATCGTTCACTAGTTTAAAAAATGTAAAAAAAAAACCTTTTATTTATCATATTTTAGTTCATTTTAATCCAAGTTATTTGAACTATTTCACAGGTGTTCTCCACAGAAGTGTATAAGGGCTTTCTAGGCTTTGCCACCTGGTGGAGCTACTTCACGCTTTTTGCAACTTCATCATTGGGTATTGTCTATCAGTCATATTTCAACAAGACCTAAATGGACGCACTTAGCCAATTTTCTGTACCATCAACACAAACTATTCGCTAATCTAGAAATCATCTTTTTTTCTAAACTCGTTGATATTGTTTTATAGTCATGCCACAGATCAAGTTAATTGAAATGTGTCATGTATTGTAAATATTACTAATTTATATACATATGTGTCATTGTTAACGACAAATTTTAGTAACAAATTTTAAACCAATAAAATGTTCATACTACTGCGTAAAATTGTTGTAAATCTCAAACTCAAGGCTTAAAATCTGCTCTTGATAATAAGAAAAGCTTAATTAATTTTGATTTGATAACACCATTTATTATCTTCAAACTTGATATTTAGCAACTACCACATTAAGGAAAAACTCGCTTTACACGCATATGTATCCAATAGAAAGTTCAACCCGATATTATGTTCCACTCGTAAGACTAAATTCCATATAAGCATATGTCTATTTATATAAGAATTTCATAAAAGTGCTTGAAATTTATTTAGATTTTGGCAATGCCAATTACGCCACAGCCAATACGAGCGCCAGCATTTCCAGTTGTCTTGCTTAGCTCATGACCACCTTTGCCTAGGTCATCGGGATCAGCGTGCACCACTACAGTGCGTCCGATAATGCTATTGGCTCCAAACAGTGTGATTTTGCAATCGCAAATGTCAACCGGAGTGGGACCCTCGCCGGGGGCTATTATGTTGCCCAGGTCACCTAAATGACGATTCTCGTCAGTAGGGGCTCCATGTTCCTTCTGGTAGGGATTGAAGTGCGGTCCTGAGGACATGCAGCCGTTCGTGTTGTCGCCAAATTCGTGCACATGGAAGCCATGCTGACCCTTCGACAGTCCAGTCACTTCTCCGGTAACTTTTACAGGGCAACCGTCCGACTGTTTAACGAGGATTAGAAACAGATATTAGAAGTGTTCAGCAAACTAAAACAATGATAGTGCTACACCAAGCCAGCTGATAAGCAACACCAAAATGCGCATCATCATGGCGATAAAGCATTAAAGTGTTCAACAGTTCATCACGAATGTCAGCGTATAACTGAACATCATTTAATAATAATACTGCAAATGTATGAACTGCATGTAATATGATACAATTGATAACATAATGTAAAATGTAAAGCAAAGATTTAGCATATTAACGTGTAATACTAATGTCAGTGCGTAACTTAACATTATTGACTGTGAGAGCCACGAATATAAGCATATAAAATGCGTATATTATAAAGTGATGTACATGTAAAATGTAAACTAATACTTTATTAACATATTCATTATAATATAATTGAGTATTTAAGTTAAGAGTACGATTCAGTGAGTGAAGAGTATATGGATTTAATAGTATATATAAGATAATTGTTACAGAAAATAAAGCTCTTCACACAAACTAGTGCCTCCCATGTATGTATACACATGTACGCAGTGTTGTTCTTATATAATAACGCATTTTTAGAATGACACTGCACAAATTTCATGCAATTGAAATTCTAGTAGCTTCACAACTTTGTATAATTCCATATACACACATGAATACAAATGTATGTATGTATGCTCATACATAAGTAAAAATGTATATTAAGTATATGTATGTATTTTATGTACATATGTTAAACATTTTGCTGTATAAGTTAGAAGAGGCGCGGTGCGACCGGTTAATTGACCTTCGTATTTTACAGTCGTCTATAGGTTTAAAAAAAAAAACGTTCTTACCTCCTGTTCAAAGAAAATGGTGCCTTTGGCGTCGCCATTGATAACGCATACAGCTTTTACCACCATTTTAGGATAGTTTACAGCTTAAAACGTAAATACAATTAATTCAATAGGGAATGTTGCACACCCAACTTGTCAACGCACAGCAAGCAACCAATTGACTATTAGTACTGGGAAAAACATCGATCTAACAACGATACATCGATTTTTTCATTTCCATCGAAAATATTGATGTTGCTAACTTCGATACTCGATATATTGACTTGAAATAAAAGCGCGGGATCAGCTGTAACGTAACTTGCAAACGTTCTTGTGCGTCCCAGCATAGTCGACAGAGAGAGAGTGAACGAATGTTAAGCAAAACTGGACACATCGCTAACGATAAAAGGAGTTACCTTAAATCTCTGCAAGTAGACATGCTGCTTTTCAATAAGTAGTTTAAGGATATGAAACTTATGTTAACTATGATTTAAATAAGAAATTTATCTTGTGTTTTTGATATAAACTTTATTTTTAAATTTTTGGGGACTCATAAAAAATATCTAAATATCGAGGTAGCTAAACATCGATATTTTCCTAGCACTATGTTGTGTATCGATAAAAGTTAATTATTGTAATAATATTCTAAATATTATTCATACTATATTCGTTATTAATATTGTAATTTATTTAATTATTATATTATCAGAATTCCTTATTTATTACGCTTACTATTTCATATGTTCTTCTTATCACTCATTTTAGTGTAGTTTAACATTCACATTTGATGTTAAAATTATTATGTACAAATACATTTGCTTATCAGTCCACAGCTGCGGAATACGAAGATTTTGAACATGAATTATGTGCTGCCAGAATCTCCTCAGCAAAAATTGATAGATTTGGAAAGGAAAGTTGCTAAAACTAGCTAAATATTTTATGAAAATTGCCAAAAAAATTTCAAAACCATTAAAATTTTGATTTTTAACAAATATACATATGTATTTTCAGAAAAAAAAAAATAAAAATTAGAAACACTTAAATTAAAAATTAACATGACCTTTCTTTATGACATTTGCATTAAACTACATAATACTTAAAGTATTATCCAGCTCCTCAGCTTCACATTCAGTGATGTACTTCTCATTACCATATGGCACTCATATGGAAGATCATAGTTATGGCAACATATTTCATCTTGCAGCCGGGCATCACGAAAACTTTGGTTACAAACTTTCGGCATTTTGTTCCGGTCACAATCATCAATAACATTTAAAGAGTTATCAAGCACCATAAAGTAGTTCATATAATCGAACAACTGGGTTAAATACAAGTTCCGATATTTTAAATGTAAAAAATGACATACAAAATGAAAAAAAAAAACAACTTAAGAATAATATAAGAATTGCTAGTTTTATAATAAAGTTGATGAAATTGCAAAAAAAAAAAAAAAAAAAAAAAACAATAATATAAAATTGCTAGATTTGTGGTTAATAGCATTTAAAAAATTAAAAGTTGCAAATTTTTTTTAAAATGGCCAGATCTAGCCACTAAATTACCAAACTGGCAGCACTGCATGGATCATTCGATTAAAACTTGATCTGCGTCTGAACTTAAGAGTCTTAAGTTTTAAGACAGGTTTTATGTATAATAGAAGATTTAAGTGCGGTAGATCTTGCTTTTAAAGTTCAATTGAAGTCTCTGTAAGTTAATTTGGTTTATATATCATGATACTGCCTGTGGTTATAAGCAATTCTATTATCAATAGTATGTATGTATATTCATACGTACGTATAACACATGAATGTACATGCTGTGTGGGTTATTCCCCACTATTGAATTAACGCACTTCGCCTAATCTTAGTGGCAATGTGGTAATTATGTTTGTTATGATTACTGATTACAGAATTTCGAACGTTTCTGAAAACAAAATATTGCGGTGTACAATGGATAAATGGTACGTAATTCAAGTCTACTTTTTTGCAAACTTAAGCAATTTGTTTTCTAATCAAAGGTTTGCGCCTGCTCTTAGTAATATGGATACTCAGTTTGCCGATTGTCGTATTTTCATAGAATCCAGGTCATTCAAGTGCCATAAAGTAATTCTGGCATGTGCTTCGGATGTCTTTAAGCGCATGATGCTGACTAACTGCAAGGAATCCAATTCTGGTGACATTTACTTAGAGAATGTAACGCCAGAGACTTTTGAAATAGTTCGTAAATATATTTACTCCTACAACCTCATTGAACTGCAGAAACATGACAATGCAACGCTAATGGATTTATATAAATTTGGTAACCAATGGATTGTACCTTCGATAACAAACGAATGCTTGCAGTTGTTGACCGATCGTGTCAAGACAATGAATGTTGAGGAACTTATTGAAATATTTGAATTCGCTTACGATTTCGATAACAAGACTCTTATTCAAATAGTCAGTTCGCATTTAAATAGAAAGCCACTTCAGCTGCTAAATAACCGAATGTATCTACTAGGCTCGGATGCTTTTAAGGAATATATAACCACCGTATTCAAGCATCGATCGGAAATTTTAAGGTTTCAAGCAATTGAAAAATATCTGGAAATCAACGGTTTTCCAAACTATATTGAATTAAAAGATGACGCCAACAACAAAACGAATCTGATTGATACAAATCCGAGTAAGGATAGTACAAAATTCGAACTCAGAAAGTCAATTCTGACGGATAAAGTCCCAAATGAGGTTGCTATTAAAATGGAAAGCAAATCAGACGGATGTGACGAGGCGAATAAAAATATTAATGAAACCCAAAAAAAAGAGATCGGTGCAAAAGAATGTGAAAAGACGAAAATGGAATTTGTCAAATCCTTATTGGAGTCAATAGAATACTCAAAAATGAGTGGACTTGATTTTTATAGAGGTCCTGGGAAATCCAGTTTAATTACTTATCAATTTAAATTTGAAACACTGAACCAGATTTTTAGAAGAGTTGATCCTACCAACTATTCGACAACAAAGAAATGAATAAAATACTCTAATATATTTTTAATAAGTTTTCTATGTAAACATAAAATACATAAATGCATTTACCTGATGAACTATAAATAATACTCGACAGTAATTATTTAAGATTTTCAGTACTATCAGCATTAATATATTGATTATAATTATATATTTTTTTCAGAGTATGTAAACTTTTTAGGTACGATTTTCTTCTTTTTTATTCAATCGTACATTTTAGTTATTGTTTATTGAATATATGCCGCCAAATATAAATTGAAACATATTTTAATCACATTTTTGTTTAATTCGTTTTATCTTTTTTTTTTTCAAACACTATTGGAATATAGTGAAATTCATATGCATATAATTAAACTCTACTGTCGCTCTTGGACTGTCAGCAAAATTTTTCATCCTCTCTCTGTCGGTCTTTCACGTAGCCTTTATAAATTATCGCTGACCACACTTAAAACATATTGTTTTGTTCCGCTTATTTTTCGCTCTCTACACGTCTTACTGCTCTTCTGAATTTCGCTTACGGTCCTCCTCACCCTTCAGTAGCATACATATGTTGAATGTTAAAAATCGGCAAACTGTCGAGCTGCTCTAAGGCGACAACGAAATTCAAGGCTAGACAGCAAAACAATTGTGCGCAGTTCGTCGTTTAGCTCAATTCCTGCTGCATCCAGGCCATCAATAATCTGCACGAATTCTTTTATGTATGTAGCTTGCAATGCTTTGCCTTTGGTCCATGCGCTTGCTGAGCAATTTCTTGTACATTTGAACCTTTCGTGAGCTTCCAATTGATTGATGTATATCTTTTAATTTTGTACACTAATATTCATAATTGTCCTCCTCCAATTTATCTATATGATAAAATTCACTAATAATTAATTATCGTTAGCATTAAAGGATAACTTAAACTTTGATTTGATTGATACTTTGTGGAGTGATCGAAGCAACCATCGATAAGTGACTAACAGATGATAGATTTTATTATAAGCTTTCATTTGAAATTGTGAGGGACAAAAAAAAAACAGAAAAGAAACTAAACTAATAATCATAAATAAAAAAATCAAACATTAATGATACATTTAATGAAATCCTTAAAAATGTGTGATAGCCGATAATGATTTCTATCTAAATTTCTGCTTTCTTCACTATTTCGCGGGCAAATGAATAAATGCATATTTACGATTCGATAAGCAATCGCTGTTGGTAATTAGTTAATCTATGAGAAATATCACTAACCATATGTTGTATGGTAGAGCAAATATTCAATTGGATAACAGAGTACATATTTGAAATAGTGACGTCACAAGAGCGCTGTTAGTTAACGGAACTGTTCTTTGCGTAACATACGGAGTCTTTTAACAGTGTTTATCGATTATCCTTATCATTTTCCGCGAAGTCTTATTTAAATTGAAAATTTCAGTACCGATTCAGCTCTAAGACGGATTTTGCATTTGGAAAATGTAATGTTACGTAAAATGGCATTTGTGTTGTCTGTGCTGACATATTTACTCCTATGTGAGTAAATTTAATTTTAATTGTATGCTAGAAAATATGTATGGACATATGAGTAAATTTCAATCCATGAGTTTCTTAATCTTAAATCAAATTTTCTTCCAGCATAAACAGTTCCTTTAAGTCTCCTGGAAATAATATCGCTGTAAAAATGAATAAATGGTAAATATCCTATATGTGCTTTTTATTCTAAAAGTAAACAATATTTGCCTTCTTTCTATTTTGATGGTTGCTTCCTGCTCTTAAAAATTTAGATACGAAGTTGGCCGACTGTCGTATTATGGTAGAATCCAGAACATTCGAGTGCCATAAAATAATTTTGGCATGTGCCTCGGATGCCTTTAAGCACATGATGTTGACTAAGTGCACAGAATCAATTTCTAGAGACATTTACATAAAGAACGTAACGCCATTATATTTACTCCTACGAATTAGACAAGCTTGAAGAAAATGATAATGGAGCAATATGAATTCGGTAACCAATGGATTGTACCTTCGATAACAAAAGATTGCTTGCAGTTGTTGACCGATCGTGCCAAAGATTGTCCAGGTGAGGAACTTATTGAGATGTTTGAATTGGCATATAATCTCTTAATGAGCATATTAATATTATGTGTATCACCTTTCAAGGAACCTTGGACAACTCCTGAGCTCTTTTATTAAGTTCGGATGTGTTTAAAAAGAACATAAAAGCGGTTAAAAAGATTCTGCCGGAAATAGATAATTTTAAGATGATTACGAAATATTAGAAAATAATGGGTATATAAATGATGCTATAAAATTGAAAGAAATTACGCCAATTGACAAAAAACATCTGAGAAAAGCGAACAAGAAAAATATGTTTAACGTAGATACAGGAGCCACCAAAACAAAAAACGATAGTTCAAATGAGAATAAGGTAGAAGGATGCGATGAATTTGTCAATTCCTTACTGAACTTAATAGATTACACAAAAATGAGTTGCACCGAATTTCATGAAGGTCCCGGGAAGTCTACTTTGTTTACAAATGAATTTCAATATGAAAATGTGTACAAAATTTCACACAAGACACATACGAATTTTAATAATGAGTATTATTAATAATTAAATAATATAACTAATAGTAATAATTTTGTTATAATCTTAACTGGCAGAGACTTAAAAATTACAGCTTGCCTTGTTATCGATAATATGAAGTATATATATTTTTTTTTGTATTTTTCAACACTAGTTAAATAAGAAAAAAAGCCAGCTGGAAAGAGAAAAATTGGAATTGCTTGATAACAGTAACTGCGAAGTTAGTTAGAGATTTGGTAATACAATTTAAGATTAGCCAATTATCAACAGCGATTGCTTATCAAAAAACTACATATTTGTTTGCATGAGCAGCGAACATACTCAGTGCAAGTGGAGGCATGAAAATGAAAGCCACAACCCAGAAATTGGCAAAGCTTCGGGAACTGATGCAATTTGCCAGTACACCGGAAGTAACTGGAATCAGCGCCTATGTAGTTCCATCCGATGATGCGCATCAAAGCGAATACCAATGTGCGCACGATGAGAGACGAGCATTTATAAGCGGCTTCACCGGGTCGGCTGGCACAGCGGTTATAACGAATGACAGTGCGTTATTGTGGACAGACGGTCGGTATTATCAGCAGGCGGAGCAGGAGCTCGACGCGAACTGGACATTGGTTAAGGATGGACTGGCAGCAACGCCATCGATTGGTACATGGCTGAGCAAAAATTTACCCAAAGGCAGCGCCGTTGGCGTAGATCCGCGTTTATTCTCATTTCGCGCTGCGAAAACGATTGAGAAGGATCTAAATGCATCCGATTGCTCTCTGGTAGGCATCGAACAGAATCTTATCGATCAGGTTTGGGGTGACGATCAGCCGCCGCGTCCCTCTAACATGTTGATAACATTGAAATTGAATTTTGCCGGCGAGACAATCGCTACGAAATGGGAACGGACTCGCCAGCAGATGAAGCAACATAATACGAATGCTTTGATCGTTAGCGCGCTGGATGAGATTGCCTGGTTCTTAAATATGCGCGGTTCGGATATTGCCTATAATCCGGTATTCTTTGCATTTATGATTGTAACACACGATGATATTGTTTTGTATATCGATTCGTCAAAACTTCCACCTAACTTTGAAGATCATCTTCAGGAAAATGGGGTCAAAATATCTATACGACCCTACGAATCAGTTGGTGATGGAGTACGTCAAATGGCGTCCAATGTGAATGATAAGATATGGATATCGCCCACGAGCAGTTTGTATTTAAATTGCCTGGTGCCGAAATCAGCGCGACATCAGGATATCACACCAATTGCCTTATTCAAAGCGATTAAAAACGATCAAGAGATCGAGGGCTTTGTGAATAGCCATATACGAGATGGTGTTGCTTTGTGTCAGTATTTCGCTTGGCTGGAATCGGCGGTTGAACGGGGCGAGGCAGTTGACGAAATCTCTGGTGCGGATAAATTAGAAGCATTTCGTAAGACTAAAGACAACTACATGGGTCTGAGCTTCACAACGATAAGCTCGTCGGGTCCGAATGGTTCGGTCATTCACTATCATCCAGCGCAGGAGACTAACAGACCCATTAACGACAAGGAAGTCTATCTATGTGATTCGGGTGCTCAATATTTGGATGGTACAACCGATGTTACAAGAACTTTTCATTTTGGCAATCCCACCGAATTACAAAAGGAAACCTATACCCGTGTTCTTAAGGGCCAGCTTACATTCGGGTCGACAGTGTTTCCAACGAAGACAAAGGGCCAAGTTCTAGATGTGCTGGCAAGAAAATCTCTCTGGGATATCGGGTTAGACTATGGCCACGGCACTGGACATGGCATTGGACATTTCCTGAACGTGCACGAAGGTCCAATGGGCGTGGGTTTCCGTCCAATGCCTGATGATCCTGGGCTACAGCAAAATATGTTCATTTCTAATGAACCCGGATTCTATAAGGATGGCGAATTTGGCATACGCATCGAGGACATCGTCCAAATTGTGCCCGCACAATTGAACCATAACTTTTCAAATCGAGGTGCCCTTACGTTCAAAACGATCACGATGTGCCCGAAGCAGACGAAGATGGTTATCAAGGAACTATTGACCAAGGATGAAATAAAAATACTCAACGATTACCATAAGTTGGTTTGGGACACTCTTTCGCCACTTTTATCCAATGACCCGTTCACTTTGGCTTGGCTTAAAAAAGAGACCAATGCCATATGAACCATGATTATTACCCACAACAATATTAAATTCTTTTCTTTTAACAATTTCTTTAAATAAATGCCTTTTGGTTTGCAAAAAACTTGATAATCAACGGGTCTATTTGAATTAGTAATTCCAAACGGAACGGCAGAAATGCCAAGATTCCTATCTAATTTATGTTCGAACTTCAAAATATTTTGTTGTCGTTTTCCAGCACCGTTTCTCTTATTTTTCTTTTTTACTATTATTTTTACTTTAGTATTAAATATTAAACCGATTCTAGGCCTTTGACGTTAATTCTATTCTAATATATATTGTATAAATTTTTTTTTATTTTGCGTGTAAATACTTTTTAAAGCCATGAGTCAATGGTATGTCCAGCCATCCTCCAATGACTATTATTAAATGATCTATTTGAAGGTTGGTGGAAGCATCCAAAAGAATGAGTACTGATGCCAACTTTACGGACTGCATTATTGCGGTGGGCGCCACAACATTTAAGTGTCATAAACTGGTCCTGTCGAACGCGTCGGATTTCTTCAAGCGCATGTTTCTGGGCGATTTCAAGGAGTCGATGTCGGATCAAATATGTCTGAAGGATGTTACGCCAACGACATTCAATATATTCCGTGAATACGTATATACATACGAAAAGGCTAATCTCTGCGAGCATAGTACACAAACAATCAGCGAGTTGTTTGTCTGTGGCAAACGTTGGCTAGTCCCGTCCATCATCGAGGACTGTCTCGTCATATTGACGGAACGGGCCCATTCCATGGATGTGGACGAATTGATTGATCTGTTTCAGTTGGGACACAACTTTGAAAACAAGAACCTAATCAATGATGTTTCGTCAATCTTAACATCCAAGCATCATAAGGATTTGTTTTGCGACAAAGTTATTCTGCTCAGCTATCATGCGTTCTCCGAATATATGTCCATTACTTCCAAATTCAAGTCGGAAATAGAACGTTATAATATGATAGCCAAGTTCTTGGAATTGAATGGCCTCCTGAATGAAAATGAGTCAGCCAACGATTGCAGCCCAAGACTGAATGATAGCGACGTCGATATCAATTTAAACAACGACGAAACCAATAATGAAGAATCGGAATGCAAATCGAAGGATTGTCAAATGAATAGAGAAAAATATGTTCAAGATCTACTTGGCCATATCAATTTTACTAAAATGTCTGGTAGCGAGTTCTACGAGGGTCCTGGCAAATCGAAACTCCTCACTCTAGATATGAAATATGAAATTTTGTACAAAATTCAAAACCGTCGCATAAATTACTTAAATGTTATACTAAATCAATATCGAGCAAGATGAATATCTGAATAAATTCTAAGCAATCCCTATATTAACCAAACCTCTGAGATCACTCACTTATCGCTAGCTAATGTTGTTGTCTTGCACAAATCTAATCAAGACATTATCATGAGACTGTAAATTTTAGTTTTTGCGATAATTTGAAAAGTCTTAAAGCACTAAATACACGAAGTCATATTTTAAATCGAATAGCATTACAATTCCTAAGAATTAAAATAAAACGAATAAATTTTGACATTTGCTTTTTTTTTTTTTAATACACAATTTGTCCAAACACTTAAATGGGATTTTCTTCATTATTAAGAAATAAAGTGCAATTGATTTTAGATTTGTTTTTATACTTAGATGGTTTATGTATTATTATGTATTTGTATTTGTATCCGTAAATTTGTAGATATTTATCATTTCGTTTAGTTTTAATATTTGTATATACTTTATATATATATAGATATATATATTTTAATCGATATAGGTAAAGGTATGTAGATAGGTAATAATATTCATTCGCCTGTTTGTTTGCTTGTTTGTTACTTGTGTGGTTGGTTGCTAGGTTTAACCCCTATTTTCTCTCATTTCGGTCACATAGCTATAACATCTTAAACATCATTACAATAATCAATCGCATATAATATTATATATATATATATATATATATATATATATATATATATATATATATATATATATATATATATATATATATATATATATATATATATATATATATATATATATATATATATATATATATATATATATATATATATATATATATATATATATATATATATATATATATATATATATATATATATATATATATATATATATATATATATATTATATATATATATATATATATATTCATATTTTTATCTTCCTCTTTTGTATTATTTGCATTACTTCGATTTAAATCTTAATATTTATTATATGTACTTAGAGAGTAGCGTCATCGAGCATATTGAATTCGTCAGAGCTAAGGGTTAAATCGTAAATATTGGGCTTTTCTTTTGAATAGTGTTTTGCACGCCGTTTAACCGTTGTACGGTCACAACACTTTAAAACACAATCTCACAGTTCTATTTATAATAAACATTTCCGCATCAATTTTGCTTTGTTGTTTCTCTTTGCTTCCACCTGGGGTTTGCATTGCTGTTTGGGTTTGGCAAATTCAATATACAAGATGGAGATACTATTTCCCTTCTTTTTCCGTTTTTTATCTTTTTTTTTTGTGATTTTTCGTACTTTAATCTTATTTTGTTTTTGTTTTTAAAGTGGGCTTTGTTGTTGCATTTTGCTTGTTTCCTCGCGGTTCTGAGTTTCATCATCTGCTCGCCGTCGCCGTCGCAGTTGCATTCGTATTCGCATTTGCATTTGCATTTGCAGCGTATGCAGCAGCGATTGTTTTTCTGTGTACTACTATTTGCCTTTGTTTTGTTTCTTGTTCTGTATGCGTACGCATCAGAGCACCTCGGAGACATATTTGGGACGCTTGGCCGCTGTGGCATCGCCAGTGACACACTCCTCTTCGCCCGCCTCCATGTGACCGCTATAATCGGTTGGGAGCTCTTCGTAAATAATCTCAGGATGTTGTTGCTGGTGCTGTTGCAATTGCGTTGGCTGCGCCGGATGCGACACGGCCATTACGTGATTTCGCTTGAGCGCAATCAAAGCGCCCACACCTCCGACACCGCCGCCACCACCACCACCACCGCTCCCGCCATCCGCATGTGCCTGCTGCACATTTTGATTGGCTACATAGTACGGACTGCCGGTGCTGCAAAATAAATGTAAATAAAGAATTGCATCATAAATAAAGAACTAAGATGATCATAAAATTGCGAATAACCCACTTGAATTGATTGGAATTATTTGCCAATGTCTGTTGCGGCTGTTGCTGTTGTTGTTGTTGTTGCTGGTGCGCTGTTTGAGAGTTGTAGATTATTTCTGCAAATTATAATATGAATAATATATAGAAATTATTAGTAATATTTATAGCAGGGTTTATGAAACGAACTTTAGCTAGCATCTAACATAATTGCAGCAGCTATACTAATTACGTTTACTTTTAGCTTAATTACAAATATTACTAATCTAGTTTACAGGTACATATGTTCTCTAGCGAATTTTTTATTAATGTATTCATTTAATATTACTCGGAAATGATATCTATAATGGTATGCGAATCAGCATCGGTTATAAATCTAATGGTTTGTTAATCATTGTCTGTTTTTATATTGATGCATTGTAATTTAGAACAATTGAAATAAGATTTCAGCTTATATATGTACAACTAAAGCAGACAGCACTTAACACCAAAACTGTTGGCTTAAAGCATTTGTTTCTCAAATATGTCACAGCCCTGACTAGGCTATGTCCAGTTGCCAACTCTATTTACCTGCATCGGCGGCGCGCTGTTCCAGGGACATGCCCGGTGAGCCAGGAGCTGACTGCAGCACAATATCCTGCAATGGCGAGCTCTCGCGTGAGTTATCTGTGAAGCAAAACAGAATTTAAACCAAATTCAATTATGTAACCGGTTTGGCTTACCCATATGACTGGGCGAGACGGGCGCCGAGCGTGGCATGCCATAGGGCGGACGGAAGCCCTGACTGCTGCGCTGGCGACGCTTCTTGTAACTATGATCGATCAGCTTGGCGCCGCTATCCGGATCGATGCGCCAGAAGGAGCCTTTGCCAGGTTCGTCCTGTGAGCGTGCTACTTTGATGAAATACCTGAAATAGAAAACGTGTGATTAAATCTCGAATTACAAATTTTTACTTCAACTGTTGGCAAACCTATTTAAACTGAGATTATGACGTATGGAATTTTGCCAACCCTTGTTGGTCTCCTTGCGGTAGTAGGGATAGTGCTTGACAATGAACGAATAAATGCCCGAGAGTGTCAGCTGCTTGTCTGGAGCAGCAGAAATGGCTTGGACAATCAGTTGAGCGTAGCTATATGGCGGCTTCTCATTATGATTGTAACTGGCTGTCGACGGCGTCTGGAATAGTTCCTGCTGCAAAATGCCAATTTAACTAATTAATATATTTCTTGAATTCATGTTTTTTTTATATTTACCGTATTGTTGTTGCTATAATTGTTATAGCTATTGGCCTGATTCTGATGAAAACCCTGGCGAGGACTAGCAGGACAACTGTTGGCAGCACTTATTGTACCTACAGAAGAGAATAAGAATTGAGAGCTGATTTATCAGACATATATATCAGGGATAATATATAGAAATATGTTGTTTACTCTCACAACACACGACACAACAAACAATGATTACTTTGTCAATTTATCATTTTAGTCTATATTTTCAAATGTAGAAAGAGAAAAGATTGTGTTTGAAAATATGACCGTAAGTCTTCGGAATTTCTGATCGAATGAGATGTATAGCATATATTATTTGCACAGCTGCTGCTGTTCCACACACACATATACAATGAATCAGAAGATGGCGAAAGTTTCGAGTTGGTCTACACATTTTTGGATTCTAATTTGATATTGCTTATCGGCTTTTACGGATTGTGACTTGTTCTTACCAGTTGGTGATAGATAGGGACTCTTTTGCTCCTTTTTGGGTATTGAAATTTTGAGCGGTGCATAGATGGCAGCTCCATCGCCTCCGGTGGTCAACAGCTGTGCTGCTGCGGGCGGTGCTCCGGGCAGGCGTTGCTGCTGCTGCTGCAGAGATGCAGATGTATGGTGAAGCGGGTGGTGTGGTGTGGTTGGGAGTGGGTGGTGTGGCGGCAGCTGTTGTTGTTGTTGCTGTTGTTGCTGCTGCTGCTGTGGCTGCTGCAAGTGATGCGCTGGTTGTTGCTGTTGGCTGTGATGATGAGACGCCTGCAGAGAATGTAGCTCATCGCGTGGAGGCGGCGTTATAATAACATGAGCACCAGCTGTACCAGCTACTGTCGGACTGCTCAGCAATGGCGTCGAGGCATCCGAGGCGATGTCTACTGGCGTTGAGATGAAACTCTCGAACTCAATGCGTATTTCGGTGCTCGGAAATCGAAAGAAGCAGCTGCAAAAATAATCAAAATCAAAAATCAAATTACAAATATAATTAATTGAGATGATTAATGGGGTTATTTCGTTAGAGCATTTACCGCTGGGGCAGCCGCAGCGGATCCACATTGCGCCGCTGCAGAAAGTCATCCACGAATATGCCATTCTTGCTGAGGCACTCCACAAAGAAGGCGCGGCGTTCCGGTTTGTAGAGCACCTGGAAATGTTTCCGAGAGACCAAATTATTCTCGGCCACGTTAAAGTGCACTAGCGATGTGGATGAGTTGCGTCCAATGACGGTCACTTCGTCCGTTATATGGAGCAGATCCTCGTTGAAGCGCAGCACACCAAAGGCATTCTCCGGCGGGGAGGAGCTTGAGGAGACGACTTCATGGGCAGGTGGGTGGTTTGCTGAGTTGTTGTTGTTGTTGTTGCTGTTGTTATTATTGTTACTATTTTGATTATTGTTTGCCAATTCGGCGCTGGTGTTATTATTATTATTATTTAACGCTGCAGCGGCGCCATGATGAAGCTGCAGCATGTCCTTAGCGGCGGCAACAGTTGCCGCGTCTACAGAGCTCGCTGCTGCTGCTGCTGCTGAGGTGGGTGTGCTTAAAACGGTGTGTACCGTTACAATGTGATTGTTATTGTTGTTGTTGCTGTGGATACTGCTAGGATTGCTATGACTATTGCTATTATTGCTGTTGCTGCCGTTGCTGTTGTTAGTGTTGTTGCTTATATTGATGGTTGTTGCTAATAATGTGGTTGTTGTTGTAGTGGCGGCCATTGAGAGGTATCCACTTGCACACTGACTGCTGTTGCTGCTTTTCCTGTTGTGTGTTGTTCTTGCTGTAGCTCAAACTGAGAAATTCATTTATTACTATTACTGTTCTTCCGTTTAAATAATTAGTGCAAATAAACAAGAAAATATTGCTCACACTCACACACACACACACTAGCAGCGCATTGTTTTTGTTTATTTTCTTTTTCTTTTTGTCTTTCGTTTTCTTTTGCTCTCGCTTTCTTCTGTATGCGGCGCGCTCTAAAGTGTTGTAAATAAAAGTGTCAAAGCGCGTGTTGCACACCGACCGAATAATACTATGTATTTCTGTTTTTCTGACATTTTATACTCAAGGTTTTCATTAGTAATAAAAAAAAGATAATAATAAAAAAGAATATATATGTATATATATATACAAACATTATAAATAAATATTTATATATTTATGTATATACAATTATAGCAAGCACGCTTTAGGTAGTTTGTCTTAGTCTTCTACTTCGCAGAAAGCGCGACAAAAAAATAGTCTTTATTTTTCGTTTCTTTTTTCTTTTTTGCTTTGGTTATGTTTTGCTACCATAGCCGTTCACATGAATGCATACAAATATACACTCACTTACACATACATGCGTACACACATTAAACCGACTCGCACTCGGCAACAAGCAAAAACAAAAAGAGCTCGACACAACAATAAAAACAATAATAACACTACTACTACTACGTTGCGGTACTACGTGAGTAAATGAACACAGGCACACGCACAGATACACGCGCGAACACACACATTCACACACATGCTAGCATACGAATCGAGTACATACAGCCCATAGCAAAACACAATGCGTTGGGAGACGTATTGCACGCGCGTGCGCTCACTCTTTATGCGGTATCGGCTTGCCCGGGCAGCAAACGTAAAGAGTAGAGAGTAGTGAGTGGTGAGAGAAAGAGAGCGCAAAGTCTTAAAATCGCTCTCAAATGGAGCAGCTGCCGGCTGCGGCACTACATATAAATAAAGCTCGGCCAGCAGCAACTGGACTTTAAGAAATTATTAATTATTTTCTATGGAGGAGCGCGCGCGCAATGCGTTTAGTGTAGCATCATTCTGTTTACGCCTGACTATTTCTCAAGTCTTGTTGTTTGCCTTTTCTGCTATGCCAGTGTTGCCAAATGTGCAAAAATAATGAAAACGTGCTTATATTCATGCACACGCACACATCCATTGCACGCACAGCTGCACACAAACACAAATACATATCTAAAATAAACATGCATCGTTTCTTATAAGCAATTGTATGGAATCGTATAACCTATCATTACTGAAGCTATAAAATAATTGTTATTGCAGAAATGTCCTTCTATTTATAACAATTATAATTGTGAACTATTTTTAAACTAATTTAAGTGATCGAAAGTATTAAAGATCAATATTCATCAATGATGAATTGGCAACTCTACTTGACAGTTACACTGTTGGTAAGAAGCTTACGAGTCTCTGTTGGCAACACTGGCCAGTAGCGTGTTCGGTTTGTTTTTGTCTAAAATAGACAATTATCATATGTATGTATGTATGTAGATAGCTACATATGAATGAATTAATTTACTTACATATGTATATTAATGTACTTTAGATATTTACATACATATGTATATACATTTGTACATTTGTCAAGCAGCACTGTTAGGCCCCCACATGGCTCCCATTCAATCGATCTAGCTTGCATGCGTTAACATGCAAAGCGAAACCAAAATAAAATTAACGAAAACAACGTAAATAAAATGCTATAAAATAAATACAACAAAGAAAACAGTCATACACATACAGAACACACACGCACACACACACACAGTTAAACATACATACATACATACGTCGTTAGGTCACTGCTACGCCGCTGTTGCCTCGCATCAGCAAAACAGAAACACAATAAATAAATAAAAACACCAAAATATACACACACACACACAGCGTAGGAACGCGCGCATGTATACATACATACATACATAAACAAGCCCTCACACATACTTATGTGTATATAGGCATATTGAAAATGCGTAAAAATGCCGCTCGTTGATTTTTCAGCTAGCAACGGAACCGAAAAACAAAAAACAAAACGAAAAAAAAAAATCAAAAACAAACGACGTCGGCGCGACTCCACCTGCTTGAGTATACGTACATTTGTGAATACATACATAGGTACATATATCTATATATATGTGTGTGAAAAATGTAAATATGTATGCATGTGTCTTGTTTGTCTCTCACTTATTGCTGCGACGACTGCGGACAAAAGGACAGACGAAAAGCGTAAACATACAAAAAGCACACTTTTCACAACGAACGCCGTATGTACATCATACATACATATATGTATATAAATATGTTTGTTGCTTCGTTCGTTGGTTGGCGATTGCGTAAACTTGCCGCCCGCTTTTTTTTCCACCTAACACCAAAATATGTACACATAGTTAAGGGTACACACACGTACATACACATGCACATACACACATGAGATGTATGTACATCACTTGAATATGTTCCAAATTAACTAATATATTTTATTTATAATTTACTGATTCTCTACTTGTATTGTTATTTTCATACTAATTAATACATACTATTGTTTGTTTTTGTTACATTCGCCTCACGATTGATTATCAAACTCAACTGTTTTTGTTTTTCGCTTTTTATTATTATTTCGCTTTAGCTACTTTTTGTTTTTGCGTTTTCTATTTTTTGCACAGAAAATTTAGCACACAACACGTTTTTCGTGCAGTTCGTTCGCCACTGAACGTGTGTGTGTGTGCGATTGTGTGCGTGAGTGTGTATCAACAGCATGTTTGTGTGTGTATCTTATTTTTCTTTCTATCGGCTCGTTCGCCTTGTTTATTATTATTTTTTCGTACCTTTTTTACTGTGGTTTTCTCTGTATATTTTATGCAATTTTTTTTACAACTTCAATTTACACCTTATCTATAAGCTTACTTTTAACTTAATTTGTGCACTTTTCACAATTTTAATGCGGTTTTTTCAATTCTTATTTGCTAGCAGCGCGCTCCGCAGCAGCTGCCCACACGACGTGAAGATAAAGAAGAAGCATAAATTTACTGTAGCCCTGATTATGAAAATATTTTGTATCCAAATGAAAACCATTTGATTGGAAATATTTGGTCACACTTTGTCCACAGCTGTTGTTAACAGTGTGATGGAAGTCTGTTAGTGGTTATATGTTTTGTAACCAATTTGCATGAGCTTTAATTAAGAATTTTCTGTGAAAATGCAAAGTCTCACACGCCTGCTTAGCACATGCACATTAACGCTGCAGCCGCAGCAGCGCGGTGCGTTGGCTGTACTTCAACAGCTGCGTACCAAGACGAAAGTGGTCGAGAAACCTAAACCAGGTGCCGGGCAGCAATTCCGGCGAACAGTTCACTTTCCGGCGGAATACACAGTGGCACCCCTGAAAATAACCCATTTGGCTGGTCGTGACCCCGTCAGTGGTCGTATGGTTGCCAAGGGCATCGGCGGCGGCATCAAACAGCAATATCGCTGGATCAAGTGGGTACGCGATGGGCCAACTGAAGGAGCCCCGCAGGAGGAGATCGTTGTGGAACTGCTCCGCGATGGCTGTCGCACAGCAAAAGTGGCACTGGTTGCTGTCGGCGACGAATTGAAGTATATACTGGCCACAGAAAATATGCGAGTGGGCGATATACTGAAGACGTCGCGAGTGATTCCACGTATTCCAGGTGAGTCGATGACCTCAAATTAGTTCAGAGAAACTTCATAATTTGTTTGTCTTTGCAGTGCGTCCAAATGACGGTGATGCCTATCCCTTGGGCGCTCTCCCCGTGGGAACTCGCATCCATTGCCTGGAGAAGAATCCTGGCCAGCCCTGCCACTTGATCCATGCCGCCGGCACCTTTGGCACCATTCTGCGCAAGTTTGATGACAAGGTGGTGGTGCAGTTGCCTTCCAAGCGGGAGTTTGCCTTCGATCGCACCTGCATGGCCACCGTGGGACGCCTATCGAATGTGGAGCACAACAAGGAGCATGTGGGCAGCGCACAGCGCATGCGAGAGATGGGCAATCGCCCTAGATCGGGTCTGTGGAAGCGCAAGGAGGGCAAGCACGGCAGGAAGATTCGGCGATTACCCCCAATGACAACGATAGCCCCGCCACCACCGCCCAAGGAGCAGGAGATCAAGCTGACGCTCAATTTGTAGAATAATTTGAATATATCTTGTGGAAATTTCATTTCTTACTTTTGCTATTTGCTATGTGAGCCATGTGCAACATACGATTAAAGAACTATGTGAGAGGCGGGATTACATACTATTTGCGCGTCTTCTTCATTGAGAAACCGGTGCCTCGGAAACTGTCCGCATCAGTGCCGGCCGCCTCGCCGGTGCTTTCGGCATCGTCCTGGCCGCGATCACTGATTGGCTTGATGTTGCGATCGAAACGCAGCACACCAAACTGGAAGTCATAGTCGGGTACGCCGCGTGGCAAGACCTTTTTGAGGACTGGCGTCTCCAGCTGGCTGTCCTTCTTTTTCTTGCCATCCAGACGCACGCCAGAGCCCTTGAAGGTCTCGACCAGCTCCTCGTGCACGGCGCTGCCTGCACTTACATCATTGGCGCCGGCTGCTTGGCCGCCTGCCTGTGTCGCCGGCTGTTGCTCACTGTGCTCCTTGTAGCCCACCGGAGCCTCAAATTCCACATTCATATCACACTCAATGATACTGACGGCGTTGCCAGGACGGGTCTCCAGTACGCACAGCTCGTACACCTTTTTGTTGTACTTGATGGCGATGACGTCGCCCTTGGTCAGACAGGCGAAATTGCGTAGGGCGTTCTCCAGCACGGCTTTCGGATTGGTAATGTCCAGGAAGTCGGTGCTGTGTGGCTGAAACTTGGAGAACGTGGCCACTTGCAGGGAGACGCTCTCGATGTTCAGTATGTCGCCCTCTTCCAGCAGTAGATTGTCCATCATCCAATAGGGCAAATAGCATTTGCCTTCATCCGCAACGAATTCCAGAACCCCAGCGTGGGATGAACGCGATTTCTTCTTGTTGGTCAGCTTGAAGAGCATGGGATATTCCACATTCAAGCGAGTAAGTGAATCCAATGCAGATGGCGGCATTATAACTGCAAGCAAAACCATTATTAGTATATCAAAAATTAAATATATTTCACCAGTTTTATTTACTCTTTCCGCCCTTCTCTACGTCGGAGCGCTCGTTGCCCGGTAGCATTGAAACTGAGAAGCATTTGTAGGTAACTTGAAAACTACGTCCGCCGTCTGGGAACATCATATTGAAGCCACTAAAGTGGAACATTGCGACTTTCTTGGCAACCCAAATATATAATTTGTTATTTTGGAATTTCCAAAGTTTTTTGTAATGTCACGATTTGTTTTTGTTGTGCTTGAGGAAAAACAAAGTGAGATGGAAATGTTACTTAACAGTAGCAGTGGCAATTACAGCCAAGTAGTTGGCCACTGTTGTTAACAGTGGTCGTGAGGGGTTGAAATCGAGTGAAGGGCTTACGCATGCAAAAGTCTTGGTAGAATGTGCTTTTAAAAGTTTTACTAAAAAGCAGCTTTAATAATATAAGTTAGTTTTCTGTTAAACATATCGGCTATTAGGTTGGACAACTTTTCACATCGATGATATCACCATATCGATAACAGAGAACTATCGTCATTTTGTAGCAAGCCGGTGCTCGCAGTTGTGCGCGCGCGTTCATCACGCTTCAATTTCTCGTCAAATAAATAGTGATTTGAAAAAGTGTTGCTATTTAAGTGAGTAATAGGCAAATTACAAGCATTTTTAACAACATGCTAATCATAAGTAGCACGCAGGCAGAGAGAATAGAATGATAGAACTGCAGCGCAGCGAACAGCCGTGTTCAATAAGTGTGTGTATATATGTATGTAGAAGTGGGTGTATGTATATGGTCTTCTGTGTATCCTTGCGTAGTCCTGCTGGCGCCGCGTGTCTATATTTTTCTGCTCTTCTTTTTATCAGTCCGCATGGGCCGTGTCTGCATGTGCGTAATTTTCTATACATGTGTGTGTGTGTGTTGTGTGTGTGTAGGTGTATATACACCTATATTATGCAGATTAGCAAATACCTTCTTTTCTCTCTCATCAAATTGCTTTAAACATTTTTATCGGAAAAATCAATAAATGAATTGGAAATTAAAAGGCATGAAAGGCACAACATGTTTTGCTTAATAGTTGGCTTTTGATCTTGCCTTTGTGCAAATGAAATGCATTTTTGTTAATCATTTATGTGTTATCTGTTGGGTACAGTTATTGTCCTTGTGGACGGCGTGTTCGAAGATATTACAGTTTGACATGCGCTGTTTCCATGTGCAGCTGTTTTCAAGTTTGTTGTCGTTGCTGTTGATGTCGCCTCGCAGCTGCTACAACTGCTACAACTGCTGCTGCGGCAAGCACAACACAACAGAACACACGATATCTTGCTATCCTTTTCTAGCGCTTTCTAGTTTCCACATTCCAATCTGACGAATTTCGCTTGTCTGCAAAGTAATTACTCATCCCTTTCTAGAGCTTTAATCCTGCCAACCAACCCACCCTACGCCACAATAGTGTATGATGATTCACGCACGTAGAAATACAGATTGTCTTATTGGCATCTTATTGGAATTGCGAATTGTGAAATGACGTATATACGCGAATCGAAGCTTTTATTTGGTACAGTCGAAGGTTATAAAGAGGAAATTAAATACTAATAATTAAAAATGTTATACTTTCTTTATACTGGCAACAAATCTGCGGGTGCTAATCAAACTATGTGCCGCATGTTGCTTGAACAGTGACTGCCAAACGGTATCGGTCTATTATCTGCTGTATTACAAAGCAACACACACACGATGTATATATTTAGTAGATCAAATATTTCATATTATTTTCTTAAGTTTACATCAAACAGGAATACATGAGTTCTGCATATGTGTATATATGTAGTATGTATGTATATGTACTATGTACATATATAGAATATCATGAGTAAACAAAGTGATTGGCAGCAGCCGCAGTAGCAGCAGAAGCGGCAGCAACAACCCCCACAAGGTCGCAGACTATAGCCTGGACAGCCGGACAGGCAATAACTCAATTTTTTTCTATTGCAACTCAAAATGTTGACAAAGTACAGTTATCATTTGCTATTTTCTTTACCTGACTCCCGCTCCTGACTCCCCTTCTCTACCGCTCTTTGAGCACTTTGTACCTAACGGATGTTGCTTGGATCTATCTGGATATGGCTGGCTTTCATCAATAAAGTTGAGCTTATTTTGCATTGGCTTTCATTTAAGTCTTTTCATTTCTTCTATTCTACTCCTCCTACGCGTTCGCTGTTGCCACGGTGCTGTCTCTCTCTCTCTGTGTGTGTGTGTGTGTGTGTGTGTGTGTGTGTAGATATCTACTCGCTTGCATATAAATTTACAATAAGAACTTTAAATCGTCGCTCGCCTCGTTGCCCCTTTTATTATTTTTTTCTTTGCGCGTCGCCAAAAATTCTATTGTTATTCATGCCTGCTCTTGTTTTGCACGCGTTTTGATATCAGGCGATAAACTCGTGTATTTGCTGTACTCAAAACAGAACAACAAAATTAAAATTAAAAAAAAAAAAAAACAAATTAATTGATATAGATATATTTATACATACGTATGTGTATATATGTATATGCATAAATTTATGTGCTTATATGTGTGTGCGTGTGTATATAATAATAGAGAAAGCCAAATGGAATGGGGAGTTGAAGAAAACTTTTGTTTAATTCGAAAATAAGAGCTTGAGAAAATTCAGAGAATCGCTTAGCAATAAGGAAAATTCTTTATATTTATCATACGAAGAATATATTATGCAGGGAATACTTTCGTATTCTCTTTTTTTATGTATTCTCAGTTTAATTGTGTACAGTTGACGCTTTCTATCGAAGCACATTTTCAATTTACAATATTGATTCATTTAATAATAAACAACGAGCCTCGATTTAAGGTTTGAATTCACTTGGAACTTCAATGTGAGCTGCAAGCCGGTAAAAGTTTCCACTTAATTGATTCGAGACCTTCGGATGTTGTCGTTGTTGTTGTTGCACTTTATGTTTGCACGTGCTTGTTAATTACTTATAGACAGTTGAGGCTCAGCGATGCATAGATGAAAGCATTTCCAATTCCATATTATTGATTTGCATGGAGCAAAATTGCAACGCTTCACTTGTCACAGTTTGAGAGTCACAACTAATGTTTTCATTATAAAAAAAAGTACAATGAGCGAAAAGGTTCTGCATGACCTTGAACTTGAATAACAACAGGAAAAGAAAAAAAATTGAAACCACCCCAAAAACCAGAGTTGAGGGCGGGTTCTTCCATTGGGGGTAGTCCCTTTTCGCTTTGTCCACTGGATATGCAAAGACTTGTCCTTGTTGGAATGCGGTAAATTAAATCAATATGTCTATAAACGAATTAAATGCAATTCTTACTTGGCAATATCAGGGTTACCTATACCAGCAACGACAACCACTGTCACGCCCCGCGCCCCACGTCCCGCGCTCAACCCCCACTTAAAGGGAAGATATAAGCGCTTTCAGTGTCTTGTTGAAAGCCTCGGACAATCAATTTTAAAGCGAACGTTTCAATGGGCCATCATATATATAATTTATATATGCGCACAGTGGGACAATTATGCAAAATATATCGAAAAGATGATGTCATTTCATTACAATTTAATTTCTGTATAGATTATATACATTATCTTATAGCCAATAATCGGTAATACTTTATAAATTTAAAATTATTTGTTCTTTTATGTAAATTTTTGCATTGAATTTATTTTGTTTATTAAAAAAAAAGATAATAATAATAAATAAATACTATAATATAAATTAATAATAATAATTTTATAATAAAAACGTAATTTAATTATTTAAAGTTAACAATGTCTGGGCTATACATTTTTATATATTATATATATGTATTTTATATATGTATATATATTTAAAAAAATATATATATATTGTCCAACAAAAATGATTCTACCTTTGGTATTCTTAATTCCTTATAATTTATTTTGTTAATAATTTATTTATTATTATTATTATTATTATTTTAAACATAAATTTACAGAAATTTTAAATAATTACAGAGTTAATTTCTAATAATTCAACATAGTTTAAATATTTAAATAATCCTTACGTTATGGATTACCCTACTCACCTATTTCGATATAGTCTTAAGTGTGACAAATATTTCTATGTATAATATTCTTATAATATTTGAACTCAAACCGCAGAAATAACTAGGTTGGCAAATGAAAATGGGGTTTGTCCCAGTGTGCATAGGGTTTAATTTCTACTCTGATGAAACACACTATTTATTTTCGCTTTATGGGATCGTTAAGAACATAGTGTTTGTGCATCAGAAATTTATACTCTGTAAAATAAATTAGTCGAAGCAAAATGATTTCATGCTCCGTCATAAAGCCAAGTCATAAATAATATTTTTGACGTCATTCAAAAAGTAAATAGAACTTTTGCGGAGGTGGGGTATACCCAGTACTCAAAAATTATTTTTGGCGAAAATGCAATGCTGCTCAAACCTCTGTGGCGTGCGCTGTAGTATTTATTTATAGCCAAACGATTCAAACAAAATATGCCATAAATTGCCAACGATTATTGTGAGAACTACGCTTATATCAGTGTTATACTTATAGAGGTTGTGTAGGGCGTTACTTATGGTAATATGGCCGGCGCATATGTCAGCGTGTCGACCTTGGCCAGGCAGGCAGTCGACCATTGTCCTGGTTAGCAGCGAGCGCCTGCCCCTTGTCCCTTGCCCCTTAGCATTGTGTCCTTTGGGTTCCTTTTGTTTGCCACACGCTATTGTTTAAGTAGTTTTAAGCTGTCCTATGAGAAGCGTAGCTAGTTTTATTGTTTAATTAATTTTATTTAATATTCTTATGAAAGTTATTTTTTTTATTATTAGGGTTTGCTATATATTTAACTGCCATCAGTCAGATTTATCAATTTTGAACATCATGAAATATGTGAAGGCAATTGCTATAAAAATGATTGTCATTGTCTTTATATTTCTCATTAATTATTAATATTATTTATCATTGAATTAAATTGTATTCATGAAAATCGTATATATATATATCTATGCTTTAGCTCTTAGCATCTATAAAACATATTGGGAAACCGTTCGGTTGGTATTTGCTATATTAGCCAACATCAATAAACAAACGGCAGTTACGAGCATTATTTCAATTGCCCATTAGAATTGTTATTGAAATTATTCACATGCAGCTTAACTGGCCGCCCGTTCCATGCCATTCCATTCCATTCCATTCCAGTTAAAAGTGCCTGTGGGACACGTGCTCAGTGGGGCGCGACCTTAATGAACAACTAAATTGCGTCAATTTAAGCAATATGCAATCTTTTCTCAATTCATTTTTGCAATTGAAAAGCGCAGTGTGTACGCACGTGAGCAGAGCTAAAACTTGGAGTCGAGAATAAATAAGCTATTTACAAATTTATTTAAATTTAAATTTCAAGATATATATTTAATTTTTATTCTAGTGCAGCAATAATGAAAAATTAGCATTTTTATGTTAAAATTGTAAGAGAAAAAAAAAAAAAAAAATAAAAAAATATATATATATATATATATATATATATATATATATATATATATATATATATATATATATATATATATATATATATATTATATATATATATATATTATATATATTTATATATTTCTTCTAATGAAGATTTAACTATATTTTATGATCCAATAAAAATGTATTAGAACTAAAATATTATGAATGTTAAACATTAAATTTGTATTTCTCAAAAATGACTCTAAATCTGATTTATATAATTCACAATTTGCTATTGCAGACATGGTGATTAACCCTTTGACGTGGAAACAAATTTGCTGTCCCAAACGTCAGGTGAGTGACAAAGTAAACTATAAATTTTGACATGAAGTTTTCATTACACTCAATTTTGCAGTTAACCAAGTCGACTACCATCAGCTCCTATTCAACATAACAAGAAACTACAACAACAACACTAACTTCATTCAATCAGAAACAACAACAACAACAAGACGAAGAACAACTGCAGCAGCTGAAGGAAAAACTCTTCAAGTTTTTCATTCGATTCCAATTATAGCATTGGAATTTCATCGTCGGTTATAGAGAGAGGGAGAGGTAGACAGCGAGAAGGAGGGGGAGCGTAGTGTTTTATTAATTTATTCTTAAAATAATCTATTTTAATCAGTATTTAGTGTCCAGTCCAGTTTAGCACTAAGTACATGTGTTTAGATTAACGTAATTTATTGCATACTTTTAGGCAGGCCGAGCTAAGCATTGTAGCTTCAGCTTGGTAAAGGAAGGCTCAGCAGCAGACCGTCAGGCTTTTCACTCAGTTTTCTGCGTATCTTGAATTTGGTGTGCTGCACGCTTCTACTTCAGTTTTTCATTATGAAAATAACAACAATGAAGTCTAAGCGCAAATATGGCTGTTTAGAGAATATTTGAAAAGAACTTTTCAATTATTAATAATTAAGATTATTTTTCCGTATATCATTCATTTATTATTGTAGTATTGCATTTTATAGTTTTCCCAAGAACACTAATTTTCTTTGCACAAAATTCGTAATATTTCATTTCTTCTACACTCAGCACAAGCATAATTTCAATATTCAATTCAATATTTAACACTAGTTAAAGAGTTCAAAGAACAGACAGAAAGATAGATAGAGAGAGAGAGAGAGAGAGAGAGAGAGAGAGAGAGAGAGAGCGGATTGACAGTGTGAATAAGGCAAGAGTTGTTTGTTGTGTTTTTGTTTTCCATTCCGAAAAAGTGAGTTTGTGTAATTATGGAAAGTTATTCAGCGGATTTGCTATGGATGGTCATCATTGGCTTTCTCATTGCCTTTGTTTTGGCCTTTGGCATTGGCGCCAACGATGTGGCGAACTCCTTCGGCACTAGCGTCGGCTCTGGCGTTCTGACCATACGTCAGGCTTGCGTCTTGGCCACGGTCTGCGAAATTTCAGGCGCTGTTTTAATTGGTAAGTTGTATTTAATTTAAGCACACAAACTAAACGAGAGAAGAGCTTCAAGTTGTTGAGTAAAAGCTTTAATATTTTAGATTACTTCATTCTTAGCTTTTTACTAAACTTCAAAGAGAATGAGTTTATTTGGGACAAGACTAGACTACAGATCAAGAGAGACCAATGAAAGCATTAAGCAAGAGTCGTATAGCTTTATTTCAGGAAATAAATTAGTTAAAGCTTATGTATTCCAAGAACTTTAAAAAGGATTCAATCTTCGTAACAAGAACTTTAACTATTTTAATTAGAGCTTTCAATAAAAAGTTTATAATTGCAAAAATATTTGATATTTGAGATATGTTAAAAGGCTAGGCATTATGTGAAAGCTTGAAGGACTTGTCGTTTGTTAGGGATGATACAGCAGCTTATTATGATATATATTTGATTTTGTTTAAAAATTTAAGCAAGCTAATTACTAAATAAAAATAAAAAGTTATTTAACCAAATCTTATTTAGCTTACATTACGACATTTTACATTATTAATTTTATTTTTTATTTTTACATTAATTATCATTCTTTTCTTTTCTTCTTAATATTAAATCTTTCATTATTTCTTGCATCTTCTTTGCTATAGGCTACAAGGTATCGGATACGATGCGCAAGGGCATTCTCGAGGTGAGCCTGTACGAGGGCGCCGAGGAGGTGCTCATGCTGGGCTGTATGTCGGCATTGGCGAGCAGTGCCATTTGGCTGCTGGTGGCTACATTTTTGAAGCTGCCCATTTCGGGAACACACAGCATTGTGGGCTCCACCATTGGCTTCTCGCTGGTGGCGCGTGGCGTGCAGGGCTTGAAGTGGTCGACGCTGTGCACGATCGTTGGCTCGTGGTTCATTTCGCCGGTGATGAGCGGCTTCGTTAGCATTCTACTCTTTCTGGCCATACGTCGTTTCATATTGCGCGCTCAGGAGCCACTCAAGGCGGGCTTTCGTTCGCTCCCAATTTTCTACGGCGTTACGTTCTTCATCAATGTCATCAGCGTGGTGCTAGATGGGCCCAAGTGTAAGTGAAAGAGAAGGCTAAAGTTGAGATTAAATAAATGTATAATGAAATTGTCTACTTTATCTTCAGTGCTCTATATGGACAACATTCCCACTTGGATAGCGTTGAGCGTCAGCGTTGCTCTCTCGCTGCTGGTGGCGCTCTTGACGCAGCTGGTGGTGGTGCCGCTGCAGCGGCGCTCGATTGCGAAGAAGCTGCGCGCCCAGAATCCTGTCAAATTCAATTTCGAGGACTCTGTGGGTAAGTGGAGAGCCGACTAAACAGCAGCAGCAGCATTTACTCAGCTTTCGATTTTACGTAGAGTCCTCGCCGTCCGGCAGCCCGAAGAAGCAGCAGCGCCGTCCGCTTTCGCTTGTTAGTGAGGGTAAACCACTGCCGGCTATTGCCGAAATCACCGAGCTGGTCTCGCTCAGCGACAATTCGCCGAAGACCTTTAAGCTAGCGCCTTATGGCCTCGCGGCCAAGAATAACAATGCAACTGCCGAGGACTACAAGATCGATCCAGAGATAATACGCAAAGCCGAGGATCTGCTGGGCAAGGCCAGTCTGGATAATCCCGATCTGACTGTGACCAGCCTGAACTACATCGATGAGCAGCAGCAATTGCAACACCAGCAAAATGGACGTAAACTTCAGGAGTGCTTCAAGCGTGTCCAGTCGCCCAAGGAGGAGCGCAAAACGGAGCCGGACAACGTTAACGCCAATGCCAATGTCAATGCCAATGCCAATGTAAACGTCAATGCCAATGTCAATGTTAATGTTAATGCTAATGCTAATGCGAGTACAACTGCTAATGCTACCAACAACAATTTGCAAGTGGTGCAAAGCGCCGGCAGCTTGGATCTAATGATCAGCACCACATTGTCGCCCAACTCGAGCAAGGTGCCGCTCATCGAGAGCAAAGAGGCGCTCAATGAGCAGGAGGAGGAGTTTAAGCGTGTAGCGGGACGACGTGCGAGCAGCAGCCAGGAGTCACAGGAGGTGTCCATGCTCTTCTCATTCCTTCAAATCTTGACGGCCACCTTTGGCAGCTTTGCGCATGGCGGCAACGATGTTAGCAACGCCATTGGACCGCTCATCGCTCTCTATATGATCTATCGTGAGGGCTCCGTAATGCAGAAGGCAGAAAGTCCCATTTATATATTGATCTACGGCGGCATTGGCATCTCCGTGGGTCTCTGGCTGTGGGGACGCAGGGTCATCGAAACCATTGGCAATGACTTGACAAAGATCACCTCTTCAACGTAAGTGTGGAAATGGTATTAGATGTGATAATAAGGAACTGGAAATAGATTGTGCGAATAAGTGAATGACTAAAAGGTAGAGAAGAGATTTAGATGAAGAGAGATTGGATGGGATAGTCAAGGAGCTGTGGAGATGCTTTAAATGTGAAGGGAAGGGAAGAGAGACATAGAGGGATAGGCAGAGAGAGAGAGAGAGAGGGAGGGAGAGAGAGACCCTCTCGATAAGAATATTTTATATTCCAATTCCATTTTTTCGAAAACAGTAAATGAATTCCTCATCTTTCTACTTGCAGTGGCTTTACAATTGAAATAGGCGCCGCCATCACCGTACTGCTGGCCAGCAAAATTGGTTTGCCCATTTCGACGACACACTGCAAAGTGGGTTCGGTGGTTTTTGTGGGACATGTGAGTGCCGCGGGTCGCAAGCACGAGCGTAAGGAGCACGAGAAGGAGCTGGGCGGGCCACTGGAGCAGCAGCATGCTGGAGCACAGTCGGCTGGGGAACCCATGGAGGATGGCAGCGTCGATTGGCATTTGTTCCGGAATATCGCTTATGCCTGGATAGTCACGGTGCCAGTGACAGCATTGCTCAGCGCTGGAATAATGTACGTGCTCTGCGCGCTGGTCGTGAATGATGTTTAAAGAGGCTAACTTAAATAAGCGTCAGCATTCAATTATTAATTGTAAAAGTAAATTAATGTTTCGTAATTGTACCAGTTGATAAAAGCAAACCTAAAAAAAAGAAAAACGTACGAAAAACAAAACAAACAACTACAAATTTAAACTTAAACCAAATTACTCACCTAACTAAGCGAAAAACAAAAACAAAAAGCAAAAGTAATGGAAATGATAAAGAAAAGCAAAGCATTTTACTTAACGTCTGAACATAACTGATATTGGTATTGATATTGTTTATATATATATTAATATGCTAATGTTAACACTTAGAGCAGAGCACTAAATACTTTTCTCTTTTTTTTGTTTTTTATTTTTTTTTGTATACTCAAATATATGATTTATGTTTTTTGTATTTTGCCCCAACAAATAATGTCCAGTGCAATTGTTTAATGCATTCCAAAAAACACGAAATTATTTCAAATCCATTTTTTTTGGACAGCTTTAATAAGTCTTTTACATTTTATAAATTTCAAAGCAATAGAGCAGAACTTATGAATAAAATACAAACTACTACAAATTTAAAGAGAACCAAAATGGATTTTACTTAATTTAAGTGCAGTTAGATATTGAGAAAGAGCTTTGAATTCCCTCTAAAGATAGCTTTACTCTTTACTCCTGAAGCTCAACGAGCTGAATGAAGCTAAAGACTGAAAATATTTGCATTGCAAATTAGTGCTTAAAACTTGTTTCAACTAAGCAAAAGCTTTCTTCGCGCTCTCTCTCTCTCTCTCTCTCTCTCTCCTGCTGTTGTTCTTACTGTTTGCACACGCATGCAAATGATGCTCGGAGAGCTTTTCATGTGTGGCGCAACTTTTGAGCGCCGCTTGGAGAAGTTGTCGTAAAAGCTGCCGGCAGTTGAGTTTCGAGCTTCGATGCGTTCGGTTGTGTTGCTTATATCGCTATCGTCTGGGCCAGCTCTGTGCCCGTTTTCTTCCCATTGTATTGCAAGTCGTAACGCCTGCGCGTGTTTTATGCATTTTGAAACGGTTGCCAATCGAGCTAAATACAAAACACAAATTGTTTAAATTCATATACTAATAGATATGCAACAGGTGTAAAAGTGTGCACAGGTGTCTCAAATCTTTCAACTCGCTTACATTTGGATTTACGCAATCGGCAGCAGCTGCTAAGGAACTTTAAGGTAAGTCTTGCAAATTAAATAAATAAATAAATAAGAAATATATAGACTATAAAAATTATACAAAATAAAACTAATTTAATTTAATGTAATAAAATATAATTAATTGTTAATTAATAAAATACAAATATAAAAAATAAAAAATAAATAAATAAAAAAATAAATAAATAAATAAAATTTTAAATAAAAAGTAATACCAAACTAATTAAAGAGAAATAAAAAAATCAAAGTAACATAAAAAATAATATATTATATTTAAATTTAATAGAATTAAAATGTAGTGTAAAATAAAAGAAAAAAAAGATTAAAATAAATGCATTTAAACAAAATTAACAAAAATATAAAATAAGAAATATTATAAAAAAAAATCATTAAAATAAAATATATTAATAATATTTGTATGCGAACAAAAACATAACTATAATTTGTTTATATAAAATAAATAAATATTATTTGTTTTAATTTACACGTGAGTGTACATAGTTTTAAAAGCAAAAAAATATATCTATAATAAGTATGTTTCGATAAGCCTTGACTAGAATTAAATATATAAAGCAGAATTTTTTTCTAAGGCAACATAATATTTTTACAATATTCTACTGCATATATTTGAATTCTTATAAATAATAATTAAATTTATTTTTATAATATTTTTTTCACCATATTTTACTAAGTTAATCACTTCTTGACAAATTAACTGGCTTAACAACCTATTTTCATGCAGTATCACCTTTTTTGGTCTAGTACTCTCAATTTTATTCGTTTGTTTTCTTTAAATACTATTTTAGCCATATTGTTAGTTGGCTTTAAATACGTCTTTGGCTTCTATTAAACATGCTGATTTAGTCCATAATTATGCGCTGTTCTGCTTCCTGTCTGTACTTCCTGACATTCTAACGCCCATTGGAGCTCAATTTTCAGGTTGATTTCGTTCGATTTGGTTTTCCGTTTCCATTTCTCCATTGGCGGCCGCTTGGCTCTCACATATAGACATATATGCGTCCGTCTGCCCATCTATTTATCTATCTATATATCTATCTGCACGGTGTATTACTTAATTTCTTTGCTTAATCCGATTTGCGTGCATTGAACTCTTCACTTCTACCTGTCTTGGGCATTTTAAAGGTGTGTTTTGCCGCTCAAATTCTCCGATTCTCCAACTTGTTGTTGATTGTTTTACACACACATGTACATACATATATATATATATATATATATATATATATATATATATATATATATATATATATATATATATATATATATATATATATAAATGTTTTAGTTGTGCCTTTTCTTTATTGCTGTTCGACAAAGCAGCTTGTTCTTATTTTGTGGCATTTACTTTATGTGTAATGCTTTACTTTGCTCGCTCACAGAGTGAAAAGAGTTTGTTGGCTTTCTCAGAGTTAAATGTTCACTTTCTGGATGAGCCTCAAGTAATATTCCTCACTTACTCACTCTAAATCTCCTTTCCGAAATAGAACTCTTTAGGCTGCAAGCGAGTATTATGCAGTCAGTTACGTTCGAGTGCAATTTTATTAATTGTTTTATTTTGATTTTTGTGCTCTGATTGAATCGAGTTCGCTGAATTTTTTCTCGAATGAGTTCGGAATTTGTAATTCGCTGAGCTTGATCCGAATTTTTGTCAATAGCTGCTTATCATATTAATTACAAATTAAGTGCAATTAAATAATGCAATAAAACAACTGAAATGCCTTTAACCAATTGCTATAAAATAATTTTATCATTTGCTTATTAAATAGTTGAAAATTAAAATTGTAACTAAAGTGATTTATCTAAAATAAAATATATTCTGTCAAAAGCAAATTCTGGCTTTATTTCGGGTTTATTTCATTAAAAATTTTTATATTTGGTATATTATATTTTTGTACTGAGAAAATTTTAAGTTTTATTTAAACTTCATGGATTTTTCTGCAATAATAAATTCAGTTTTTGGGTTCGTAAAAAAAACTTGTAGTTAAATTAAATGTAAAATTTTAGATTTGTATTTATAATTATTATTTTATGTATACATTTATATATACATGTATACATTTATATATTTATTTATAAATTTACGGCACTATTTTAATTATTTTTAGTTTTAGATTACTGTTTAGTTTTAGAATTTATCATTTTTTTTATAATTATATAAACATTATTAGCTTTAACATTTTTAAAAAAGTTTTAATTTTGTTTTCTTTATTTTATTTTGACTTATATTTATTTTATTTTATTTCTTAAAATTTTGACTTTTTATCAATGTATTTTTTAATGCTTATGTAAGTAATTATAATATTAATTAATTAAAATTATATTTCGTTTTTTTTTTTTAACATATTTAGTTCGTTTTAAAAATTGCATAATTATTGATAACAAATTTCTTTTTCTATTACATTTGTATTTTGAAATTAAATTTCTTCTGATTTCCTTTTTAATCTCAGTTGCTCCACTTCAAGACTTTCATTTCTTTTCTAATAGTTATCTAGCGAGATATATCTTCAATTGAATAAGCAAATCTTTTCGCATTAAAACCAATTGAATTTCTTCACGAATTTCTTATCGAAAGTAATTAATTTAGGAGGCTGTTAGTCCAGCTCGGCATGTGGCATATGGCGTATGGCATGTGTGACACCTGACCCATTTAGGGAACGGTGAACAGGTAGTTTTGTTAATTTATTTTATTCTATTTTTATTTTTGCATAGCTAGCTGTACTTTATTATGTGCCCGGTCTAGCGGTTTTTCTTTTTCTTTTTCGCGTTTTTATTTTTTTTTTCATCATTTGCAAACAAATAAAACGCAAAATCTTAAAGCCAATTCACTGGCAGAACAAAAGCCCGACCGAAAGCCATTAGCCATTAGCTTGGCCATAGCAAATGGCCAAAAGTCATTAAA
Organism: Drosophila stalkeri; assembly: GCA_035047405.1. Lineage (NCBI taxonomy): Eukaryota > Metazoa > Arthropoda > Insecta > Diptera > Drosophilidae > Drosophila > Drosophila stalkeri. The sequence goes on along the minus strand of JAWNPR010000149.1, from coordinate 6,625,039 downwards.
GACGCAAACAAAAAAAATCTATTGAAATCGGCTAGTAAAACACGCCTTAAAATATTTTCAGCAGCGCTGCGCACCAGGTGCAGCATATGAGAAAGAGAGAGAGAGAGAGGAGAGGCAAGTGGAGAGTAGGTGCAGGAGGTTGAGGGGCAAGCCAATGGAAACTGGTTACTATGCTAGTTAATTATGCGCTTATCAGTTCATTACTAACTGCTCCTGCTGCGGCCAGAAGTCCACTTGGTAATTGCCAACCTGCCACAGCTGCTGCCACTCACCTGGATTGCCTGGCCATTGCGATTAATCAGAATTCACAGCCATTAGATACAATTTCGAGTGCAGAACACACATACGAGCGAAATACTGGATTGGCTAACAACATGTTATTACCAGATTCTGATCCAGATCTACTTTTGCATATGCATCTATATATATATATATATATATATATATATATATATATATATGTGTTTGTGCATTTGCAATGATAAGCCTTGCAGCACCATCTTCGTAGCGCCCCACTTTGCGCACTTTCTCTGGCAGCTCCTGGTGCCTGGCCTCTTACTGATTCTGGCTTTAGATGTGGCGCATAGACACTCCCCCCATATATACACATGTGATTAGACAAATTATAAAAACCAGAAGCAGCTGGGAGAAATAGAATCTATTATTATGATAGAATTAAATATCATTGAGTGGGAAATTTTATTAGTTTAAGTGGACTGCAATCTATAAAAACTTATGTACAATATTCAATTATTATAAATATTATTTTGTTTTAGTTTTTGTATTTGCTTTTAATTATTATGCATAAATATTATTTTGTTTAGTTTTTAGTGTTTTTATTATAGACATATTTTCTGATTAGATTATTTTTTGTACTGTTCATTGATATGATAAAATTATATTAGTTAAATTATAATTTCTCGTACACTTTTCTCTTAAATAAAAATTAAAAACTAAAATATATATACTTGCATATATTTATATTTTATGTTGGCTACCATATCTAAACTTTTTAATATTTATTTAAATACAAATTTCATATTTCAAGATAAATCGAAATTCTTTTGCCTATAATATATAAATTTTATGCATAGTCTTGAGCTAATAATATTTGTTGTGTAGTCGATGCTGCTTTTGTTGACTTTATTAAGTTGTCTTATTTATTTATTAGTTCTTTATTTTTATTTGATATATAAATGCATATATATTTTTTTTTATATTTATTAGGAAGCACCAGAGCTTCTTTTTACTAATATCTAATATTATCTTACTTGAGTCTTGTTTACATTGCAGGCTTAAATTATTGAGTTGTTAGAATTTGTCCTTGGCTGTCGTGTTATTAGCTAATACATACATATATTATAGTCAATTTAGGAACTTTGGATAGTTGTTCATGCACGCTCAGCTGCAGTTGTCAAATAATAATTTAAAAATAATATGCTCAAATGCTCAACTAGAGTAAACAACAAAAAATAATAAAATCCATTTGGTTATCTATCTAAAGTATCAATCAGGTTAAACATAGCTCAGATTGCTGTGAACCTGAAATGTGAATATGAAAAATGAATGATTTTTCTGAAATATAAAAGAAAAAAAAAAAAACTTAAAAACTATGTTATATATTTTAAATATATATAATATATATATTTAAAATTGCTTGGCATATATTAAAAAAATTAACATAACAAATAGGAATAGGCTATAAATCTTCCATTTCTTTCATTTAATTTATATTTTTTTAAAATATGAAAAACTGTTTAACAACTGTTCAAATAGGTTTTTTCCTCTAGTAATTTTTGGCATCAACTTTCTAATGTGTTTGATTTGTTTCCTGCTCAATGGTTTTCCTTGAATTTCCTTTATCAGCTTGCAGACGCTGCCGCTCCTCTTGCCTGCTCCCTGGTGTCGTTGCCGTTCGTCGATGGTCGATGGTCGATGCTCGATGGTCGCTGGTCGATGGCTGCATTTCCCACTCAGGACCACATTTCATAAAGTTTATTAAACTTTAGCCAAATTGTTAAAGCGACAAACCGCTGCCCACCCTCTGGAATGCCCCTTGCCCCTCCCGCCCCATTCACTTTTCGTGTTGGCCGCCGTAGGCGCTGCAAACAAGTTCATCAGCATTTGGTCAGGTTTGGAGTAGGCTTCATCAACTGCAGCTACGAGTTTCGGCTCGACCAGACCAAAACAAACTGCCAGCAACTCGTCTGGTTAGTTAATGTTGATGGCAATGGAAATGCTATTGCAATTGCAATTGGAAATGGAAATGAAAATGGAAATGAAAATGTTTTTAGCCGGCATTGCCTTTGCTTTTGCCTTTGCCTTCGCCTCGACAAATGTCGACAGAAAAAAAAAAAAAAAAAAAAAAAACACACTCTCTGTCATTCACGCATTTGCAACGCAAATTAATTGTTCAATGCAAATCTGATTGGGTGCACTTCAGAGCCGCGGCTGAGATAGACGAAGCGCCTTTTGGAGAAATTAAAATGCAATTTATGGCACGTTATGCAAGCTGTAAAACTCAATCGATTTTCTTTTTCAATTTGGAGCCAATGGAGCTCAAGGCAAGATTATGGGCATGATATATAGAGATATGTAAGATGTGGAGAGTGTGTGTGTGAGAGAGAGAGAGAGAGGGTGTGAGAGAGGGGAAATTTCACTAGTCTCTTAGCTAATGATCGCTAATCATTTATATTTTTCATTTTAAATACCTTTAGCTGTCTTTCGAAAAAGAGAGTTTGTGTCTTCAGTTAATTTAAGAAGTCGATTATATTGCTGACATGTGATAAGTGTAGAGTGCTTAGCTAATGAAAAATTATTTGAATATTATTCATAAATAAATTTGTTTGCTTAGCTTAAGCTATCTTTGGAAATCAATTAAAAATATGAATATAAATAAATATTTGATCATACTTGAAAATAATTTATGTACCATATTTTACTAATTTTTAAAATTTATATTTAAATATAAAAATTATTTTAATAATAATAATCAATAAAGAAATCATAATAATCACTAAACTTGCCTGTTTTATCTCCTCTTTGTTTACCGCAAATTAAATTCAAGGTAAAAACCAATTTGAAATTCCCGTTCACCTGCATAAATTCCGATATAAACAAAAACATTTGCAACATAAATAAATAACTAAATACTAAACATTATGGAAACAAATTGAAATAAAATATGGACTTAATTAAGAAAATGCTCAAGTGCATAACTTACCTTAACCAACAACAACAACAACAACAACAACAATAATAATAATAATAATAATAACAACAATATCAACAACAACCACATTTTTTTCCATCAGTCAGTCGAGCAGAGCGTATAATATGTCACCCAGCATAACTAATCGCCCCTCGGCTGCGGCTTTAACCAGCTTTTGCCTCTCGACTCGAGCAACTCACCTGTAATACACCTATTACAGAGCAGTGCCTTATAACGGTAACTTGTCTTTGAGCAGCTGCATTTGCATTGAAAGTTGTCTGACCAAGCCGTTGGCCTAGCAACTATTCACGCTGGATTCTTTGGCCAGCAATTGAAATTGAAATCGAAATCGAATTCGAAATCACAGTCAAAGTCTCTAAACATTTCCTGCTCTTAGTTCGTATTTGAGCATGAAAAAAAAACACAAATTCCATATATGCTTCGGAATGACATAGAAATTCTTGCAGCTCCACATGGGTTTAATTTGTTACATTCTCACATTAATAATATCTCACTCTAGATCTCTGGCAATGTTAGTTGAATAGTTTACAAGATTTTGGAAACTAAAGTTAATAAAGCAGACATTGGTTTGAAAATTAAAAAATAATTCTTTAAATTGTAATAATAATTATATATGTGTGAAATAATTTCAAAGAGATATGATATTGATTTAAGTTAAACTGAAAAAGTTGTTTGAAATAATTATAATAAATTCTTATAAATAAAAATATAATAAATTGATATTAATTATTATAAATGTATTAAAATTATTATTATTAATTAATACAAATATTTTGAAAAAAATAACTTAATAAATAAATAAATAGGCCATAATATTTACTTATATTATTATATTTAAAGAAAAAGAAAATCGAATTTGCAGGTCAACTTAAAAAAAAAATCAAATAAAATAATATATACATATAATAATATAGTTTTATATATATAATATATTAAAATTATGAATGATGCAAACAATTTATAAATGTTGTTGAAGTAACTTAAACTTTTTTTAATAAAATAAACAAAAAATTGTATTTACAATTTTAACTGAGATTTAAACATAAAATTATTTTTTAAATATTAAATATATTAATTTTAAATATTTAGGATTCGAAAAAAAAACTAAATAAAAATTATAAATAAATATTATATAATTAAATACTATTATTCTTTTATTTATTTATTTATATTTTTATTTTAGCATTTAACGAATAATGACTTGAATTGAATGAATTAATTCAACGTATATTGAGAATGAGTTGAGTTGATTATTCTCAATGTGCGTTAACTTAATTAGCTAGTTCTTTCACTTTTCTATTATTCACCAGAAAATTGTTTATGAATAAAAAAAAGGCAACTACAAACAAGTTTTTAAACAAGTTTTTTTTTTGGAACAACTACACTTTTATACAATACTGAGCTATCTGCAGCTCTGATTTCAATTCAATTCAATTCTTTACCTTTTGTTTCCGAGAACAAGTTTCTGTTTATTTATTATTATCTCTTTGTGTAGTCTTATATATAGTATTTGATGTGGAAATCGAAAGTTCGAATGCAATAGAAATCCGCAGAATGTACCAATGGACGCCTGTGGCAATCGAAATTGCGCACCTCTTATATTAACCACTTTTTTTGGTGTTTTTTTTTTGCCAATCATTATTGGTGGTGGGCGTGGCAGTCTGATTGCTGCTGTGGCTTTTGTTACAATTTGAGACGCTTTGATTTGCTTATTTCCATAGAAAAATCAATCAAAACCTTTGGACACACGTCGCAGCTCGAAGCGATTTATTAAAAAACAAAAATTCAATTGAAATTGCGCATACGCCCAGTTGTACATAGCTAACTACTAGATATACCGCTATAGAGAAATAGTATACCAAGAAGTAGTTATGCATCTATGTCTGTATGTATTTCCTAGTTATTTTTGCCATGTTTAAGCAATCATTAACTTGATTTATTTAGCAATTTTCAGTAGCCCAGTTCGCCTTATCATGCTGCACGCATTTTGACCCACATTTGATTTTCGTATCTCAGCGTTGCCTTGAGTTCGATTTTGTTATATATATATATATATATATATATATATATATATATTTTTTTTTTTTTTTTTTGCGATATTTGCCCAAACTGAACTACATGACCTAAAAATAATTCAAAGCGAGAGTTCACACCTAAAAGGCTTTGCTACAAACTCAACAGAGGCAACAGCTACAGCGACAACATTTTGCATGATTTATGTGGGGCGCGCAATTGCGAACGTGAATGCGAATGCGAGTGCAAACGCGAGCGCTGACCGTACAGGTGAACCCGCCTAAGCCCAACCCATTCCATGCGAAAATCTTGTTCCAAATTCAATGCAAATCGCATTAAGGAAAATGCTCAAAATACAGAAAAGAAAAAAATACAGTAAAAAAGGTAAACAGCTTGTGCATGCTACAAATAATTTGTATCAATTTCTTAAGAGTCGAACGCGAAGGCAGCTCTGCTAGTAAGCCACGGCTATAACTAGCCTTAATTAAATCGAAGCCGAATCAAAGCGAATTTCATAGAAATATCACGCAACACATGCGAGTCTAGGGTATGCGCCAGTCGATATGTTTTTAATTGGCATTTCACTTATTGAGTGGCTAATAACCTCGGCCAGCCCGACTGATTATGTCCCATTTGCATTGTACGCGATTATTGAATGCGCCGCAGCTCTAGTCTGGGTTGTTGCCTCCATTTATGAGCTGCCACAAATGGTGGCAGCTGGCGAAAGGGGCGTTTGTATATATGTATGTATTTATTTGGTTTATCTGTGAGCTCGCCTTCTCATCGCACATGCTAAATTATCTCAAGCATTTTTTTTTGTTTTTTTGGTTTTAGTTTTTCGGCAAAACATTCACTTTTAAAGTAAAAGTCGCAAGACTTTAATCAGGTTTATGCGAGTGAGAAAAACACTTCTTTTTTATATTTTTAAGAATTTAGTCGATTTCGTTAGCAAACTTTCACAAGAGACATAGTTACGACTTTTGATAGTTCGTATACCCAAAAATATGCTTTGTCCCATGATAATTAAGATTAAGATTAGAAATTTAGCAATAACTAAAAACTTGGATAAAAACTTCGGCTCAGTCAGGCTAGACAGCTGTGTTTCATATACATTATCTTCAAGAATAATATTCTAATAGTTGGAAAATATTTATTTATTATATTTTTTGCTTATACTTCAGTTCTTTTATTTATAAAAAAATCATAAATATATTAATATAAACTTTTAAAAGTGTTTCCGGAAGAGCTGCTAGATTTCCAATGCCATTAAAATACATTCAAAAAAACTTCTCAGTCTAATATTCAAAAATATATAAAAAAAAAAGTAATTACTTCCTTGTAATACTAAAAAATTAAAGTTGTTTAATTTTTATACAGCTCTTTAAATTATGTATAAAACATTATTTATGAATTATAAACAAGATTTATTTATACATTTCCTATAAGTTTTTTTAACAAATTGAGACCCCATAATTAAATATATATAAAATGATTACAAAATATTATTTAATATGTTTTTAATATTTACTTTTAAATATTCTAATAAATTACTTATATTTAATATATGTTAGGAATGTGTTTAAGTTCATAATTTTTTATGTGTTTCTAATTTTTGTTTCAAAATTCAAATTATAAACAGTGAATAATTATTTAAAAATTTTAATTTAACAATATTCTCATAAGCAACTAAGAATTCATATAAGCTAATCAAGATTTTTCTGCACACACAATTATTAATTTTATTTTCAACACGTTTTCTCTCTCTCTGCAGGTTTGTGCCTAATACTTAAGCTAATGCTCCAACAATAACCCAATCAAATCTGAGCTCATCATTGACTACATACACAGCACACAGCAGTAGGTATTTAAGTATTTTTATTTTATTTTTTATTTTTTCGAGCATTATATGCGGGCTAGGCAATGCCAAAGACATCATCCTAAAGCCCAACTCGAATAACAAATAAAATCCGAGAGCTAATTGCGCAGCCAAAAAATTGTTGATTGTGTGGCATAAATCAAATGTGGAAGATGTGCAGAAAGTTTTGTAAAACCTCCGAACGCCACGTTAGTGGGCGAGTGATAAGTGGAAATTCAAGTGGAAATTGTTGTTGTTGGTTTAGCCGGGCTTCAATTTGCCAAGTTTCAAGTTCAATGCAATGGGAAAATTTCAATTTTGAAATTTGAAATGTACAAAAAAATAGAAATGGCGCTGAGCACTTGAAAGTGAGTCGCAACTTCTGTGGCAGTCAAGAGCTCAGCAGTGGAAGCAGCATCTGCGTTCGCAGAGATGAAGCCGCAAGATACAGATACAAAAGAGACAGAAGACACAGAAGAGACAGGAGAGATAGAAGAGTGGCATGTCAAAGCCAAACCTACGCTTGACCGTTAATGGCTTTTTTGCGTTTCATTGAAGAAATCGGTGAGGCCAGCTCTATAGCTATATAAGCTCTATGCATATATATATATATTGTATATATTTCTGACAATTTGGCAGCTTGTTGAAAGTGAAATGTGTGAAAATGGCTAATTAAATGCACGGATAACTTGAGTACAGACAACTTCATCGTCTGCCGCCTGGGCCTTTTACCTCGAGATAAAATGTGAAAAAAATTAAGTTTGATTCGCTTTGCTCACGTTGCTGTGGATTTCTCTCGTTCGCCTGCTAATTATGAAAATTTGATGGTATAGGCTAAGTTTGTTGCCTAAGTCTTTTGTTTCCAGCTCTTTTAATTCTACTCACATTTCCGATCTTGCCAAGTGCCGATGCTCAACTTGCCGTATGATTGCTCTAAACTACGTTTTTTTTTCTTTGGCTCTTTAATTTTTAGTGCTTTAACACAAAATGCGCAGCACGTAGCTGTAATTACGCGCCAAGTTTGTTGCTTAAGTCTTTTGTTTTTCAGCGCTTGTTTATTTGCTTAAATTAAGCAGAGAGCCGCAAAATAAATGCCCCTAATTTAATTGGTCTCTGTAATGGTTGGCTTAATATGCCATTTGCTTATGAATACGATTTCAGATTTCCGAAGCAGCTGCGGATGCTGTGGATCACAATTCATCAAAATCTTATTCGACTGGCGTTCATCTCTAGTTTATGGCTAAACTTGAAATTAACCCCAACTTCTACAGAAATGTTGAGGCTAATCTAAATATAAATAGAAATTTCATGGAATAAATTGTTGGCCTTTGTTAAATTGACAGCTCCAAAAATTCCCAAAGTTATTGAAGCAAAGAAATTATGAGATGAAAAATATGTTTAGAAGGGAGTTCGCTTGGGTACGTTTACATATGCAAATTAATGACAAAATGATCAAAACCATCTGACAAATAGCCAACAAAATTCTGGCACAGTTTCGAAACCGGTTCTTGGTCTGAGAGATCGTTGCAAAAATTACACAAGCATTTCGAATTGAGAAAGATTTGTTTTAATCAGGTCCAAGGCACGCCACAAATAACAATCTTAGTCTAGTTTTTGCCAATACTATTCAAAAGTCGTTAAACAATTTAATTGGGTCTCTGGCTGCATAAATATACTCAGTTCATTGACTCTTTTTTGTTTTCTTCTCATTTTTCTCTTAATTGTTGCCATTTGGCATTTTGTTGTTGCTCAAAGCTTCTAAGCCAACAAACAGAGACAAGAAAATAAATAAAGTTAAAAAATCTATAGAATGTGATAGATCGTAAATATTTGTAATTATGTAAGACTTAATGGTTGCCCACGGAATACCGCTAATGTAGCTTTGTGAAGAGAAGGGAATAGGTAAAAGCAGGGAGAAAGTTGAATAATAGTCAAAATAATGAATAATGTATAATATTTACTCAACTAGAGTAATCCAGAAGAGACTGATTTTAGAGAATCTTCACAGTTTTAGAAATATTTGAACAAATACTAAATATCTGTATGATTTTTATTATGAAATGTATGTAATTAAATTTGATAAATAATTTAATAGAATTACAATAATTGCAAGTGAAAAAGGGACGAATTACTGCTGACTTGTACAGCAGGAATTTTAAGTCCTTAGACTTCATAATTCCAAGATCAACCCGTTCGATAAGACAAATGAACGGACAGGTAGACAGAAACTTGCTGCCTTAATTTGATTTATGATTCTGATCAAGACTTTATATACTTTGTGGGGCTCACTGCGATTGCTTTTGCCTCCCATAAGAACTTTAACAACAAAATTTTTCTCTGAATTATCATGAGCTCAGTTTAAACTTTATATGACATTTTTTTTACATTTAAATATATATACATCTGTTTTTATAAACGTATATGTACATTAATTAATGTTTCATTTAAAAAAAAATCCAAAAACAAATAAACTTTAATTAATGTCTTACACGTATAAAAATAAATTTATTTTGAGAGTTTATAAATCATTAATGAGTCTCTCAAATTGAAGAGCTTTAATAACGAGCATCTTATACAGTATATATACATATATATAAATATATATATATAAATATATTTGGTATATGGGTTCTGTGTACTTGTAGCCTTGACGCATTCCAAGCTCTGAGGTGGTGGGAGTCGGCGTTTGACTTAAAACTTTTGAAGCATTTCCTAATGCACAACGTAAACTAAACTTGACGAAAATTAAGTCAAGTAAATATGAGCAAATGAATGACTGCTAGATACCCTCAATTATAGAAAATAGAAAAATGATAAAAGCTGAAATATGACTATAGTTAAATATATACAGAAATTTGTTAAGCACTGAATAAATGCAATAGAATAGGCATTAATGAACCGAATATGGGAAATCAATTTGAAATAAATAATATTTCTAAATATATTTATTTATTCCCATAAATTCCCATATTTTAATATGGGAATTTATTTTTTTTTTTTTAATAGGATTTTAAGCATATTTTTATATAGTTTTGTATTTATTTTATTAATAATGAACTCTACATTTTTGAAATGATCATTGATATAGTAAAATCTTTTACTACTTTTAAGACTTTTATTTGTGCATGCAATATTAAACATTTCACATAGGATAACTAGAATAACTATATAACTTTTGTAGGGTATATGTAGTAGGAATAAATAAAAAGAAATGCTATAGTAAAAGGTAATTGTACACTTAGGTGTACACTTCCGTAGATATACCCCACTAATCGCAAATACTTTTACAGGGTATATTATACTAGTTATGTTAGACAAACACGCCAATATACCCCATTGCTGTTGCATACACTTTTACTGGGTATGTGTAGTGTATTCACAAATACAGTTCAAATGAGTAGTATATACATATATGTATATTTGTAGTTGCTTTTCTTGTTGTTGTCGTATTCGCTTTGTTCTCTTTGAGCTACGTTTGATCTTTGTTATTTGGCTTGTTGTGCCATTTGCTGTTGTTGTTGTTGTATTTGTGGTTGCAATGTTGAAAATAAAAGTGAACGTTGTTGTTGTTGTTGTTGTTGTTATTTGTGGTTGGTTGCCACATTTGTGTGAGCCACTCGCTCGCTGGCTGGCTGGCTCGTTCTACATGTATCTGACAGATATTCAATCTTCATCTTCATCAAAGCGTTCGTCAAACGTGTTTTATTGTATGCCCCGACTTGTGCTATTTTCTACCAAGCGATGCTGATTTCAGTTTTCAGATTTCTTTCTCGATATTGAATTTATTGTCAGTACCTTTAAGTGTTTGTTAGCCGACTCTCTTGCCTGTTGCCATTCAGTAGTTGTATTACTTGCTATAACTATTCGCCAGGGACCGCAGCGGGCTTGGACCAGTCACGACATCTCAACAGACGACGGCAACAACAACAACAACAACAACAACAACGACAAAGCAACGACGACAGCTCAAGGTCGCATTCCTTGGCACTGACGCAGTCATTCAATAATTCTTATTTGGATTGTTCTGTACTTGGCTCTAAGTGATAAATTATACGCATTTGCAATTGTCATGAATTTGATCAGGTATTTTTGTGTATTTTGGGCAATTGGGCTTAGGTTAGTGAAGTTTCAAAGTAGTGAGTGAGGGTGCAGTACGCCGCTGAGCTGCTATCAGAAAGTTATTTCCGAACCTGTATAGAAATATTTATGTATTTGTACTTGGTTCTATCTCTAGCTATCCTTGAAGTTCTCGAATCTTTGTATCTATGTATGTCTAGTGGTATGTAAGGCCAAAGCTTATCTCTTAGGTATGCTTGAAATAGCTACCTATATGAATCACATATATTTATATTATATAATTATCTATAAAATCATTTATATATATGTATATACAGAACTGTTCTCTGCTTCTGCACTTATCTTTATGTTAATCAACAGCTGTTAAGTGATTCGTGATTGGGGCATGTGTAAGACGCAGCTAATTTGAACAATGTATTTTTTTTTTTTGTTTTTATATCAATGCTAGTTTAGGCTCCCATCCTAGTTGCATAGGTACAGTCACACCCATGCAATATGTGTGTGTGTGTGTGTGTGTGTGTGTCGCCATTAAATTGCGCAGCGAGAGGATGCCGAGCCGGCACTTTGAGATGCCATCTACACCTAATTTATGACGGCTGAAGCTGAAGCACTCTCTGCCGAACCGACAACATTCAGAGATGCCAGAAATGCGGCAGCTACGTGCACAACGTTGCCAAATGAAGTCACGATCGGGTCCGGGTCGAAGATACCCATGGATAGGCGGTGCTAGGTGTGTCCAATTACGAGTAGGCAACTGCGCCAGCAACACCAACAGCAACAGCAACAGCAACAGCAACAGCTAGTGGGTTAATAGAACGCCGCCTGGAATTGTTTTGTCTTGTTTTTTTTTTTTTGTGGCATGGGAGAAATATATAACACGAGTAGTTGGAATGTTAATGGCTGGCAGATACCCTTTAAAAACACGAAATGCTGCGCTTTTGAAATATATATATATGTAAACATGATAGATATAGATAGATGCATGTGAATGCCTCAAAGATACCCTATTTGCATAGTTCTGTATGCAATGAGAATAGAAATAGACGAGAGATACCCTGTAGGTAAAATGTTTAATGAATGGCAGTAACTGGTTGATATTCTATGGGGAAAATGTTGTATATTAAAGACATCTGATTTTTTGTAAGACAAAATTCTTAATGCTTAATAAATGCGAATGAGCTGTAGATACCTTGTAGAAAAACTTTTATGAACTGAATGAATGTAAGCTTGGGTTATTATAAAAAATTAGAATTCCCTTTTAAGGATACTATTAGAATAGAGTGGATAAATAAACAGTATGAATTTAATGTATTTTATTAAACAAGTTAAAGATATTTTGTAGAAAATTTAAATTATTATATATTAATTTATTATAAATAAATTAATAATTCCTTTTTTAGTGTACTATTTTAATAGAATTTATAGATAAAAGTATGTATTTGTTGCATTTTATTAAACAAGTTCAAGATATTTTGTAGAAAATTGAATTTATCATCCGATCTCTGTGGCCTATTGAAATAGAAATAGGGGAACAAAAACTAATAATATTGGTTACACAACGGATTTTTAATTGTTATTTTGTTTTGGTACTAGATCAGAGTAAAAGACTAATATTCAAGTATATATATATATATATATGATTGCTAATTAAATATAGATTTATGTCTGACTTCAGCTGACTGCTAAATAAAAAATTGTTTTGCTAATTTTCTTTCAGGATATCAGGAAAATAGAATTTCTCTGATGGTCAGCTTTAACTGAAAATGAAATTCGAAAAAATACAATATAATATATATGAATTCTTATATTTATATATTGTTTTATATGATTGTTGCTGTAAAATGTGAATTATCATCTAGCTACAACTTTTCGTAATGCCAATTTTGTTTGTCTGGCTGTTATATGGGTTTAATGTAGCAGCTAACATCTTATTAGCATCGCCGACTGACTCCATGCTGATGTTTTCTTTTTGGTATTACACGGCATAGCAATTCGAGAAATGGGAATTGAAATCAATTGGATGTGTTGACGCCGCCTCAAATAGTTTTGTTACAGGGCAAAAACTACAAATATGTTAATTTGATTTGCAGACTTTGCCTGGCATTTGCCCCATATATTTTGTGTTTTTTTTTTTTTTTTTGTGCTGTGAGCTGTGAGCTATGCGGTTCGACAGCCCAAAGAAAATAACTTAAACTTTTACTTTCACTGCCAATAATTTGTGCGGCTGCTGGAGGGGGCAATGTCTCAATGGGGGCCGCAGACACTTTGCCTCTCAATTTGCATCGGCTTACAGTGTTATTGTTTTTCTGTCTTTCTGTTTTTTTGTTTTGGTTTTTGCTGTTATGTCTAAGTCTCATTTGCAAATGTATCTGGCGGCAATTTGGGCCCCTCCATTGCTGAGCTGTTCATGTCTGTGCATTGTCTGTTTCAATGTTCACTCTTCAGCTGTTCGAGACGTCAGTCTTCAGTCGTCAGTTTTCAGTTTTCAGTTTACAGTCTTTAGTTTAATTTCATTTTCACAACAACAACAACAACAACAACAATAACAACTGCAACTACAACATAAACAACAACAATCTTTTTGTGTGCTCATCACACGTGTTCGCATGTGCTGCAATTTGATCGTCTCGTCGAGATCTCAGCTCAGCAGCCAGCAAATGTTAATGATGAACATTTGATAATAACAGCTTTGGGTTTCGCCTCTCCCTGCTTACACTTTGGCCTCAGCTGTTTGTCTGTTTGATATTTGGAAAATTGTTGTTGACTTTTGTCGATTTGGCGAAAGTTGAACGATCGATCGAAGTGGAACTGAAGATTCTGCAGACAGGAAAGGGAAGTCTCATGTGAAGCTGGCCAAAACTGAAATCGTGTTCAAATATGGCTACATTATCATATCATTGAACTCCATTTAGCTATATTTTGTAAATAGCATAAATTCCATTCGATTTGCTGTTATCATGGCCAGTCGAGTGGACAAGTTTTTAACAGCAGCCGCCGGCTGGCCGGCTGGCTGGCTGGCCAGATTGCCATGTTAGCCTTGTTCTTAATAGTTAAACAACGTTTTTGCATAGCAGACGCGTAATTAAACGCCAAAGCACCAAGCAACCAGTCGGCCAAGCTGCCTCATAAATTGAACAAGTGCAAGTACGAGGAGCATGAACACAAGGTATCTAACGCTGTGCATCTGCAAAATACTCGTAATCGAGCTATGACTGCTGCTTGCTGGCTGCTGCACCTGTATCAGCTGTCAGCGTTGACCGCAAGCTGCAACCTTGCGGCTTGCGGCTTGCTGCTTGCTGTTGGAATGCTGAATGCCTCGTTGCCAGTTCGTTGCCTAAGTCTTTTGTTTTGTCACTTCATGGAAATTCTAACTGGCACGCAGCGGGGCGTGGCCGGCGACAAACATAAACAAAGTCGCGAGCAAATCTTTCCGAATTGAAAGCAAACACACTTTCCAACCTCCAACACTCTCACTCGATCGTGTTTATCTTGCATCTCTGAATCTACCAAAAGACGACAGCTCGAAATCGATTTCGTAAGTCTTCTGCGAGTTTTCATTTGTGTTTTCATTATTTCTATTATGTGTTTTGTTTGCATCGTTTTATTTTATTTTCTTTATTGCTACAGTGCTGCATATCATTTCATTTTTCTTTCCTTGCCCACGTAATCGCTGCTGGCACGTCTTTCGGTTTATTGATGAGTGACAAGATCTGAAAGTGACTTAGGCCTAGTTAGCTCTCGTTGATGCGATGAAAGTCCAATAAGACAATGACAGCATTTCAATTGAATAAAGCGACTTCCGTTTGATGGCATTGTCTCCATGAGGCATCATTGTCTTGTCTCTCTATTGTTGTCTTTATGTATGAATATATACAATATATTATATTGAACTAGAGCTAGTGTTCTATCCTTTTTTTTTTTTTAAATATATATTTTAATAAAAAAGATGAAAATGATGATGTGATACATTCTATTTGCTATATGACATATATTTACACAGGTTGTGACAAATCATTTTCGTTTTTTATTTTTACTCGAAAGATAATACTACATATTTTCTTATAGATAATAGAGAAAATATTGTATATTTTCCATTAATAATTTCTTTTTTTCAAAGAATATTAATATAACAAATATTCAGTACAGTTTTATTTTATTTTAAGAAAAATAAAACAGCATCAAAAAGAAAAAATGATTTACGAAGAATCTATAAATAATATTTATAATATTCACACACATCAATTGAGATCTCGGAGTTTTTCAACATATTCTTATAAACGAATTCCAAGCATATTTTTGATGAGTCCTTAAGTGCTTAAGCTTTACTTTCAGTTCTATAACTCAGTATTCACTTTTAAGCTAACAGAGCTCTTTTACTAAAGCATTACAATTTACAGGGTATTATGCAAGCCAACCACTCTCAATTGGAGCAAAGTTCCCTAAGTTTAATTGGCCACATTACAGAACCTCCTCATGCTGATCAAATTGAAATTCCGACGTCGCTGGGCTAGCTGGCTAGTTGGATGGCTTGCCTGGTTGCCTGGCTGGCTGCTTGGGTGCTATGCTATAAATTTGTTATTCAAAGTAAATTTTCAATTTCAACGCGAATAGATATTTCCATAAATAAACCACATAAATCAGAGCTATCGGCTAACCGAAACCGAAACCAAACCGAACTCAACCGAACTCAACTGAACTCAACTTCTCATTAGTAATCAAAAGCTGTGCAAACGGCGCAGTCGAAGTCGAAGCCAAAGCCGCAGCTCAATGCATTCTTTTTGAGCGACTGAGACAGCAGAAACATATAGACACAGAGAGAGTGAGTGAGAGAGAGAGAGAGAGAGGGAGATGGAGGCTTGCACAAAACGTTGCACAAGCGAGTGAGTGGGCTTTTTTTTTTTTTTTGATTTTATTTTATAAGGTGGCTGCCACTGGGAACGTTTGTCGCCAACGCGCCAACGACGGCGTCAGCGGCAGCGACAGCGACAGCAACAGCGGTTGCAAGGCAGCAGCGCCTTGTCTTGTTTATATTGCCTTAATGGCTATTTGCCTCTGTTGTTTAGAGGCAATTTAAATATTTTATCCATTTCATTTTGAGCGCTGCTTTTTGGCTCTCCATTTGGCTGGTTGTGTTTTTGTGTTTATTTATTTTTGTTATGCCGGCAAAACTTGAGTCTTTGACTTTTTATGGGCGTTGAAAATATTTTGAAAATTTCTACTGTTTTGCATTTGCCCTGCTACTTAACATTTAAGGAATTTACGAATTTCTTTTATAAAATTTAGATATTTTCAAGGGGTAAAGTGAATTTGGCTATGCATAAAATAGATATTTGCAATAGAAACTCATTTGGTTAGTAATCAGAGCTTTACATTTTGATCAACAAGCGAATTTTATTTTTTCATTTGATTAAATTTTGCTATGCATAAAAACTTTTACAATTTTTGTATTATAATTATAAAATATATTTGTATTGTTATACATAATGATACTTTCAGCGCATTGTTAAAAGTTAAATTAAATTAAATACAATAGTTACAAATATTTGCCTTAATTGGCTTCCGTTATGAATACTTGAAAAAATTCCACATATTTTTACCAATCCATTAACAAACTGCAATAGCTAAAATCTGTTACAATTTCGTTATGTTTACAGCTTTAAGCGAGTGCTTAACATAGAAATGTTTGACAATATATTAGCATGTTAACTCGTTTGCAGTGCAATGTTAGCAATGCAGACCGTTCGCATGGTTCAATTCTGCTAATGTGCATTGTGCTAAGTAAGCTAACATCTATGCAATTTAACAGCGCCATGTAAACTACTTTGACTTACAGCGGACTGTAAAAAGCTGATGTTCCTTTGGTTAGTGGGATTCATTGATAGAAATTCGTATTAGAAATTTATATTTAATAAATATAAATATATTTAATATGTATATGTATATAAATATAATATATTAAGAATTGATTAAGTTGATATATATTTATTAAATTTACATGCATATTAACTGATAATTTACTTTAATTTAAAGTTAACAGCAATGCATAAAAGATATTTCTGATATTTTCAGTCACGAGTAGCAAAAAAAGAATCTATATTTAGATCCATAAAAAATAGACTAAAACTAGCAAAAATCTATTTAAGTTTGCTTAGCATTCGCCGACTTCTTGACTTTGATTTTGGCGCCAACCAAAGTCGATTTCTTTCGTCCATTGAGTTTTGCCTTATTAGTCGAATTGGCCAAGGGTTTTGGCTTCAGCACTTTGGCCTCGACGCGTACATATAAATCGTAGTTGAAGTCGCCACAGAATTTGCCTGAAAAATAGTTGATTTTAGAGTTATCTATAAATTGTTTAACACCTATTTACCCCAGCACAATTCCTCGCCACATAAGTCGCAGGTGATGAGACGCGTTTCCACAATTCCCGACTTGTTTTTGATCTTCTTGATGCAGTTGTTCAGTGCATATTCTCGTCGGTCGCGCGCCTCGGTCTTTAGCTCCAATTTACCCATTTCCACCATGCGACTGAAGTACTCCTCCTCCTGCTTGGACTTGGGCCGCAGCGTGGTCAGCATTTTCCAGTCGATGGGCACAGCGCACAACTCCATGAGCACAACGTCCTTCATTTCGCCGGGCATGGGATCGGCATAGGTATAGAGCGTCTCCCTTTCTCCGTTAGTTTTCAGTAGCTTGCGCATCTCCTTCTTGGGCATTTTAAAAGCATAATCCTTTTCCCGTATCTTTATCTCCTCAGCGCGCACTTTAATTGGTCGCATCTTGTAGTCGGGCACCTTTTCCATGAGTCTCTTGAACTCCTCAATTGTCTGAATATTGCTGCGGCTCAGATCCAAGACGGGCACCACAGTTTTCTTTTTGGCCAACAGATCATCCAATTTGCTCATCTTGTATTGTTTTTAAGTAACTTTACTGGGCCACAAGCTGAATTATTCTTTGATGATTGATCAAACATTTCCGTTGCTAATTGAAGGTTTTCTCAGTTACTATGCTGGAATTTAGAGATTTTTTCCTGGTAAAATTATTGGTATATACTGAAATTTGGTATTTCAATTGAAAATAAATAACAATTTATATATACTTATATTTTTTATTTTATAGAGAGTACGAAGGAAGAGAAGAAAACAAAAGAAAGAGAGATATTCAAGAAACCTTCATGAACTTAAGCGAAAAAAAAATAAATAAAAATAATTAATATTTGAATATATTTATTTTGTATAATAATTAATAATCATATCTTAATACTATTATCTTTTATTATTCAGTAAATCATCTATAACAGCGATTTTTTTATTTTCTACTTTACTTATAATTTCTTTTTAATGTCTACTCATTTGACTCCATGTACAAGCATTAAATATTGAATAATTTCTTTCTCATTACAGTGCCTTCGATAATAGCTCAATCAGCTCGGCTCAGGTCAGATCAGATCAAATCTGATCAGATCACGTGTCGGCAACTACAGTTCGTGTAATTCGGTAGAAGTAGCCGAAAAGTTGTCGTGCAAACAAATACTCGAAACGCTACCTAAGATAAAAAAAAAAAAAAACTAAAAATAAAAAAAAAAGCCAAAATAAAACTCGTCGAGAAGCCGAAAGCTGACAAAACAGTTGGCTCGTTGATCGTGTTGGCATTTAATTTAGCTGGTTACGTGGCTGGGGGACTCGTGCGGCCGCCGAAAAGAAAGTCACGACACTATCCAAAGCGGTTCAAAACAAGATTTCCAAGATTCTGCGCCGAAAGTCAAAGTTACAAGTTTACATTTTGGCCCGGCTCAACATCTTATCAGTGTGTGTGTGCGAGTGTGTGAGTGTGTGCCACTTTAGAAAGTGAAAATCGAGTGCAGTCCCAGTTTGAGGCGCATTCGGTCAGAGCTGCAGCTGAAAGTGAATTTGCCTGCGAGCTCCATCTCCATCATCTGTCCCAGTAGCTGCAGAGACAGCTACTCGGCCCAGCCGCCAGCCAAATAACATTCGTCTATAGAGCCGCAGACCAAACTGACTCTACATTCCACAATGGAGGCCGAAGAAATTACAAAACTCGTTGATGGTGTTTATAGGGTAAGTTTTTTTTTTTGGTTTTTTTTTTTTTCTCTTTGTTTTTACCATGCTCTTGTTGTTGCCCTTTTTTGGGTTAGCCCAAAGTAGTTTAAGAGGTAATAAAGAAATTTTAAATGAGCTTTCTTCGGCCATTCAGTAAGTTGAGGCAGGTAGACAAAATTGAGTAGAAACAATTAATGTTCGAGAATAAATGAAAAGACTTCATTATTCATTATACATTTTTAAATTATTTATTAAATTACATTTTCTTGATTATTATAAATAAAAAATAAATATATTAAATGTTTTTATCTATAAAAGTTCTAATTTTTGTTTTAATTTTTTTTTAAAGCTTACTGCAGCTATCATATTTATTTGCAATCATTTTTGAGTTTTTAAAGAATTTAAATTTATATTTTTATACCCTGAACCCATTGAAAATGGGAAATCAGGGTATAATGGTTTTGTTAAATGTATGTAACAGGGAGAAGGAGGCGTGGCAGACCCCATAAAGTATATATATTCTTGATCAGGGTGACGAGAGAAGTTGATATAGCCATGTTCGTCTGTCCGTCTGTCCGTCTGTCCGTATGTTTGAACGCAAGGATATCCGAAGATACAAAAGCTAGAGACTTCATTCTTTTTGTGTTAGGTTCGTATATTGCACGCGCAGTACGAGTTTGTTTCAGAAATTCGATAACTCTTATATTTCCAGAGTTATCGATATATCAATTTATCGAGAATTAGTTATAAAATTATATCTCGCTCATCTTTAGAGTTAGAGTCTCCAAGTCTTCTACATTTATATAGATATTAATTTAATACAATTTCGGTTTTTGGCAGATTTTGGATTCCGGTCCCCAATTCATCTCCACACCCCCAAATGTGTAAAAAATGTATTTCAAATACTAGAGACATACAGTTTGGTTTGGCATATAGATATGATTGTCATGATCATAATCTGAACGTGTGATTACAAATGTCCATCTAGAAACAGAGTTATTAATCATAGAAGTTGTCGCAACGCAACCCACGTGGCAGAGCAAGCTAGGCAGCGCGTCAGCAAGACGCCTGCAATGCGTACATACATACATATACATATGTATGTATGTATACGTGCAAGCGTAGATCAGCGTGTGGCTGAGTGCATATTTGTACATGTAAAGCTAATTGTAAAAGAGTTCAGATTTTTTTAAAATCGTAAAATGTTCAATAGAATATCTAGATCATATGCTGAAACTTTTAATACAATTCCTTAAATACGTTCATATTTATTAAACGAAATAAAGCAATTAAAATCGCAATGCAAATGCAAGCAACGTTGGCAACACAAAGCAATTTTCCTATGCGTGTGCACATATACACACAAAACAGCTTGGGCTGTTTTCTATGTTGCCATCCATGCAGATTCTTAGAATCAGAATTGTCTTTGAATTGTGTTTAGCATTGTCTTTGAATTGTATTTGTATTTTCAGCCTCTGCTTTAGTTTTTGTTTTGTTTCGTATATGACGCATAGCACTGAATTTCATTCGTTTTCGCTATTACGAGTTTAAGATGTGCCGTGGTGTAGATGGCTAGACTGTTGCATGTAATGTTAGATCATCGCCAGTTCTACAACACCGATGTTAAGTCTTATGTCCAAGTTCTAAGTCCATAATAATTTTTATTTTTTTTTATATAGATATACATAGATACTAATTTAATACAATATCGGTTTTTGTCAGATTTTGGATCCCGGTCCCCAATTCACCTAAAAATGTGTTAAAACACTTATTTTAAAGTCATACAGTTTGGTTTGACATATAGACCTGACAGTTTGATTACGAAACAGAATTATGAATCAAATAAGTTTTCGCAGCTTAACAAACGTGACAGAGCAAGCGAGACAGCGAGTCAGCAAGACGCCTGCAATGCATACACACATGCATGCGTACAAGCGTAGATCAGCGTGTGTATGCATGTGTACTTTGCTATGCGTGCAGAAACGAATCGAATAATTCTTAGAATATTATTCTTTCAAAGAGGGGTTCGGGGGATTTCGTAGTCGAGCAGTCTCGACTACAGCTTTCTTACTTGTTTAATATAGTTCTAGTTAATCTGAAAGTCTTATCCAGAGATTTTTCTTTTTAAATGAAATTCATAAAAGGGGATATATTTTTATTAAAAATATAATATTTATGAATTAAAATATTTTCTGTGAAAGAAATGCTTAATTTTATATATTGTAAATTAATAATTAGTTTAAGTAGAGAATATTTAACAATTCTTTTTATAATATCTTAAGAAGCTTTAGTGGAAGGCAAGAAGCTAACTTCAGTCATAACCTGAAGTAAGTTCACTGAGCTCAATATATTATTATGTATGTACATTATTATTAATTACGAAATCTATGTATTGATAAATGTATATAAGAATAAATATCCTTAGCTTTATTTAGTTATTATTCAGTCTAGATCGTCCACAATCGCATTTGATAAAACATTTTTTATTATTATTTAAAAATTATTATTTATAAATGAAAATTAAATGTAGTTTTATTCAAGGTGAAAACTCAACTTGTTAGGCGTCAATTAGATGAAAATGTGATTTTAATCTGGGGAAAACAATTTGCTTTGCGGCTTACACAATTTGCCTGCCAGCCAGCAGCCTCACAGTGGTAGCCCCGCAGTTGTTGCTCCTATTATGCAATCGACTCACAATTGGCCCAAAAGCAAAAGCAAAAGCAAAAGCGAATTGCGTGAAGGCCATTTCTATTAGGTATTAGGTATTAGGTGTCTGTCGACTAATTTATATATTTTCTAAACGCCTGCAGCCCATATAATGATCCCAACTAAACGAAAAACAATTTATTATACTAGAAATGTTTAGCCGAGGCTAAATACCTTGGGCTAAATTAAAGAAAATATTTTCAAAATTCATATGATATAATGTGGTTTAATATACAAATTTTCTAATGATGAGCTAAACAAGTTTCCTCCTCTCCCCAAGTTGGGATAAGTGTTAAATAACTTTTATTTACTTTTTGTTTATCTTTCGAATTATTAAATTTGATTGCTTAGGTAGTAAATATTTTAAGATCTTATGCATTGCTTCACAGATTTTATGAGCTGCTTTAAACTTAAATATTAAATAACTAAATGGCATAGTATAGTATATATACTTACATATCCGTGAGGCTATTAATTATTTTTAGTATAATTGTATAATTTGTATATTTATTTTACAATTCAATAACTTGATTAGTAACAAATGGCTATATAAACTAGATAGCTTTTATACGCCTTTAAATACTACTTTGAATTTTATCAACCATAAATATATTCTTCTCAATTTGGTTTCACTTAGGATATCCAAGCTGCGATAAGACGTCAATGCGATTAATATTTTTGTAATTAATTTAAAAAACTCTGAATACATTTTTAGATAGTGCATTTTAATTTTCACGTCAAGAATAATTTAAAAAATAAAGTAAAAATAATAATATATAATGTAGGATATCTAATAGCTTTTGTCTTCGCTTATCCAATATAATAATATTGAGCTTAAAATTTTTGTTGGCAATCAATATATCTCTGATATCTTAGCTGCGTATCTCACTTAAGAGTCGATTTATTCCGTGCTGTCATTTAAGATCGACTTAAAATTAATCACCGCACGCGATGTCCATAAAAAGCCACACAAAAATAAAAATAACAAAAACTAAAATAAAAAAAAAAACTAGAAAAGAAACTAAAAAGTGAAGCAAAATATTTGTAGATAAAACATTAATAAATATATGTCTTTATGGGTTTTGTTTGTGGCCACATCTCGTTTGGGACTGGCCCAAAAGACATTTGAAAGTGAATTTCGTTGGTTGAAAATCAAAATCCGAATTTGGTCACGTCCCGCTTCGGCTTTAAAATATATAGCTTGTTTATTGTTATTTTCGGGCCTATATATATATATATATACATATATATATATATATATATATATATATATATATATATATATATATATATATATATATATATATATTTTTTTTTTTTTTTGTACACGGTCATATGGCAAATGAAACGGCGTAAAACAAGTTCAATTGCATCTATGCCACACGGTGTGGCAGTTGCCACAACAACAATAACAACAACAACAACAGCAACTAGCCAACAACAAAATAAAAGGCAAAGACGAAATAGTATCTTGGGAGTTTGGCAAGTTTTCAGCTACTGCTGTGCTGTGGCATCTGCCGACAGGGACAGTTCGGGGCGGTGTTTTGGGGAGGGGCGGCGCATGTTGCACATTTCGCGCATCTATTTCATTATGCAACATTTAGTTTTCACAACTTGCAGCAGCAGCAGCCACAGCAACAGTTGTTGCTGTTGTTGTTGTCTTTGTTTTGCGGCTTTAAAAATTGCGGAAATTTTGCAGTTTTTTTTTTGTTTTTTTTTTTTGGCGCTTCCTCGGCTTTTCATGTTGCACATGGCTGCATTTTCTTGACTTGACTCGAACAGCATTTGCATTTTTGTTTTTGCTGCATTTTGTGTCACAGCGCAGGCAGGCAAGCAGGCAAAAGAAAAACAAACAAAAAAATTATTTAATTATTGTGACAAATTCGCGAAAAGATTCAGGAAACGAACTCGTTTGGACGTAACACTCAAGATGAATATGAATCAATTGCTGTGAATTAATCAAATAACTTCCTGGTCTTTTCCCTAAGATTATATAGATTTTTTAATATCTCAGTAATTTATACGTCGCGTTCGACTCTGTCACAGACTCTGATTAGTTGTCAGCCATAAGTGGTTCATAGACCGATTATATTAATGTGACTGGCATTATATATTGATTATTATTGGGCAAATTAATTGATTGGCATCTATTTCATTTTTTATTGCCAGCGATAGCTCAATTTGCTAATGCGACCCCATCTTAAATTTGATTTCAGTTTGTTTTTCAGATTTATAATATTTCTTTTATGGATTTTGTTTAGCGTCACAGAAGGTTGCGCTACTTAACTGAGAGGGGGACGGTGAGACAGAGAGAGATGGAGAACTATATAGCGTAGAACAAGGTTACATCACTTTAGTGAGAAAGAGAAAGAGAGAGAGAGATAAGGTAGATGAAATGGTATATGTATGTATATATTGTCTTATATCTGTTTTATATTTCTTGAATATAATTGATAAACGATAAATAGTTAGATCATAGGGAGAATTTATGAAAAAGAGAGAAAGTAGATGATAAAGTGGTGAGTAAAAGAAATTCAAGTATAATAAATAAATGAAATGGATAGAGTATTATGAATGGCCATATATTGCAAGTTAGATTAGATTTAAAGTCAAAGTAGGGCGATGCATAAAAATTGGATTTATGAGACTTGCAAAGAAGGGTAGTATTAAAAAAAAAGATAAAATTAAAAATATTAAACTAAATAATAAAATTTAAATGAATAAATGCAGTTATTGAATTATAATTTTTCCGTATTTTATGGGGAAAACTTTCTCAATTCGATTAGCTCTACATACATGTAAAAATAATTATGTTATAATTATTATTATTATTATTATTATTATTATTATTATTTTTATTATTATTTTTATTATTTTTTTAAATATATTTATATGCATATACTATACTATATATATATACTATATATCTATTATCTACAACTATTATTATTTTTCTATATTATAATATGAATCTGGCACATCTTAAGATTTATAACTGTGCTCATATATCTATGTAAAGGCTAACCACAAATGTTGGCCTGCTTCATCATTGTCCACCTGACAATGTATGCATGAAATAAATCAGCAGCAATTGTTTGTCACACACTTTAATGGATTTATGGCATATTCTGTCGGCATGGCGGGAAACAGAGCTGCAATAAGCGGTTTGCTGGGCAAAGCGAATGATGCCCAGGTGGGCATACAAAAGACCTGAAAGGCCTGGCAATTGGGCTTGGGTTAGGCTGACGGCGAAGCCACTCAAGAGCGCAGCTCAGGCTCAGCATGGCGTACAAGTGGGACGACGCGTCGTTGACGTCCAAAGGTGTTCCAAGTGTTGAAGCTACAACAACAACAACAACAATAACAACAGTGACAGCAGCAACAAAAGATAGAGGGCAATGAGTGTAAATGAAAATTACAGAAACTGATGAAGATGACGACGACGACGGCAGCAAAGTCGCTGTCTAATGCGAAGTGGGAGCAGGAATGGGAATCGAGACTGTGACTGTGACTGTGACTGCGACTGCGAATGTGGATTTGAATGTGAATGTGACTGTGACGGATTGTGAGTGGAATACACAGGCATTTCTAAGGCTGCAGCATTAGAGAGCCAGAGCAAGAGCGAGTGACTGGGTCGATGAAGAGGTAGACAGGGGAACGATGGAACGATGGAACGATGTCACACGGTTTCAGCTTGGACCTCAATGGAACTATGTCATTGTCCGAGTGGGAGAGGCAAAGAAGCCCTACGATTCGCATTTGTTTTATTTTGTTTTTATTTGTATTTGTATTTGTATTTCGTTGTTGGCCTGGGAAGAGACACGCAAACACTTTCAAACATTTTTCACGCATGTTGAAGCGATAGTAGGCGACAGGGGGTGGGTGGGAGAGGGTGAGGTTACGCCCTGACGCCTTTGCTAAAGTTTTGTCAACGGACAAGTTTTTCGTTGTTGTGGTTCGAGTACCTGTTGCGTGCTTGGCTGCCTTCCATTTGGCTGTCGTCGTTGTTTTATTTCGTTTTTTATTTGCAAGTTTTCATTTTCTAATTGGCATAATTGCGGCTCGTGTTTCTTGCTGTTGTTGCTGCCTGGGCGGATTGCATTCTCGCATGCCTGCGGTGGGTGTGGCCGTTGGCGTCGTTGAATTATAGCCAGGCCCATTTGATACCACTTTGCCAGTCAAGGCAAGAGAAGCGGTGAGAGAGAGAGAGAGAGAGAGAGAGAGAGAGAGAGGTCTGCGCAGAGTTAACAAAATTGCGACTGTTTTTATTTCAGTTTTGTTTAATTAAAAAAATTACATGTGCCGAGCTCACTAGGCGATTTATGTTAAGCGGCGATTAGAGCCGTCTCAGGCGGCGGCCGAAGCGGTTCGAGAGGGGTGCTCAATTTATTTTGGGTTAAATGTTTTGCACTGTCTAAAAAGATTTGCGGGTGTGATAAAAGTTGCGTCAGCTCTTTTCTAAATTGCATGGCTAAAGGTAACTCAGCTAAGGTGGGCAGCAGCAGCAGCAGCAGCAGTAGCCGGCGACTGGGCATGAGTAAAGAAATTTATACCAAAGTATAATGAAACAAATTAGATGAAATGATACAGATAGCATAATAGTATAGTACTTGTAAAATAAAAATAGTTTATTCAGAGAAACTATACTATATAAAACTATTATAATATATAATTTAATATTTCCTGTCCCATTTTTTTAACTAAAATTGTTTAATTTTATCTTACTTTTATTTATTATATTTTGAATAAACAGACTACAAATGTAGAATGGGATTTAGTTTTGAATACGTCAATAACATTTTTAAATATATAATAAATTTATATTTTCTTCTAAATTAGATTTTTTTTCGTTTAGAAATTTTTCTTTTATTTATTATTATTATTATTTTTTATTTTTGTTATTTAAATATACACATTTTTGTATAAGTTAATTTAAAAAAAATAATATATTTGATGTTAAAGGTAACTCATTGAAATTAGATCCCTTATCTTGAGAACCTTTGCCGTTACTTTCTGAAGGTCTTCTATATGACAGCCTTGAACTGAACCTATTATTAGGTACATTTATACCTTAGATACACCCAATCATAGCTAATTATCATAACTGTACATTTAAATGCTATGCTAACCACTTAAAACGCCCAAGCCACAAATTGTTCAAAATGCAAACTTTTTATAGTCCAATAAAACATAGGCATTAAATTGAAGTTGCACAAATATAACTCTCAGATACAACTATCTATGTATATACATATAGATACTTAGATACTTAGCTATATAGTATATGTGGACATAACAATTCATAGACACGCATTTACTTGAGTGCTTGGCTTAGCCGATGTCAGGGTTGGCTCACTTGTCATGCACTCGCTTACTAATTAAAAAAATTCGAGCTGAATGTAAATTAAACTTTTAATTGTGATAGGACTAGCTCATGAAAGTAAACACTCGAATTAATGGAAGCTATATATATAGAGTATAAGCCACGCTCTGACCTTGTCTATGTGAAGTTTGATTTCCAGTTTGAGTGCAGGCATTCCCACGCCTCGACGCCGCGATTTGCGGCTAATAAATTTTCGAACAAATAAAAATAAAGTTGAAATACAAAAACAAAAAACAAAAATTGTAAAAATATTGCTGTTAAGCTGGGCTCTCAAATATTTGACATTCATTGTTTTTTTTTACGCTGCATACAAAAACTGAAATTGTTTTCGTAAAGCGAAATATTTTTGTTTTGTTATTGGCTCTGAATTTTTGACAGTTTGTTGCTAATTGTGTTTTTATTTTGGTCGGAATGCACAGTTGAGTACTCACAATTTACTTATGAGTGCTTTTCTTTTGTGCTACTCACTTGCCATTCAGGAAATCGTTTGGTTCTAGGCAGAAAACATATTTGTTCCCAATCGTCAGGGGGCGCGTAATTAATTATCCCCGAACAGATTCATCACAGCTCACAAGTCAAGTGGCTGACAATAAAGCGCTTTGTGAGTCATTCGCAGCACTTTGAGCTGCTGTTGCGTGCCAGCGATTCAGAGGTTTGGCATTGTCTTCAAATATACATATAGTATACAGAGAGAGAGAGATGGAGCAGACAGAGCCCAGCCCAGGATTGCTCTATGTGCTGCCCAAATAATAAATAGAGCTCTTGTCTTTTCTTTGCCCTTCTGTTTGTGTTGGGCTCGAGCTGATGTCATTGCGACTTCAAAATGACCAAATAATTTACGTCACCTGAGAAACTACGTGTAGTTGCACCTGTCATTGTATGCAAATGCATGTGTGATTCTAGCACATTGACAAGTGCTCAATTCATTATTGTTTAAGTGATTATTTATTGCATTTCTAAGTTATCTAACTTTTCTATGAGCTTGGCAGGCTTTTATTGATTGTTTTTATGATTCAACGGGAGATTTATTGTTGCGCCAAGGAATGTTTCGGCTTTGATGCTGTCATTAATTTAATAATAAATATGAACACATTAAAAAATAATAATTGATTTAAAACGAGCTAAAATGTAATAAATATATTAGATAATTATTTAAAATTGTTTAAAATGAAAACGAAAATATGAATATAATAAAATATAGAACACATCTATGAAAACTGCATAAAAAATAAAAAAAATTATAATAATTTAAATTTAAAAAAAACATTCTTTAATGAAACGTAAATAATTTTGTTTCATGATATTTTTATTTTTTATTATTATTATTATTATTAAAAATTTTAATATTTATGAATAAATACTTTTAATAATATAACATAACTATTTAATTTTCATAACCGAATCGTTTTTTTAAAATAAAATTATTACTAATTATTATGCTTCAAGTAGTTTTCATAAAAACTTTGCCGTATTTTACATAAAAGAAAAAAATCATTAAAATAAATAAAAGTTATACCATCCAAAAAAAATTTAATTTCAATTATATTATAATATAATCTTTAAACATTTTATTTATAATAAAAATACATTTTTATAAAATATATATTTTATTTATTAAATTTATACCAAGAATTATATTAAAAAAAAAAACATAATTTCAGACAAAAAATAAAATATGTTTATTATAAAATTTTAAGTTTTGCTTTAAAATGAGTGAAATATACATATATTCTAGATAAATAATATAAAATTGTATTATGGATAATTTAAATATGTATTTCATAATTTCAAACCTTTTATTAGATTCTAAATAATTAAATTATGGTTATATTTCATAGTCTTTATTTTATTTTTATTTAATTTTAAGCATTGATTTTTTCCCTAACTATCAAAGTGCAATTAGAGCCCTGCTCCATCGACTTGCATAGCATCGTCACATTGGCGTCTTGTGTGTAGCTTAAATGTAAATGGATTGATTCGATTAATACCAAAATTTCATCTATTATCTATTGCACTAAAAGGTTAAATTGCTGTGGCTGCCCATAAAGAAGACATAACCAAATTGAAATCCTAATTAAATACCAATTTAGAGCCGATCTGAGTATTGTTTGGTTTATACGATTTTATAATCTGACTTTAATCTCTGTGCTTATGTGGATTACTAAAGTAAAATGTGAACGAAGAAAGCTTTCGCAATGCTCTCACAGTGCATACATGATGACTAGATTACTGTCGTTAAGGTGCTGTGTTGGCATATGGTATATGGCATATGGCATATGCCTAGTCGAACTATTCCATTCACCATTCGTGTGGCCTTAGCCAATGCGCAGGTGCAGTTAACTCGGTGCGATTCCATGCGTCGACTCTCTGCAGTCTTTGCTGGCGGCTTACGCGGAACTAATGATGTATATGTCTTTTGTGTTGACCACAACAATGTTTCTTTTTGTGTTTTTCGCTTGGCTTATACAACGAACTTTTACTACCCGAAGCAAGTCGTGAAAAACCATTACGACAGATAGACAGGCTCGCAAGAAATGCACAGCGTGTGATATGAGACATGGAATTAAATGAAATATTAGTGTATTTTAGAGAAGCCATTCGCATGGCAAATACCCTGTAGGGGGTTAGTGAAATGCTGAAATAAATAAATAATATATTAATATGATTAATTCATAAAAGTTTCATCTGTATAAAAATCTGTACTGAGTTAATCAGAAATATTTATAGTAATATATTTCAAACTTCTTTTTCTATTGAAAAGAAAAATACTTTTAAAATTCCATTTATATTTTATATAAAATATTGCATATATACCCGATTTGAATATGTACAGGGTATTAAAAACAAAGCATAATCGTCGTCGAGTTAAATGATCTGTCGTTAGGAATGCGATATGGCAGCTCATAAATTTTATTGTAATTAATTAACATATATGTACATTATTGAACACATCAAAATGTTTATTCAAGCAGCATTAATTTGTTATTGTTAATCTATGCAATTGCAGAATATACTCGATAGATTCAATCCGGGTGCCAGACAGCTAATTGCGGCGGGCAAAAGTTACCTGAAGGCGTTGCATGGTAATCATCATATACATACACTATATACTTAACTGGGCATATACAGTTAACTAATTTGTAATGCATTTCGTGCCATTCCATGCAACAGGTGCCGCAACAGCCTCGCGTCTATTTAATGAAGCATTGGCCAAGATTGCGATGAACGCGCAACAAAGCGGAACGGGCGATATTGGTAAGACCACACAGTGAAAGAATGCAATTGAGAGTGAGATTCATATTGAATCAATGATATTAATATATACACTGAATCTATATAATCCAATGCAGGTTCAGCTTTGATGAGCGTCGTGAATGTTAACAAAGAGATTCAGGATCAACAAATGAATATTGTAAGTAAAGCAAATGTAATGGGATTATAAAATGATTATTAATCAAATATAATCAAAACAAAGTTTAATTTGAAATCATGAGATGATTTAGTGAAAAGATTCTCTTTCTCTTTTTCTGCTATGAATGAGTCTCCAGTCCGTTCCATCTTAGCTATGCTAATTCACTCTCTCTCTCTCTCTTTGTCTCTTTCTCTCCCAAATAATCATGCTCATTGTGCATTTCTCACTTTCCTCCCTTATTTTCCATATTTATCTCTATTTAAACAAAATATTTCTATTTAATATTTATATAAAAATTGATTTGTAATAATTATTTTTGATTTTTATCATAAAAATCAATTATAATAATTAAAAATAAATTCATTTAAATAACTACAAAAAATGATTATTATTTCTTGACTTTTTTTAATACAAATTATTAAATTAAAATTAATATTTAATATTACTTATTTATAAAAATTCAATTAATTCAATATATGCATATAATTTTCCTTTTAATTTTCCTCGCGCTCTAGCTGAAAGCCTTTTATGTTGATCTATTGGTGCCATTGGAGACAAATTTGGAGAAAGACACAAAAGTGGTGCAGCATGAGCAGAAGAAATTCATGCAGCAGCACAAAGTGCGCATGGAGAGCTACCAGAAGGCCGTCTCCACAATGAAGAAGCAGCGCAAGAAAAAGGCCACGCCTGAGAACACGGAGAAGGAGCTGAGAGTAAGTATATATACATATATGCTCACTTTGCAATGAGCTGCTCATCAATTGGCCTAATGAACACGAACTCGTTGCTTTCAGAGTCTGCAATTGTTGGAGGATCAGAAGAAGAAACTCGATATATTTTGTGATCAGAGCTATAAGAATGTAAGTTCGTTGCCTAAGTCTTTTGTTTGGCAACTGAGAATAATAAGCAAAAACTCTTGTACGCACACAGGCCATGACACAGGAGCGTCGTCGCTATGGTTTCGTCTTGGAGCGCCAATGCTCGATCGCCAAGCACTGGATGGCCTACCACACCACCGGCAAAACAGTAATTGATAATAATTTCGAAAATTGGCAAGAAATTGCCGCTTCCCGTGAGATAATACCGCCGGCCGCATACGAGAGCGGCTACAGCAGCAGCAACAGCAATACGAGGCGCCTGGTAAGTGCCAGCCCACAGCCTTAACAACTTTCTTAGTTGGCTAACAATTGTCTCTTGTCGTCCGTCTCCCCAGGAGCGCATCAAAGATGCTGATGATGAGCAGTTGCCGAGCCAAGGTCTGGGCGCTCAGCTAAAGAAGTCGCGCAGCATCGATGCCCCTTATGGAGACATGCGCACTCTGCACGAGCGTGAAGGTGGCTCGGGATCAGCGCTCTACGGACAGAATTCCTTGCCGCGTGCCAAATCCGACTTCAATTTGGCGCTCGTTGGAGCTGGACCTATGACTGGTAGGTTGGCCTGCTCTATATATACTATCCACAAGGGATTCAATCTTGTCATTCCATCTTGCAGGCAGCAAACACAAAATAATTGAGGAGCAACTGCCGATTGCTGAGGTGGAGCGTGGAGATCAGCGTCCACTGGTCAAGGCACTGTATGCGTATATGCCATCGGGTGAGAATCAGCTGTCCTTCGAGGAGGGCGATCGCATCGCCCTGGTGGGCGCCAAGGCCAAGGGCTGGCAGTTCGGTGAGAATCTGCGCACGCAGCACTTTGGCTGGTTCCCTGTGGCCTACACCAATGCCGAGAGCCTGGAGGTGGCGCCATCTGGCGGACGGCGCTATGAGAACATGCACATGAGCTACGGCAGCAGCGGACTGCGCAGCTATCATGAACAGCAACAGCAACAACAGCAAGAACAGCAGCAGCAGCAATACGAAGCCCAGCTGGAGCTGATGGACAACGATGCTACGTACCGACGACGCCGTAATCACAGCGCCGAGGAATCCTCGCCCACACGCATGTTCGGCGACACCATCAAGCAGCAGAAGAAGTATCGCTCCGGCTCGGCAGCCAATCCGCGCCCCGGACCGCCGCCCACGCTGCCCGCTCCAGTCCCGAATGGCCAGAGCCAGAGCGCTCGTATGCTGAACAGTTCGCAGAGCTTCTGCGCTGCCAACGGCGTGCCCGCTGCCGTGGAGCGACGCAAGCAGAAGTTGCTCAATGGCGCACAGGTGAGCTCATCGAATTGCAATTGAAATAACCGAGTTCTTTAATAATTTGCCTGCCTCTGCAGAGCTCCATGAGCCAGCCGTCCACAAAGTCCGCAGCGGCGGCAAAGACCTCGCTGCACAGCAGCAACGACAGCGGCTTTGCCAATGAGCCGCCGCCACAGCCCGAGGTGGACTACTCCGACGAGGAGCCAGCCACACAGCGTGTGCCCATACGGTAAGTGGAATAGCTAACGTGGATATTATCTATGTGAGTGTATGTGGCATTGGTAGGCTGAATATTCCATTAATGAAGGACTAGCTTGTATAATTATTTTTATGTTATTCGATTTAAATTTGATTCTTTACTCTTTTATATCATCTAAATAAATTCTAAATAGGAATTCGTGAATCAGTTTTAGTTTATTATTTTGTATTTTCATTAACTTATTTTATATCAGAAAACTTGAATTTGAAATTTAAAATATATATACTCTCGAAGAGGATGATAAGCTGGGTTCATTTAGCCCTGATTGTTTTCCGTGCACTCGCACTTATGTATTCAAGTCCTACTCATAAGGGCAGGTAGATGGAAAACCGAGCAGGGTTAAATGAACTCGGCTTATCCTATTTAGAGTAAGTTTATAGAGAGAGCTATAGTTATTTTTTAAAGCTAAGGTTAGCTGAAATTTTGGTACTAGGCGAATAGAAATGAAAAGTAGGGCGAATAACATTAGTTAACATAACATAAACAGTACATTGTTAGCGCAATGTTATTTAACAGTTTGTTAACATAATTATGTTGACTAAAAATTTCACCCTACTATTCATTACTGTTCATACAAAGATGAATAAAAAAGTGTTTTTTATTACCCTGCAAATATGGTAATCAAAAATAAAAGATTGAAATTACAATATCAGCTATTCCCAGTGTTGAGGGTATCTCCTAGTTGTTCAGGCTCAAAATGTTTACTTGAGAGTCTTTAAAAATTGTTTCATTTGTATTTTATTATTTTTACACACTTTAGTTTCCATTGTTTATATAATATACCTGAATATTTAGAGCTGAAGGAATTATAGATTTTTAATAGAACTTATTCATTTTTATTTGAATCATTAAATTTGGTTTTTTATTTTTTTTTATTTTTTTTTTTTTCAATATATGCGTTATTTCTAGTAGACTTTGATTAAAAATGTATTATTTTTGTTTATTTTCCAAATTTGAATATTTATTTTATTTAAATTTATCTAAGCCTCAATGAATTCAAGCTAGCTTAAATAATTTTGAACACATATATCGAATGTCTATCCATGCCCCAACACCAAAACTATATACTATATAGCCTTTCTACATATATCATTACTCATTCGCTGCTGTTGTCACTAATCTGCGCACCCATCCTAACCAACTCACCCAATATAAACATATATATATTCAATATTGCTATTGAAGTACGTTATTTATTTTCGTTTGCTCTTTTATTGTTCTTTTGATTTCATGTATCATCATTATATACTTTGTTGCCCTTCATCATTGCCGCATCCTTTGTGTTAACCACGCCCGCACACACCAATCGCACCCACGACTATATCCGCTTAACCCACCAAACAAAACTATAACCACGAAGGCGACGCGCCGACACCAATACCCACACGGTGCCCAGGGACGTGGCTTCGTGGACGCTGAATCGTAATTTCCGCAACAGCGTGGATAGCCAGATCGATGACAAGAGCTTGAATCGGCTGAGTCGGCAGAGTGGCGGTGGCATCGGTGGTAAAATGCGATACGATTTGATTGCCTCAGACGATGAGATACTGCAGGCCTCCAGTGCAGGCTTGAAGCGCACCAAGTCCTTCTGGAAGTTTGGCGGAGGACGCAGCGAGGACATTCTAGCTGGCATGTCGCTCTGGCAGCATCGCGACCTGGTCGCCGCGCCCAATATGGAGGAGATGCGTGACGAGCAGCGCTTAGACGAGGATCGAGAGCGTCACAGTCATAGCAACGGCATCAGCAATGGCAATGGCACTGGAACACTGACCAAGTCGCAGAACTCCAGCTCGTCGCAGGAGAAGCGTGGCCGCAAGGACAGCATCACAAGCACAGAAATCTATGGCGATGATGACGAGAACATTTATGGAGTCAGTCCGGCCATGCCGCCACAGAAGCAGCAACAGCACCAACAGCAACAGCCACAGCAGCAGCATCAGCAGAGGAGCAGCGGCTACACGCCCAAGTCACGCATGAAGATCATGAAGACCATAGAGATTGATATAGAGGAGCCGTCGGAGAACGAACGTCTAAGCACCATGCGCCGTAGCCAACAACAGCAGCAGCAGTCAGACTATATCCATGGACATCGCAAGCTGGACAAGCAGGGCTCCGGCTCCGCCTCATTGGCCTCATCCACGCCGCAGCACAAATCCCAAACGCTCAGCCGTTCCAAGCCATCGCAACAGCAGCAGCATCAGCAACAGTTCCCACACTCCACGGATGAGGGCGACAGCGATGATCATGGCACGCTGAAGATGAGCGACGTCAATAACTTCTTCGATGACATGCAGCACGATGGAGGCGGTAATTCAGGCAGCGGAGGAGGCGTTGGCAATCATGGCCTGGTCATGAAGACGCTCAAGCGCAAGGACATACTCAAGCAGTACTACACCAGCGAGGATGAGTCTGAGGCAGAGCTTAAGTCAACCAGCTCCGATCCCTATGACTGCATCGTGATCAATGATCATCTGGTGCGCAAGGATGACAAGCTGAGACGCCGCGAGCATCAGCAGCAACAAATGGAGTTCCACACATTTCGCTCCTCCACATCCACGTTGGCGACCAATACGCTAAAGAAGTCTAGCTCCAAGGAGCAGGACAGCACGCTGACCCGCAACTCCACAGCTAATGGAGCTAATGGTGCACCAACTGCCACAATTCTGCCACGCACGCGTCTACTCAAATCATCTTCCAACAGTAACAACAACAACAACAACAACAGCAGCA
The DNA here is from genome assembly GCA_035047405.1 of Drosophila stalkeri. Taxonomy (NCBI): domain Eukaryota; kingdom Metazoa; phylum Arthropoda; class Insecta; order Diptera; family Drosophilidae; genus Drosophila; species Drosophila stalkeri. The sequence goes on along the minus strand of JAWNPR010000149.1, from coordinate 6,589,177 downwards.
GCAACAACATCCACAACAACAACAACAACAACAACAACAACATTAATAACAACATCAACAGCAGCGCAACTCTGGAGCGCAATCTGAAAGCGCATGTGGGCAACAAGAGCTATGGGCCGTGGTACGACTTCTGGGACCAGGAGCAGCACGGCATAACCAGCCAGAAATCAGTCAGCGCCAAGCTGAAATAGTTACCAGGGGCAATGGGCTAAGGGGCAACAAAAAGCGGGCAATGTAAGGAGTTTGTAGTTTCGCCGTTTTCTTACCGGAGAAGAAAATGCGCCGAGCGTGACGGCGATTGAGGAGAGCATGGGGAAATACTTAACAAAGTTTCAAGTCGAAGAGAAACCATAGAAATTAAATACTTACTATTCTAGTGTGAAATCCTAATTATTATTGCCAAAATTACACAAAACTATTATAAAAAAAATATTTCCAAGTGCTTCCAAATATCTATTATAACTGTTATATGTATCAAGAAGATTTGAACTATGCTCTAATCATATCAGATGCCGACTGCTTAATACTCTTTCAGAGCTCACAGCGCGTGACGGCTTCCATTATTTTGGTGCCTTGCATAACGCACAGTTTTAAGCTAAACATAAATACATAAACCATATATACATAAATATACTATATATACTTTTATATATATATATCTTCTTTCTTTTTTTTTTTTTTTTCTTGCTTTAGTCATAAGCTCTTGCATCATGTTACATTCTCTGAGCACATACCACAAATCAAAAAGGATTATATAATAAATATATTTTATATATTTGCAGCAGGCGCGGTATTTATCGCAACTATTCCATGGGCTACTGAGTGCCCACACACAAATTACAATCCCGTAGATGGTATTCCACCTAAAACAAACACACAAAATCCACACTGTTTAAGCTGTTTACAAGCCCTGTGTATTCTGCCTCCCTTATATATATGTATATGTATTGTATAAAGAAGTCTGTAGTAAGTGCTCTGCTTTAGTAGTAACTAGAGTAGCATAGCATAGCATAGCTGGTGTGCAGACTCGTTCTACTCGCAATGTTCGTTCATCTTTGCAGCGCCTCTCAATTCGCCACAATCAAGTTGCGCCACACGAAGACTAACGATCGATCCGCTCCAATGATATACCGGAGTGTCAACAAGTAGCAACGAATGCGCAAGGTGGAGTTTTTATTATGATCAGGACAATTGAATGCTTCAGCTACATTTACATCTACACACATACTCGAACACAATCTAATCCGAACACAAACGTAATTTAAATCTTATATAATATATTTTAAATAGAGCTAATCGTTCTGCTCTGTCATGCCCAATGAGCTGAGAGGATCGCGTCTTAGTTCTTAGGTTGAGCAGCTAGCTGGGCAAGGATTCTTGGTAGTCATTAAGTTGTATTGTTTGTTAAAAATCATTGTATGTTAAAGCTCGAATTATTATGTAAATTCAAATATTATGCCGAATAAAAATACAAAATCGTAAATCATTCAATATACATATGTAATTGTTTTTAAAAATTGACGATCTAAATGAAGAATATTAATTTAAATACAATTTTAAAAAATCTTGCAGGACATTTCAGTAAAAATTTATTTTGATTTGACTAAATAAATGTATATTTTTCTATCTTATTATGTCAACCAATGAATAAAATCAAACTAATAGATAAAGGGTATAGCAGACAGGAGGCGTGGTAAACACAATAAAATGTATATATTCTTGATCAGGACGCAGCAGTCAGAGTATCTCCTAGTCGAGCAGTCTTGACTGGTTACTCTTGTCGTATTACTTTTAAATAGCAATTCATATTCTGCAAGTAACATTTAAATTATTAAAATTGATTTAAACTTAAAGAGAGTGAGCTCACCTCGTCTAATTTTGTACAATTGATGCCCAGCAAAAGTATTAATGGCTTCTGTTTGTTTGGATCTCGCACTTGTTGCAGCAATTGATATGCCTCAGCAAGAAAATTTGACCCCAAGTTCGGTAAATCTATTCTTAGAACATTTAACTTTTGGCAATGTTTGAGTATATCTAAAACCAAGTCATCAATGGGACCACAGTCTGGTAGCTTTATAAAGAAATCAGTCAGCTGATTAAGAGCAATCAATGCTGCCAGGCACTGTGGCTCAGTAAGGTGACAGTCCAATCGCTGTAAACTACTTATACGTGCAATTTCACAGGCTTCTGGATAGCCAAGTCCAGGCGCGTTGATCGTTAAGGTGTGTAGTTGCTGTGAGAGCTTGGACGATATTGCAGTAACTAACGGTAGTAGAGGACAGCAATCCTGTTGCTGGCTATTGCCAAAGATATGTAACTCCCTCAGCTCTGGTAGTTCAACCAGAGGCACATACTCAGAAGCCTTTTGGGTCATGCGAAAGGTGAGCTCCTTCACACGCGTTGAGTGCCGCACAAGATCCTCGAGCGTTGGTCGAATGGAAGCATCATTGAATAGTAATACACGTATTTTTGTATGGTTTTCAATGAATTCCATCAGCGGATCTCTACTTTGAGCCGATTCCCTGAGCAGGCTTTCGCAGTCGTTGAACTGATATATGCTATCAATAATATTATCTGAATGAAAGAATGGTTAATGGTTAATGACTGGTTAAGCGTGTGAATAGGTAACTAACTATCCTGATAGGTGGCAATTCCTTTCATCCTTGGCAATCGCTCAAGAACTCGCAGAATACATTCATAAGTCCTGTGTGATTCGTTCTCCATAATCCAAAGTAAAGCACGTTCAAGTGCATACATTTTCTTTAGAATGGCAATGAACTTTGCTAGTGGCACTCCACTCCAATCGAAGTTCCTATTCATATTTATAGTTAAATGCTTTACATGTTCACTTATTTGACATAATAACAGCAGCTCGTATTGAAAACCTTCTGCGCTTGTTTCTCCAACTTCAAGTCGAGTATAAATGTATTTACGATAGTTCAGCCAAAAGTTTCGAAAACGTGTACAAACTCTTGCTAAAGTCAGGTGAGTATCAATCGGAAGACATTTAAATAAACACTCAAGGCAGTCATCATTTAGATCTAAAATAGTTTTGCTCATTTCAAATACTTTCAATTAAGAAAGTAAAAACATAAACAAAATGGATTGCACCCCCACAAAGTATATAAGAAACAGCTGTTTTTACTCAATGTGACCTGACGTGAGTTACTAGGAAATTTTGGTCTTTATAGCAAATATAAAATACTGAAGTATATTTATCAAATACCTGTTGCATTGTTTACCTAGAAGCACTAACCATATGGAATGCTTAGTGCTAGTAGTTAAATAGTTAAAAGTTTTTTTTTATAAGAAATAAAAGTAATTGTCAGTTTTTAACTGAAGATTTGCTATCCGAATGATTTCCTTATTTTTAAGCTGTGATTTTTTAAGATAGTACTGTAATTCAAGGAAATTACTTATAATTTCTCAAAAATATTAGTTATTTGTTTGATTGAAACGAAATGCACACTTTATTAAAATAAATTCATATTTTCCAAAAAATGTGAATAAAAATTTCTTCATACCATAAATATTTATTTTTTTATAGTTAATATAAAAAAAAATGAAAATTTTTTCGCGCACCAGCCTCGAATTAATAACAGCTCTGTTAAAAAATGCTAGTATTATTAGAAATTCTAAATTTAAATACCAAAGCTTCGATAGTTTCGAGACGATAACATTATTTAGATTAGCCGGTGTCTTCGTGCAGAAATAAACAAAATATTTATTAAGTGTGATCAATGGCACTGTAAGAATGTCGTGGTCGTGGAAACTAGTCCTGCCTATAGGCTTTGTATTGTACTCATTGCCTCTATTTCTGCGGGTGAACGGCACAGCCGAGTATATAATCGATGAGGAATTTCACATACCACAGGGCTTGGCCTTCTGTCGCAAACAATTCGATGTGGTAGGTGACTGGAACTGCAACCATAGCAACAGCATCTAATCAATTGAAGATTTCAATTTTTGTTATAGTGGGATTCCAAGATCACCACCTTTCCAGGCTTATATCTCATTGCGCTGGTGTTGCATCCTATCGACTGTTGTACAGTCACAGGACTCCGTCTGCTAAGCTTAATCGGCGCTGGCATCAACATACTGCTGCTCTACAAAATCAGGCGTCGAACACTGGCAGGCATAGGAGGCAATGCTTATGCGGCACATGAGGCAATTACAATGTCTGTGCTGCCTCCACTCTACTTTTTCAGCCATTTGTACTATACTGACACGTTGTCTCTGACCATGGTCTTATTGTTCTATAACTATTGGCAGCAAGAGGCTCATTTGCCGGCCGCTGTCTGGGGTGCTGCAAGCGTGCTCATGCGCCAGACCAACATCGTTTGGGTCTGCATGTGCTGTGGCATGACTATTTTAGACACCATTGTACAGAAGTGCACAAACTCCTGTCCAGCCAATGAACGACCGTTACGAATATTTGGTAGCAAGGTGAGCTGACCATACCTAAACGAACTCATATGTTAATTTATATATTAAATTTTTCTTTTATAGGTCTGGCAACAACTGCTAGGCAGCCCGCAACTGATTTGCAACAGCATTTTAAGTATTTTGGCAAAATGCTGCTTCTACGCCTCAATCATATTGCCCTTCATTGGCTTCATCTGCATCAATGGATCCATTGTGGTGGGCGACAAGAGTGCGCATGAAGCTACTCTACATTTACCACAGATCTTTTATTTTTCCATTTTTGTCGCTGGCTTTGGCATTTCCAATACGCTGCGACAACTACGATTGGCATTGACGCTGCTCCGTCGTCATTTAGTGCTCTCGTTGCTGGCCACATTGCTCATAGCCACAATAGTGCATTACAATACTGTGGTTCATCCCTATTTGTTAGCTGACAATCGTCACTACACCTTCTACGTATGGAGTCGCCTATATGGTCGCTTCTGGTGGTTCCGCTATGCTATGGCGCCAGTTTATCTGCTTGGTTTGACTCTGCTCTGTTGCGGGTTAAGGCATATGTCGGATAGTTTCAAGCTGATGTTTCCACTGGCATTGCTGTTGGTGTTGTGCTTCCAGCGCTTGCTCGAAGTGCGCTATTTCTTAGTGCCATATATAATCTTTCGGCTACATACGCGACCCGCTCGCAAGGGCTTTGCCGAGTGGCTGGAACTAGGCGCGCATCTGCTTCTGAACGTGGTTACGTTTTACGTGTACTTAACAAAAGAATTTTATTGGAAAAATTATCGTACACCGCAGCGAATTATATGGTAGAAAATTGTGAAAGATTGCATTTAAATATTGCTCTTCTTTATTCATTTGAATTACTAATTACTAATGGAGTAAGAAATTGCTCTACGATTGACAGTTGACAAGATTTGATATTGGTTGTATGTATAGAATATATATATCTCAATGTTGTGTTTAAATGTTGTGCATGCAACCAGAAGCACCTTAAAAAAGTTCGATTATAGAGTCTCTTAAAGGCTAGTTAAAAAGTTTTCCATATATAGATAATACTGCCGAGGCATAAAGACAAAAAATAAATAAGTACACGCATTTACTACAAATATCAGTAAAACTTTTGGACTTGGACTTTGACACTACTTTGAGCATGCAGAGAAAATTCTATAAAAATACATTTATAAATGCTAGTGAGTAATATTACTATATATATATATATGTGTGTGTGTATTGTAAAATGCAAGAAATTAGGCAAGAATTGTTACTTGAAAGTATAATACTAATGAAGGGCGTTGTTCGCTCGCCAAACACTTATCCTAGAAATAGTTTGGCACACAACAGAAAATCATAAACGTTGACCGTCTCCTAATCGAAGGCCACCTTGCGTGTAAAGGAAGTTAGCGATGAGATCTCGCTTGGGTTCGAATCGGAGGGCAGATTGTTAAATTCGATTTCCTCGCTAGCAGCAGAGGCAACAATATTCTCATTCGATTGGGTCGTCTCGTCGCTGTGACGCATTGTAGGCCATTGCTTGTGACTCGGAGCGTACAAGATGATGAGCGCGAAAATGTATATGTTCCACATGCCATAAACGCCAGTGAGAAAAGCGGAGGTCAGCTGAATTTCAATATCCTCATTCCACTTCCAATGTCCCTCGGCCATTTGGCCCATAATGAAGCCGGCGACGGTTAAACCAGCGCACAGCAAAGTGGCCAGCATAAGGAATTTGAAGCGGTAGATAAGACCTATAATAGACAAAACTTCCAATTGTAGATTATAACATATCGAGTTTACGTTCAACAAAGTCATAATAAAATTATAAATTAATGAATTTTTCTCTGGTTCTACTTGGTAAACAAATAGATGGCCACAATGAGGCCATAGAGACCTAAGACTTCGGCAAAGATGAGTATCAAGACGAGACCGACGAAAAGTTTTGGCTGCATAGCAGCAGCGCGGATGCCAGCATCGCCCACGATTCCAATGGCATAGCCAGAAGCCATTCCCGACAGACCAACGGCAATCCCAGCACCCAAATTAAGGAACGCTCTAAAGGTGCTGTACAGCGGCGAGAGCGAGCCGGCTAGCAAGACAGCGACAACCAGACCATAGATAGCAATAATGCCAGCCATAACAACTGGAATAATCGCTTTCATAATCAGTTCCGGATGTTTTATAGACATCGAGGCAATGCCCAAGGTAGACTTGGCAGTTCCATAAGCAGCGCCCAGAGTTGTGAACACAATCGCCGCGGTAACGCCCATCACACAGAAGAAGCAGGCGTAAACAGGCTGATCCATTGTCGGTTCTGCAGCCATTTTTAGAAAAATTCTAATGCACACAAGTAATATATATGAGATTCAACTGAACTAATCCCAGACTGTTCAATCCAATATAATGTAAAGTCGCCTACTGATTTGTTAAGTTATCTTTTGAAAAATCCGGAAAGAGTTGGCTCCATACAGTAGAATAGATATTAAGTAGAACTAGTAAAAAAAAAGTAATATTTTAAATTACTAGTTTTCACTAACTTACCCTCGTAGTGGAGGCGACGAGCTTGGGACATGGAGGGCAGTGATGTGCGTTTGTCGCCAATGTCCTTGAAGACCTTCCAGACCATATAGCAAAGAAATAGAAAGTAAATGCCAGCCGAGACGCCAGCAAGAACGATGAAACTCATTGCCACTTTGGCACCCAATGGCGTTGTCCAGATGGAATAGAAGGGATTCCGCAACTGCATTCCTCGCTCGCAAATGTCAAACACAAAGAGCGAAATGCAACCGACAACGACTGCAGACAGATGCTTCCAGTAGCGTGAGCGAATGGTCGATTTATTGGGCGAGTCCTGTATCAGCATATGTTCGCCGGCAAAGACCAGCCAGAAGGACAGGAGCATCGCATAGAAGATGCCCTGGCGTACATCGCTGAGTAGCAGCATATAAGGCATTTCGAAGCTCAGCGTGAGATATTCCAATGGCAGATTCAAGAAGCTAAGAGCGCCGCCCAAATACAACAGCATATACTCCAGCAGCGCAGGAGAGCGCTGGAGTATGTGGACACGCCTCCAAAACCAGACCATTATGCCAATTATAAAGGGAAAGAGCAGGCTCTTTAGCAGCAGCCAGACCTGTGTGAAGCCTCCATTCTGATGTATGGCTGTTAAGATGATATCGTGCATATGACCGAACTGGAGATTCAATCGCTTTGGCGTATCCATTGGAAAGCGTAAATTCAGCAGGTAGAAACTATGATGCAGTGCACCCAACTCGAACAGCGGGATTATATCGCACGTGTAGAGTATTTCCTGAAGGCCGATATGTGCGGCACGACAATCCAAAAAGCGCTTCTCAATGCTGTGAGCATAGGGCTTCCAGTCGGCGTCTGCGTCGTTTTTGTTGCGATACGCAAGCCGTGTGTCAATCGTCAATTGAAGCTCTTTGGGGGGCTCGCGCAACTCCGATGACGAGTCATATGCAATGTCCATCTGCAATACTCCAATGAGATTTTGCTGCCAGCGGGAGTAGTCCAGTGTTCGATTGTCTCGTGGCAGCGGCATTTGAAATACATAAACCAATTGATTGGCCATCTTCAATGGATCCTGTTCTATGTCAATATCCTGGACAGATTCGCAGGCGCCGTTACCGCGCGAGTACAGAAAAAAGCTGGTGTCATTCTGGCGGCCAGCAACATCGCGGCATTTGATACCCATCACGATCTGATGTCCAGCAGGTACAGGTGCATACAAGCCACCAATCAGAAAGCAAGCCACTTGACAAAGCAGCAGGCTGCTGACCAATATGGACAGTTTGCGTCCACTTAAATTTTCGAGTATGGTGCCCGACATGGCTTTAAGTGTGTACCACTTACTGTATAAGAAACAGACTTGCTCGTTCTGCCCCTTTGTATCGCTAATATAAACAATTAGATTATGGTTTAGATAAAACGCTATAAAAAGAATTGAATATGTCGGCGGTCGGCGAAACAAACAAAGCGGCGTTCGTATACACAAATAACAGAGATGTCACCGCGTACGGAGTATAATATGCAAACAGCTGGTAGTCACAGAAGCGCATTTAAATGATGCAAATACTAATGTGCAAATTTTATCTTACTTAAATATTATACTTATCATCATTTGCAACGGTACACAGAAATTATTGAAAATAATTTGTTTATCTTAAAAGAGCTGGCAGCTCTGAATCATCTTCAGGTTCGATAGATGCCGAATACCGATAGAAATACACCCATATCCAAGTAAATAGGACTTGAGCACAAACGAAATGATGATATTGTTTTTAATGAGAACAAAAGGTTCAATGCATAATGTATTAAATTAAAGTGTAAATATCGCTTCAATTCAACATTTTAGTAACTCTAAATTTTATGTTTATGCTTGAATCTGCAGGTATGAATTTGTGGTAGTCTCATGTACGATATGGCAATCGATAGTTGCGCAATATATCCTTAAAGCTGGACATAATCGATTGTCATCGGATTAAGTCAAAAACAGATACATTACTCAAAATGTGAAACTAAATAGAATATTAAAAATCATGTTCCAATTTTGAGACAGCAACGAAACATAATTTTATTTTAAAATTAACATTTGTATTTTTAAAATAAATTCAATTAACTTAATTTGATTGTTGCTGTCATCAACAGTGCTCGGGTATGCAACAACTAAAGATATGCGGTGATCAGCTGATTGACGATGTTTAAAATACAACAATTCTGTTAGAAATGCAACTAGCACCTGTAAGTCAAAAGGCAGTTTATTTAAAATAAAGTGATGTATTGTTTAAATCACTTTCTTTCAGATTTTACGACATGTTAGCAGGAAACTGTTGGTGTCCAAACAATTCCATACTAAACGTTCTGCAGCTCAGGGTCAAGTTAGATCCCAATCCAAATGGCGTAACGCTTCGTACGTAAAATTGGGAGGTCTGCTCGTTGGTGTCTGCGCCGTTGGCTACGACGGCATTGTCAACGACTTCACATACTGTGGATCGTTTGTGCGGTTCGGAAGATCACTGAAGACTGCCACACTGATAGCCATCGATTATTTGGGGCTGAACGAGAATGATCCAGATTATGAACAAAAGCGAAAATCTGTGCATCAAACCAGTGCCAACCGATTATTGGAAACGTGTATGCTTAATGGCGGTCTCTATATAAAAGTTGGCCAAGGATTTGCAGCTGTCAATCATATATTACCCATTGAGTACACGGAAACGTTGGCAAAGCTTCAGAACGAATGCCTGCCAACATCAAAGGAGGATATACAGAAAGTATTTCGGAAGGATTTTGGAAACCTACCCGAGAAGATTTACATTGAATTTGACTACACACCTGTTGCTGCGGCCAGCTTAGCGCAAGTCTTCAAAGCGAGGCTGCCTTCCGGACAGCAGGTGGCTGTAAAAGTGCAGTACAGCGATTTGCAGAAGCGTTTCATCAGCGACTTGGCAACGATTATCTTTCTGCAGGACATAATTGAATTAATTTTCAAAGACTATAATTTCGGTTGGATATTGAACGATCTCCGCAAGAATCTTGTTCAAGAACTGAACTTTGAGCAAGAGGGTAAGAACGCAGAGCGCTGCGCCAGGGATCTTGGTAGGCTGAGCTACGTGCATGTGCCCAAAGTCTATTGGAGACACACCAAGAGAGTAAGATTCATTTGCTTAATACACAACTTTGATTGTTTAATAATGTAATTTATAATTGAAGCGCGTTCTGACTTTGGAATGGATTGATGGCGTTAAAGTTAGTGATTTGGCAGGCATAAAGAAGCTTGGCCTTAATCTAATAGACGTTGATCAAAAGCTGTTTACAATGTGTGCTGAGCAAATCTTCAAATCGGGCTTTGTCCATGCGGATCCCCATCCCGGCAACAGTGGGTAACCAAAGAAACACTCAACGATTACAAGCATAAACCTCACTCTCTTTTAATGTAGTATTTGTGCGTAAAAACGAGCTAAACGGCAAAGCGGATATTGTTATCCTCGATCATGGACTTTATGAAGAGTTGCCTCGTAGTGTGCGTGTCGCTCTGTCAGAATTCTGGGTGGCCTCTGTGCAGCGAGATGAGATGGGAATGAAAAACGCCGCGCATAAGATGAATGTTGCCAATTATATGAAGTTTGCCTCAGTGCTGTTCCAACAGCCTGTGACAATTAATGGGCCAAGAATACGCAGCAAACTCACGCAAGAGGACATCGATCATGTTCAGAAGTTGGCCAAGGAACAGTTTGAGATAATAATGAATACATTGAGAGAGATGCCGCGCTGCTTGCTCTTTGTGACGTGGGTGGATTGCTCCTATCTAATTAACTTATTTATAATAATATATGCTTCTGTTCTTCTAGTCGCAATTTGAATATTGTTCGAGCCATTAGTAACATGCACGGCGACGTGGTGGATAGACCACGTCACATGGCTCGCTGTGCACAGCGTTCTATCTATGATCACAGTAGCCGATCGCCACTGCAATACTTCCATTGGTTGACCCGTCGCGTCTATTTTGAATATTGCTTGTGGATGTCTGCATTTAAGATTCGCCTGATCGATTGGTATTTAAATTTCTTATATCTGGTGGGAAGAGCACCGGAGGGCGCAAAGACTTTAATAAAAGATGCTATGGATCAAGAGAAGCAAATATTGAGCTAGACAGTTGGCGGCTGCTATTTGCGTATTTAAATTAACATTGTTTAGGTGTTCATTGCAATTCCTTTTTTATATATATATACATATTTTTTAATATACCAAAATCGTGTGTGAAACCAAATTGTAATATAATAAAAAGCCATTTGAAGCTATCAATGTAACGGACATGTATTTTAATTAAATTGCAACACACATGCTGTTCCAAGGTTAGCTCGTAACAGAACTTGTTAACCAGCTAATCGATACGATTTTTACATTTGTAAAATATTAAATGTTGCATACCCAAATTTGTATACTCTATAAAAGCAACTAAAAATTTGACTAACATTTGCCAATGCTTTTATTGCAACCGAGAGTATCTGCCAGTTAAGCAACCAAAAACTAGACAATAAGCTGCAGCTACATGTGTACATCATTCAAATAACTCGTAATGTCGACTATTAAGCTGCACACATATGGGAATCATAGCCCCCCATACTCCACCACGAAATAGGCACAAATGGGTGTCAACAACTACATATTTCCGGTTGTGCGGGCCGCCATGGCAGGCTTCAAACATGCCAAAAAATCTTGGCGCCCGACTTCCATCTCTCTCGCTCTCTCTCTCTCTCTCTCCCTATCTCTATGTCTCTATTTCTATATTACTTTCACTTCTCCAGGCATATGCATATACATATATGCAGCATATCGGATATCGCGTGGAGCACACAGAACTAAATTCAATTCAATTTCATTTAAAGTTACTTTCGTTGACTGACAGACGAGTGAGCCAAGTCCTCTAAGCCGGAGTCACGGTGCACAGTGGGGCAAAATAAATATATATATGTTAAAAAAAAAAAAGAATTATATATTAATTAATCATATTTATAAATTAATAAAGTTGTTATGTTAAAATAATTTAAAATATAAATAATTTCAAATATTCAAGCCTTAACTGAAATATAAATGGGATAAATTCAGCGTCTTCTCTATCTGAAGCTCTCGACTCTACTTTTAGGCTGCTATAAAACTTAAATTACAAAAACTTAATTTTTTACCATTGTACTTAAAGGACTTGCACAATTTAATGTGCCATCGTTCGTGACGTGTTGCTCTTGTTGTTGTTGCACGGCCCACGACTAAATATGAAATTAAAAATCAACGTTGAAGTGTGAAAGGCCTGAAATGTCGACAGTCAGTCATTCAGTCAGTCAGTCAGCTATTCAGTCAACTAGTCAGTCAGCCAGTCTGTCAGTGAGTCAGTGAGTCAGTCAAGCAAATCTCAACCTAGAAGCGAACTGTAGAAACCAGCTGAAGCACATTTGCAGTCAAATCGTGGAACGAAGCAAAAGTCTCTTTCGAGCGGAAATCAAAATTAGCTAAACGGAAAAGCAAAAAAAGAGCTGGAAAAGCGCCCAGACCAATTAGCACCATGAACAAGGAGTTTATCATGCAAGGCGGCACGCCCATCACCAGCGAATTGGCAACGGTAAAGGACAGTCCTACTGCTCTAATGTCAATCCCTAATCCCTATTAAATAGGAGCTGCGCAAGCTGGTCTTCGGCACCGCGGGCATACCCATGCGTGCCGAGTGGCTGCAGACGTCCTTTGTATTTGGGGCCGCCGGGAAGGAGGAGCTGTCTTATGGATTGCGATCCCCAAGGAATGCGACACGTGGCATGCTGTCCGTGGTACAAGGTTTCATATTGAAGTATCTGCTGTTTGCACGCAAAACCAGCCGAGCTGCAGCAACGGCCAAGTGCGTCCTCTTTAACTAGGTAATTCCTTCAATTTAGCTAATTGGCATGACTTTCCTTGTAGTCCTCTGATGGCCACGGCTGAGATGCAGCGAGATGCGCTCTTCAATGCCTTAATTGAGATATTGCGCATTATATCGGACAAGGGCAAGGTTACCATGGTGCTGCCCTCGGCGGACGAGGTGTTTGTGGATCACAGTGCCACCTACTTTCATGATACGGTGACCGAAAAGGTGAGCCTGTTTGATTGCATAACCCAAAACTCTATTGATTTATGTGATTGGAATTAGCAATTGGGAAAATAAATAAAATACACAATTATAATCTTAAATAAAATTGAATAATTTGAATTTTCACTAAGCTTCGTGGACATCGGATATCATGAAATCTATCTAGACCTGCATTTATTGTCTTTAACCAATTTTATTATTACACGGCATTCAACAAATACTATTCTCGAATAAAAGGATAACATATTAATTGTTCCATTTGAAAATTAGATTTATTTAAACATTTTATTTTCTGGATAAGCGTTCCATCTAAAAACATCCCCAAAATTGCAATTAAATTTAAAAATAATGTATTAATTTTAACTCAAATTTGTTACATTTTATTAAGAAATAACAAATTAATTTTTAAATAAATATCATATTAAAATTTTATTATGTATATTAATTTAATTTATGTATATTAATTAAAATATAATTGGAGATTTTATTTAAAAATTAAAACAGGTTTAAAAATAAATTTAGTTTATTTCCTAATAGCTGAACCGTAAAATAATAATAATAAATTTAATACTAAAATTTTATATATATTATAAAAAATATAAGTTGACGAATTAAGTTTCTCAAATTTTTTTTTAATATATACATATTTTTTAATTTTTTACTGAAGTACATTATTTTATCTACAATAAATTAAATTTAAATAATAAAATATAAATCGAAATACATTTTAAATAGCAATACAATTTTGTTGTATCTAAATCAAAAAGTTAAATGATATTTATTTGATTTGTATAAACATTTATTTGTTTATCTTTTTCATTAAATTGCATATTTTTTAAGTTTTATTTTTATTTAAATTTTCATTTATGTCATATTATTTTTTTACTTTTATATTTTATATATTTTTCCCTTTTATTTATATATTCTTATTGCAGCTCTATATCTTTACGCTCTCGCCCAACGAAGAACTGGAACACTTTATGAAGCGAAACTTTCAATACGTAAGAGAAAATTAGATGGAAATTGTTGCTGAATTTTGACATTTCAAACAATTTCCTTAGCTTAAGTTAGCATTATTCTTAGCCTATGTTTACTTAGTACATTTGACTAATGCCATTTAAAAGTTTACAGAAGAGGAAACCCCGGGCACTCTGCTGTTTCTCTATAGCGCTGTACTCACACGCTCGATGGGAAAGTAAGATTTCAGCTAAAGCGAGTGTACTTTATGCCCACATATTCAATTTGATATATACGAGATTTCATAATCCCATCTATTACTCTTTTTTTAATGCGACCCGCTCAGAGTTCGTACGGATCTGGATTCCTCCAAGTCATCGCCTTTGACCATGGGCAACCATGAGGAGGGCTCGTTGATGATTGTCACCTTGTTGTTGACGGGGCGTGCCACGCCCTATATACACAATGGCGTTATCAATGTGGGCGACGAGAATAGCTATGTGAGCGGATGATTCGATTAATTATAAATTTGATCAAGATTTGCATCACTTTCCCTTTCCATTTCAGGCTGTGGCACAGTATGGAGTACTGAAGCGTTGCATGATTGGGCTGCTGCTGTGGGACATAGAATCAACAAGTGTAAGTTGAATGTGAAGTAAGTTAAAGAAGTAGCTAATCAGCTATTATCTTTGGCCGGGCTAGGCTGCTGTCAATCAGTCGCGGCAACCGGGATCTCGCCTGAAGACGCCCAACTATCCCATTTGGATAACCAGCTGCACTGGGCACTATGGCGTTATATTCAATCGTAATCCGGATCTGTTGAGAAATTATCATGCCGAGTCACGTTTCGATGTGAATTATTATAGCTGTTCGGGCCATCAGATACTGATGACCATCGATAATCGCACCTACAATGAGCAGGCATTGGTCATGTTGGAGCGACAACCAATCACACCGGAGAGCAGCTCGCAGACAGTTGGCAAACAGGCCAAGGATGAGGCAATCACAGCCGTTGGAGGTGCTGCTGCCGGTGGTGGTGTGGCTGGCGCTAGCGGCGGTGGTGTTGGTGGTGCTGCTAGTGGCGCTAGCGCTGGCAACGATGTGGTCGCCAAGGAGGAGTCAACGCTCAACACGCCATTGCAGCGTTTGATTCATACCAAGTGGGAAGAGGCAACTATAAGCTTTCACGTGCAGCCATCGATGTTGAGTTATCTTTTCAGTACCACACAGTAGAACCACATATCGAACAGCAAATCATCCAATAACCAAAGCAATTCCTATCTGTTTTCAAATCGCTTAGCATATAACTGTAATCAAAAAGTAATATTCAGTAATAGAGCAGTGACTCACTAAGGCATTGCATCTAGCTTGTTACGTTGTCTCTTGAATCTATGATATAAATCGACTTTCTTGGCGAATGACCAATCCAAAACTCTCATCAAGAAAAATTCTACCAGTATATATAGAGAGAAGTTGTCGTTAACTCTTCACAGCCAGCCAAGTAAGTCTCTGCAAACTACAAAATGTAAGCATTCAAGAATATATTCCTTGAACTCCCATGAGTATATCTAATCTAACTACTATATAGTATATAGATCGTAGAACAAACCAAACACATACAAACGAGAGCATATGTGAAATATTAGTTTCAAATCTAAAAACTTTTCTTTTTGCTTAAGTATTTCTGAATAATTAAATTTTACATTCATTATAGGATCTAGGAGAGCTCAAACCATATCTGTACTCCAATGATTATAAGAAGTCCTATTAACATTTCTAAACTAAGCTCAACTTTTGTCAACTCTTACATAGTTTTTATCGATTATAAACCTATATCAAAATGTAGTTAAAATAGTATTATAGTTAGTTAGTGCCTTGATTTGTAAGCTTTCTAGTTGAACATTTAGCACTCTGATTTTAGTTTTAAATCTTGCACTTAGTTTACATAGAAACGACTCTACTGTTGCTGTCATTTAAACATTGCGAATGGGTATTTGAAAAAGATATAAAAAGATATCGAAACGTAATTCGAAACGAAATTCTCAAACAGCGATGGTAAATACACGTAAAATATTTCGAGTATCATAAACAAATATCAGAAAAACATCAACAACGGGCAAATTTGTTTAAAAAGAAGAACAAAATCAATCCTAGACCATTTACACAAATCTGCCTGCTTAACAATGTTACTGAGGCCTCTCTGCAAAAGAAAGCGATCGCTGGAGCTCAAAACTCAACCAGTTGCCGCCTGGAGCCACTAGAGACGACATATCTATGCAAATTATGTAACACCAACATGCTTCAAAAGTCTCCAATGCACCTAAATATACACTGAACGAACTAATATATATATATATACTAAATATCATAAAAGATTTGTTAAATTTTAATAAATGTCAAATTAATACAGAAATTTTTATCAAATTGTTTTCATGGAGAAATGTGTGGGTTGAATATTATAGATATCATCCAAGAAGCTGCCATGAAATTCCTCCAAAGACTAGATTCTTCATTTCATTTCATTCATTTTATTTGTGACAGCTGAATCCTATAACTCTTTCTTTGCCTGACGTATCTTCCAAAACATTGAAAAATTAAAAAACATAAACAAAAACAAAATAAATAATTCATTTCTGTATAGATTAAACTGTCTAAAAGATAGTTGAATACTAATCTGTAAATATTGCGTTGAACAATACAATATTTTTAGAATAATGACTTCATATACTCAATGGCCAAAAGAACTTAGTTTAAATAGAATAGACAATCACTGAGCAATATAATTCTAGAATTTCAAGTATATCTTAACCCCAAAAAGTAGGCTATAAAAATTTTAAAAATTTCTTGAATATTTTTCAATAATAAGTACTTTTATCAAATTAGTATATAATTCCACCTTAAAAAAAATAAAAGTTTTGGGTTGCTTAGTATTTAGTTTATATTTTAAATATTTAAGAAATATTTTTTTTATTATTAAATGTTGCATTAAAATGATTGAAGTTCCTTGTTTATCCATTTACCAGAGTTTATTGTTTTTTTTTCCTATTAAAAAAGTGTGTTTTATATTATGTTTTTTTTTTCTGAATAGGAGAATAGAGTTTACTCGTAATTGTAGATTGGTTTTGTAATTGTATTTAAAGTTTGAAATAGTAGAGAATATTTTGTATAATATATACGTATATATATGTATATATATATATATATATATATATATGTATATATATATATATAACTATATATATGTTTGCTTTAAAGAATTTATAAGAATATTTTAGTTTGGTTGCCATAACAATTCACGAAGATTTTTTACCCTTGAGATTAGTTTATAATTATTATTAAATGTAAAGATTTGGTAAGTTCCTAACTAAGTATTTCTTTGAGTGTATGTATAAGTTGTAGAGTTCGTTCGTTATTTTCATTAATTTTATATAGTGTTTCGATAGCTTTGTATTTACATAAAATTGCAAATATATAGATATTTTAATTTGGAAAGTAAGTTGGAAATTTGCAATTAAATATTTTATTTTCGTAATTGTATTTGTTGTATTTCATGTTTTTAGTATACTCTTGGTTTTGTTTCCATTTTAATATTTTTTGCCACTCTTTGTAATTGAATTCCATCGACAAGACCATTATCTGAAGTTTCCAAACTACTTTCGCTTGTTCAATTGCCATTAGCCACGGTATCAGTTGACACGCGATTTAACTTCCGCGCTCCCACCAGACCGACCATGTGACCAAATCATCGGGCACTTCTTTATCTGGTACTGGCTGTCCGACTGACTGACTGTCTATCTGTCTATCTGTCTGCTTGTCTGTCTGTCTGCATGCATTATTGAAATGGTTGCGGCCCACATTTTAGCTGCTGTTTGTTTGCATACCGAATGGGCTCTGTATAAATAAACACTCTGCCCGACTTTGGCCCCATACCCTGCTTCCAATCAGCCAAATGGGCCTTGAACTCTTTTACATTGGATTGATTGAAAAAAAATAAAATAAATAAAATAAATAAAAATTAACACAGCATTTGAGTAAATAATATTTAAATATCAGAATATACATAAATCAAGAAATTGCAATCGACTTTAGTCAAATAAAAATGAGAGTATATTATATTTAGGAACAGAAACCATAAATTGTATATGATGTTGTTTGAGTGTTTGTTTTCATTTGAACGAATTATCATATTTGGATTGCAGAACATGGAACCTTATCAACTAAAGCTTAAACATAGAGGCTGTTGTCTTTCATAAAGTAATGCACTTAAATACTTTTTCTCGCTTATCAAAAGAATTCATCAGCTTAAATTGAGTTTCGGCCTAAGCCTCGCTTCGTATGTATTGCAAATCTGTACAATATATATAAACATATATATTATATTATATAATAGTTTATGTTGAGGACATTATCAAATACAATACTAAAAGGCCTTGGCCATATCTTCAAATATCGTATAAATTTGTGCGCTTAGAGCCTAACTAAGTTACATTAATATGTATATGCTATATATGCTCATCATTTACAGGGTATATATACTCTGTGCCAAACTAACGATAGTCGGTATTCATGTATGTATATATAAAGAGGGACGACTTCAACACAGGATTGTACCTGTACAACTGTTTCAAAGCCGCGGACACTTTGTGAGCTCACTCGCTGCGTACACAATTTCAATGTAATCGCATATTAATACCTATCTAAGGCTAACTACTACAGTTGGACAAACTGGGGGCTAATGCTCCTACGGTCGCACCAGCAACTTCTCAATGAAAGCCAAATTCGTGTTCCCATATCTCGTCGCGTTGAACGGCTGTGCAGCTGGATTCTTTTTCGTTTGCGTGTGCCAGGTGAGTATCTGAGAAGTGGATATGGAAAATGTTAATCTATTTAATTATCTCTTGAATTGTAGTGTGACTTACATCCCGGCACTCGTCGGCGAGCAGCTCGATTTCGCTATTCTGCAACGGCGCCAGGCTGCGCAGAAATCCATCCTCCTCGTAGCCCGGCTTGAAGGGCATCTTTGCATTTGGCCGTTCGTGCAGGAACTTCACGCTCACCGCAAACCCAGCCATATCGACGGGATACTTCCGTCCCCCTATCCAGCCATCGTAGTAGCCATCCAGTTTTCCCTCACGTATTATGGGACTGCTGACACCCGTTTTAGTTACCAGACCCACGGGCCACATGGACACCTTTTTGGTATAGCGCATCTGAAAATATATTTTGTTTAGAGATTAATGTAGGAAATTATTATTCGAATGCTTTATTAAATAACATCACCGAAAAACCTTTTACATGGACATATGCATATATAGATTATTCCACTAAAGCGAGCAAAGAATAGTCGTATTTATTTATACATTACTTTTTCAATCTTCTCTCCTCTTTTGCTGTCATGGAGATAGATGATGAGAAATGGATTGAGAAAATTTGAGATATTGCATAGAAGAATTTCTTTTCAGAAAATATTCTGCAAAATGGCATAATTGGCTGATATGAATGGACGAACGGACAGAAGTTTTCCTATATATAATCATTATATTTCTATGCAACACATTTCAATACTTAATAAATTTGAGCTAACCAAATGCATTCCAATTTATATTATCAATTACTATGAAAAATGTATTTCAAATTTTATATAGATATTTAAGAACCCTCAGCTAATGCCATAAATATCGCATAGAAAACTAATAGATAATCTCAGCTCATATATTATATAATAATATTCATGTTATTTGTGTGTCCAAAGGCTATGCGAGTGCATTTAATTTATACATTTAGTCCTGATGACCTTTACACACCTGTTCAAATATATTAACATCGTAGGTGTTATCATCGTCGGCAAAATACAGTACGCCCTCGGTGGCATTGGCGCGCAAATAATCGAGTCCACGATTCCTATTGGAGACACCGCGGGGCTTGGCCTTCTTGGTGTGCTTATACTGCTCGGGCATGGGCGCTGTCAAGGCAACAGAGGCGGTAGAGAGATAGAGGAGGGGTCATTAGTATGTGGCAAATGGACGTCAGGCCTTTAGGTTGTCTAGTGGCAATACTCACCGACCAGGTACTCGTAGGGCACGCCAATGCGATCCAGGGTGTGGGCGACCAAAGGGTTTGTGAGGTTCGCATCCTCAATGACCAGCCAGAGCAGGTTGACCACATGCTTCAGCGTATAGCCGAGTCGTGTCAGCTCCGCCAGCTGTTCGGGGCGTCGATAAGTGGGCGTGATGATGTACAATGGCGGCTAAGATGGGCAAGGGTTGAGATATTAACATAATGCCATCAAGGCTCTACACTCTCTACTATTATCTATTATTATTATTATATATGTATATGTATATAAGTGTGTCAGTGTATGTGTGCGTGTCTGTGTGTCTGTTTACATGCGTAACGCGGCGTGAGCTCCCGCTTTATGAGCAATTATGCAAATTAATCCACAGGCTAGCAGTTAACTAGTTGAATGAATAGTTGGAACTAGTTGACCGGGTTTAGCTGCGTGTTGGATAACCCGCTGTACTTTAAGCAGGCCACTCAAATGTCGCACACACACACAAACACACACACACAGCTGCTGCTGCTGCTGCTGTTGGTGTGCCAAATAAATATAGACGTCGCGCACTTTGCAAATTGTCCATTGTTGACACACAAAAATGCATTCAAATTTATTTGCAAAAATAAACAAAGACATTCAAATAAATAAAAGGGCACTGAAGCAGAGAAAACCAATTCAGAAAAATAAAAAATAAAATCGAAAAAAAATATATATAATAATAGAATTGCATGTAAAGTAAGTTGCCACCGAGAATGTGGCACACACAATTTGCATTTCAGCAACGAGAACAGAGCAAGTTCATTTCCTAAGCTCAATATAACTTAGTATACTCTTCCTATATCCATTGCTATTGACCGAGAGTATTATGCAAGTGAATTTGATTAACATTGATATTATTATTCTTTATTTTTAATTACTATTAATATCTCATTTTATGAGTTATAATATTTATCATATATTTCTATGTATTATTATAATTTTCATTATTAATGGAATTATGATTATTATATTATTTAATCATTATCATTATATTTATATTTAATTCATACTAATATCACTATTTATCAATAATAGTGTGATTATTTTTTATAGTTTTTCAAAATAATAATAATTATGGAATAGTCATTATTTATTATCTTTATTATTACTATTTGATTTATCATTGTTATAATTTTTATAATTTATAAAAGTAATTAATATTCACATTCATAATAATCAAATTCATAATAATAATCATTATTCATTATTATTCTCTTTATTAATCATTTATGTTATCATAGATATTATTAGCATTGGCATTAGCATTCAGTTTTTTCATTGTAATACATATACTATTAATATATATTGTAATATATATATTATTATTATTATTATTATTATCATAATCATAATTATTATCAACTGCATCAGCATTACGTAATCTTCTTTAAAAATTTCCGTTACATATATCTACTATATTCGCAGTTATTTGATATTGAAACAATTCTCCAAGCAATGGAAACTGCCTTTGACATTGACTGTATAACATACATAGGATGCACATATATACACATACATATACACATACACACATGCATGCATATAACTACTAACAGCTAGAGAAACCCACAAATGCACGAATCTTTTTCAATTGCCTTGCATTTAGAATGCATTTTGCAATCTGGATCATCATTGTGGGACCTCTCCACTCCCTACACCTCGCCAACCTATGCCACCCACTATCCAGAACTGGAACACCCCTCGGCTAGGTGCCATTCAATGGCGAATTTCTATTGCTCTTGTTGTTGTTGTTGTTGTTGTTGTACGCGGTTTCGGCTTTTGGGTTTCAATGTGCATTGAGCAATTTGCAAATTAGACTCATGCAAATTTCATACCAAGAATCTGTCTGTTTGCATATTATTTATAATTCGGTAGGCGTGCGAGTGCCATCTGATATAATATAGCAGCTGATTAACCTAGAAAGCCAAACGGTTGCCGCTGCTGCAATTTATAAAAAAACATGCGAGTAGTTAAACAAATAAAGCAATTTGGCAATTTTCAATTTGCAATTTGCAATTTGCACTGCCACACTAGGCAGAAATGCAGCCGGAAAGTTAAATTAATAGATACGAGTAAAGCACTTATGAAACGGATTATTAACTCATGTTTAACAACAATTAGACCAAAGCAAACAAAACGAAATTTGTGTGCACATCAGTGGAGTACAATGCTAATGAGTTTTCTAATGTATCTATGACTAAGAACATTTACTTAGAGACATAAACACACACAAAGACAACATCAATCAATCCATTAAGGTGTGCGTCTGCTGTTAGCCAGAGCTGCACGTACATAAATTATATTCGCAAACGCATCATGGCTAAGTAGATATAGAAGTACTTAAGGAATATAATATCACCACATAGTCATCATCATCATTATCATAATTATATTTGTGCTAAATGATCGATTGAATGCGCAGAAGCTGTATGAATGCATTGAGAATTAAAACAAAATCCAAGGAATAATTATAATAATAATAATTTGATTAATATTATTATTCATTAGCATTCTAGCCATTTACCTGGATACGTTTATACTTTCATAGCATATATCTAGTCTTTATTTTCACTCAGCAATTTTCAAAGTTAATATATATTATATATAGTTATATGAACAATATGAACTTGAAGTTCTAGGTATTTCTTTATATTCTCCTCTATTATTCAAATTCAGAAAGAAACTTGCAAACATATTATTATGTATGTTACCCATAATATCAAAGTAAAAACCTAAGTAGAAGATAAATTTGTAAAATTCTACAAATTAACTGCATTTATAATAGTTTTTGTAAAAAAAAAATATATTATTATATTATCATAATATTATATATTGGTCGTTGACAAAAAAAAAAAAATTAAATTGTATACAAAACTGAGAGTTATTTAAAATACATTTTTCAATATTAGCTCTGCCTTTTTATACTTTTTTATTTAGCAAAATAGATAGGTTTTTTAATTTTTTACCAATTATCGGGAATTTTGTATTTAAAATATGCATTTGAAATAATTTATACAAAATTTAACCAAATATATAATATACAAATTTGAGTTGAATAATCGTCATCAATTATATTTATCAGCTGGAAATCAATATTGCAATACTAAAACCTCATTTTAAAGCACAAGCATTGAAGCATAACAGAGTTTCAAACCCTCAAACTCTAAGGCGTACAACTTTAAAGTAACGTTAACTGCTGCCACGCCCAGCGCTGCAATCCGCCCCCACACGGGCCTTTACACAGTTTGTATGAAATGCATTTGTGCCCCGCAGTTGCGTTAACTTAAAAAAGCAATTAAGAAAATTGGAAAATAGGTAAAGTAAAAACAAGAAACAGAAACAAACAGAATGCAGACAGCTGCATGAAATTTTACAAGTGCAAAAATTCCAACCCATTAAGAGTGAAGGCAAATGTATAAATAAATAAATAAATAAATAAATAAATATATATATATATACTAAACTATTTACATATAACCAAGACTGAAAGACTATTAAGGCGCTGTGTTATTTACTTAAATGTGCAACATGGAAAAGCATTCAAAGAACTAAATAAAAAACATTTTGCGAAGATTGTTTACTTAAGTAAATGTAAATTAAAAATTTATCAATTTAATATTGAGTTAGTTAATTTGTTAGTTTGGTTACAGACAAGAATATGGTTAAAGGAATATTTACGGGCTCAGAGGCGGCAACAAATGTTGAGCGAGTTTTATGAGTGGCATTTCCCATTAATTTGTGGGCGTGGCTGGATTGGGTTATTGGTATTTTAAGTTTATCAATTGTTGTTGTTGTTTTTGTTGTTGTTGCTGTAGTCGTTGGTATTGTTGCAGCAACTGTTGTTGTCGTTGTTTTTGCTGTTGTTGTTGTTGTTGTTGTTGTAGTTGTGGAGATGCTTGGCAATGAAACCGTCGAATAAAGAGACGTACCAGAGCCAGACGCGGATGCTGCTGCTGTGGTATTTGGTCCATGTAACCGTACCTGTCCCGATGCCTGTATCTGATCTACTCCCAGTGTGGTATTAATGACGGAGCTATTTAAGATGGGCGCCCACAAATATGAAGCGATGTATGATGATGATAGTAATGATGCCTTTTGTTGATGCTGCATCATGTGTATTGATGCATGTTTGATGTAAAGTTGGAGTTAGGAACAAGAACAAAAGACACATTTATATATATATATGTATGTAAACATAGATATGAATCTTAACTGAGTCTGTTAAGAGTTAAGATGGATATATGAGTTGATACATAGAAATAGATATTCCTAGGGAACTATGTGAATCACTAATTAAATTAATATAAAGAACTTGATTACTCTAGCAATGTAGCACAAAAGTTTTCTACAATTTTAGTTTAGAATATATTATCAATATAGATAAAATATATAGCCATTTCCTATAATATAACCATTTCCATTCTACATATTTAAAGATATTTCATATGAAAAAACTTGTCTTAAACTGCGGCTTAAAATTAAGAAGATTTTCATTGTTGAATATTTTTTTTTCTTACTACAGAGAGAAGACTAGAGAGAAGACTAGAGAGAAGCAATTATAATTTCTATAAATTAGAAATGGAATAGCCCTATTGTACATTTTTCATCTATGCTTTAGTTAGCATTAAAACAATTTTTTATTAAACTAACTCTGGCCCAATATATTGGATATCGAAAGAAGCAATTTGGAGAAGAGAGAAGCGCTACAAATTACAACTAGCAAATTTTTTTTTCAATATCTACAATATCTGATTTTTCTCAATATCTACAAATTTAATTTGAAATTTTGAAAATGTTTGATATTAAAAATATACTTCAATTAATTTAGATAAAATTTATTATCCTTGATAAGTCAAATAAGATTTAAATTTATATATCTTGTTGCTTCCAATATTTTTAAATAGTACAAGTAGGCTTTACCTTCATGAATATATCGATCTGTATCTAAGTATAACTCTTTCTTGTGTCAAGCATGCAATCTCTAACTACACCTACGTAATATTTAAATAAAGGCATTCAAAGTGCGCAAATCTACTTCAAAGTGCATCTACTTAACAATATATATCTAATTACTGATCATTGTTCGACTTAAATTTCTTCGAATTGGCGAACTTGCGAACTTGTCAAGGGCACGTAGAACATGAGAAACCGCTTGACGCTGAGTCTTATCAATAGAGTTATCTATAACATACATCTCTACCCCTTTCACTCACTCTTTCGTCTTTCTCCAGATGTATATTTTAAAGTTTTCATCAATTTGACTGAGAATTGGGTCACTCACCTTGATGACCTCGTTGGCGGCGAGCGGCTGTCGGGACATATGATATTGATAGAGCACCATATAGATGCAGGTCGTGGCTACGAATATGGTCAGGTACATTTTAATGGATTTGCCCAGTGCCATTTTGTTGCTGAGATTTCCAGTCATTTTGTTGTGGTTGTTGTTGTTGTTGTTGCTGTTGTCGTGTGTGTGTGCGTGTGTGTGTGTGTGTGTGTGTAGATTTAGTTGTTATCCTTCGTCTTCTTCTTCTTCTTGTGTTGTTGTAGTTTCTTGCGTGTTGGTCTTGTCACTCTGTTTTGGTATTTTGATTTCATTCGTTTGGTTTTGATTGCAACTTTTCAATATTATAATTTTCTTCTTTTGCTTTATGCATAATTTGCTTTGCAAGCATTATTCACTATATACATATATGCATAGATACAGACATATATATATATACATATATATAGGTCTTAACAAGTTCTGATTGTTCTACGTTGTGGGTGGCTGATTGGGGTCATGACTATCGCATATTATCTAAAATGCAAATTTAAATACTTTTATTAATATATTTATCTCATAAATATGTCTGCTATATACAATCTGTCCAACTTACATTTATTGCAAGCTTTGCCATAATTCCATTTAGATGCTAGAGCACCTGCAAAGAATGAGAAAATTGCAATTATTATTTGAAATTGAATTATGCAAAAACAAAATAAATATCATTTATTATAAATAAGATAAATGATATAATATAACACACAAAAAAACAAAACAATAATTTCAACATTTAAATGGGCAGCTACTCAACAGATAATGCTATCGAATACACAAATCTATATATATAGTACATATAAACAAGCAAAAGTATTGAGACTTCCCAACTAGAAGATACTCTGTAACTGCGTTGATCTGCTTAAATTATTTTACGTTTTTTCTTCTACTTTTTTCGATTTCAGATTGCTTAAATTCAAATATTTAAAGAATTTTAATCTGCAAGTCTTGGATAATTAAATTGCAATTTTAAAATATTTTTAAATATATCTATTTTATATTGTATAGATAGAGCACATTCAGATTTCTTGGTTAAGAGCAAATATGAATTTATATCGATATTCGGAACATGTGAAGAGATATTATAAATAATTAAAAGATTTAATTAGATTTAATTGCATATGATATTCCAAATCTCCAGCTTTTGTAGTTTATAAAATAATTTATTTATTATGATGAATATAGGGATACATTTTCAACCTGATCAATATGTCTTCTGGTCGGTTATTCCTACCCATATAAGAGAAATAATACACCCTTTTCATACATTTTCAATAAGTTTAGGGTATAAAATGTCAAATGAAATAAATTCAATTCCGAATCACGGTCGCGGCAAAAATAAGGGCTTAATAATCAATATATCAAATAGTATAAATATTTGTTCAACTGCGCTAATTATGCTATGTTCTCGCGAAGCAGGCGACGCAAATTGCTTCATTGATGATAAGTGAAACATATTACATGTCGAACAGAAATTGTGATTTCCAAAGTCTTGTTGCTGCTCTAATTGATTGGCACGCGAATTTCCTGGGGGCAGTCAAGGTAAGTATATAAACAAAAGAATACATTTGAAGAATAGTTACATATATTTAAAATAAAAAATAATATTCAAGACATTGTCCATTCACAATAATCGCATGACAAAGCAAGACTAGTTTGACATAAGATAATATATGAAATGAATTTTAAAATAATTATTGACTAATAGTAGATAGTCGTAGCAGCAATTCCCTGATTTTAATAAAATTTTACCATGTTAAGCTTTGCAAATATTCATTGAATGTTTAATTTCATTTGTGCTTACTTACAATCGTTCCATTCCACGAAACTAAATTTATTTTAATTATTTTCGAAGCATGCTTAAGAAATTGCCAGATTAAAGTTTCCGAAGTTGCAGCTGTGCGGCAACATCATAATAAATATTAATTTTTATTGCATTTTTAGCTCAAATGGAGCATTTGCGAACATTTAACTAAATGCTTATCACGAGCATTAACAGCTGCTCCCAACTGGCAGCCACTTTGATTGCATTGTGCAATTGGCTGCAACGGGACTGTATGGGGATTTGAGGTGCCTATATAAAGGGTTGCCATGTCAGCAACATTTGCGGAAGTTCTATATGTGTTGAGCTTACATACCCTGTAACTAAGTGGTTAACAGAGGGTGTTTTTTTAAATTACAAATTATTTATATATTTCTATTAATTCATTCAGTTGATAGATATAGGTAAAGCATATAAAGAAATTCTATATAAATATTAAAAAAGAAATAGCATTAATAATTACTATATATACAAATTTTAGCTATTTATACAATTCGAATTTCTAGCGTTTTTCAATATTTTTGATCTTTCATTATTCATAAGTTTATTTTTATTTAAATTGCATAATTAATTTCAGTGCGTCTCTTAAACATTTTCAACTATTGTTAACACCTCTTTAGTTTCATTTTCCACAATTTAAGCTGTATTTAACAACCCCACTTTGTTTCTCTTTACAATTTGCTCTTTTGTTTTCTTTTTCGCTCATACTCTGCCAATTACAAGTGGGCGTGGCAGTCAGCTTGTTCGCGTGGTAAAGCGTTTTAAAAAGCATTTCGCCAGTTGCGCTGATATGAAAGTTCAATGGCCAATTTTAAAATTCTTTTATTTTGCTGCGCTTTGCATTCCATGGGCCAAACTTGGGCGCCGCTCTTGTATATGCTTAAAGTGAGGTATAAGTACATATCTACATATCTCTCTATAGCTATCGAATCCCAGCAGAGCCATAAAAGCGCTCAGTGTTTAGTCTTTAACTATGTTTTCTCCATTTAAGAACAACAATTTTTCTACTCAACTCTAAGAATATAGAGATATCTAGATTATTTATATAGTATTAATATTCATGTAAGAGTTCAAATAACAGTCTGAATTCATTATTATGTAAAACTTATTGCGAAAACATAAAAAGTTTAACTGCTTTGAGGAATATAATTGAATTGAGCATTGTAAAATCCTTATAAACCGAGTAAGATTGAAAGAATGACGTTACCTAAGATCATAATTATTGAAAAATTTACTGATGTAATTAATTCTTTTCTAGAGAGACGAACGAATTTGGCATTGTTGAATTTTTATTCATCTGAAAATCGATAATTATCAACATCACTAAGAAGATGTTGCGCATCATTATAAACATATTAATGACTATATTTATTAATATCGTTATGAGTCTCATAGCGAACATCATCACGAACGTTATTATTAAGATGGTCGTCACAAACTTCATTATGAAAATCGTTCTGAATATCATTTTGAGCATCTTGGATAACTTTTCGGAAATCGTTCTGACAAATATCTTGAATATCCTCATAAACGTTTTCATAACAATCGTAACAAACGTCATCTTGAACATTGTGCTGAACATCCTAATCAGAATTACTCTAAACGTCATTATGAATGCCGTTGGGATCGTCAATATAAATATGCTTCTGAACATCCTGACAAACATCATTATGAACCTCATGATGACCATGATTACGAAAATTTTGTTGACCATCATTATGAACATCATTATGAATATTAATATAACTCTGAAACTAAACATCATTATGACCAAGACCATCATTAAAATAATTGCTAGAAGCACAGCAATTAATTAATATAACATTTTCTTTAATTTGTATTTAATTTTTTTTATATTATTATCAATTTAAGTAATATCAAAATGTACCAATGCAAAAATAGATTGAATGGGCATATAAGATAATCAATCATATAAGATTATGGAAAATTATTTTTATATTTGCTATATTGATGATAATGAGTGAAAATGATAAACAAAAAAAATTGAATTGAATTTGAGACGAATTGCTGCGAATGTAACTTTTCTAGTTTTGTTTTTTCCTTGTTTATTTTGTTATTGTTATATAAATATTAAATATATATATTTTATATCGATTTGTTTATTTATGATTAATTTTTAATTTCAAATTATTATTATTATTTTTATTTATTTATTTATTTTTTTTTTGTTAAAATGAAAAGATCAATTATTGAATAAATGGAAATGGAATTTTTTATATAAATCTTGTTATTAGTAAAGATTCTTTTAGTTCAATATTCTTACTTAAAATACTTCATTTAAGGTAAAAAAAATATTTTTAAGCTTGTTATTGTGGCTAAAAACCAAACTTGAATATATTTTTGTTTGCATCAAAATTAATTTTCATTCATCATCAGCTCATGCCGTTTACATAAACTGACAA
Source organism: Drosophila stalkeri (assembly GCA_035047405.1). Taxonomy (NCBI): domain Eukaryota; kingdom Metazoa; phylum Arthropoda; class Insecta; order Diptera; family Drosophilidae; genus Drosophila; species Drosophila stalkeri. The sequence continues at coordinate 6,559,510 of JAWNPR010000149.1, read as the reverse complement.
ATTGAATATATGGAATTTGGAATGGAAAATAAATTTTTTTTTTGCTCCATTTGCAATTATTGCATTTTAATGAATAAAATGGGGAATATGGGAAATAAAATGCAAAACCAAAGCTTTACAAAAAAATTCATTTTGCAAAACATATCGAAAACAATAAAGCTGAAAACTAAGCAAAAGGCTTTTCGGAAAAAACAATTTAGTGTCAGAACTTAACCCATTTACATGACAATTCCACAAAATTACAAAAGAAACATAAAGAAGAGTCAACACACACACACAACAACAACAACACTGGCATACACATAAACAACAACAGAATGCGACTAGATATTAAAATGTGGGCGTGGCGGTGGACAGCAAAAATACCACAAGTCTATGGTAGAGCAACAGAGACAGAGAGAGAGAGTGAGAGGGAGTGAGAGAGGGAAGGGGCGAGTGTGAGTGAGTGAGAAAAAATAACTGAAGCAGTGTAGAACTTGCGACCCGGATGCCACTTTATAGCGGCAAGCGAATGATGTCCTTGATAAGAGCGTCATAATTTCAGTAGAGAAATATTTATCGGAATGTTGTGGAATATAAATTTTTGGTTAAGAGATATAATACTTATTTCAGTTACAATAAATATTAAAGGAATACAAACTAAAGCTGTTTTATTGTACTTATTTTAATATATCATGTATTGAATATGTATAAATTATTATTTATTTTAAATTTAGTGAGCTATTACTTTTAGTCTGTCTCTAAGCCTCTTTGAACATAGAATTTCAATTTATTTAGTATTTGTTTATCGAATTAAAAAACTTTTATACTGTCGAACTAGTCTTCAAAAAGCGCTCGAATAAATCAAAAGTAAATAATAAAGAAAATAAATTATAAAATATTTAAAATAAAATTATAAATTACTTGAACACTTTATTATTAATACTATTGATATGCTGTTTTCTGTCGCTTCAAATATTGTAAATAAATTTATAAATTAAAAATTTAATTGTAGAAAATAATAAACCGAAGTATAAACAATTTTTGTGTATATAATATATATATAGCATTTAAATATTGTATATTATTTCTAAATTCTATTCTTAATATGGTATTATATTCTTCATTCAAAGAATACGTGAAATGATCCACAGTACTTCAGAGCAACCGAAATTAAAATCGCGCTATTAAACTTAGTCATGCCGGCGGCAATGTATTATATTACGCTCTTAAAATGTGCGGCATTCATTTGGCTTTGCGGCAAGGACAACTTGAATAGTCCACGCGAATTGCATTTGCAGCTCTATTATCTGTAATTTACTTCACACATAATCCCAACCAGTGGCGCCCGACGAGCTTATAAAACGGCTCCACTGTGCAGCTGAGCTCAGCTGGATGACAACAATTGCGTAATATTTGTGAGTGTGTGGGAGCGAAAAGGAGAGAGGCTGGAGAGTGAGAGGGAGAGAGCACGTGCCTAGCCAGACATAAGTACAAAGAAGCCAAAAGTGAAACCGACGCATGTGAAGGAGCAAACTCTTTGCATGATTTGTGTTTGGCCTCGAACTCTGACCCATGCCCCTCTCCCCCTTCCCCCCTGCACACACACATGCACAAGCCAGCCAGACCGAGCCATGTCGTTCCTCGACTTGGCACAGAACTTATTGCATTTATCCAAAAATTCCGAGCGTCGCTTCCATTTCTGGTCCATTTGAAAATGGCTATGAATTCGCTGGCGAAAATCATATTTCAAATTTAATGGATTAGCAGCGGCGAGAGAACTGAGAGCGAGAATTCCATACCCCAATGAGTTATAGTGTATCAAGCACATTCATATATCAAGCAATACAACAAACAGCATCTGAACGTGCTGGAAATATTTTATGCCATGTTTTCTGCTCATTTATAATCGAAACGAAATGAAAATTGAATGCATAATAAAATATTACTTTCGCTTTATTTATTTATTTATATTTTTAGATGCGCGCACTAATCAAGGCAATAAAATCAAGTCAATAATAATTTAATTAACTGCTCAGCAGGTTCCCATCATTATTCTCTTGAAGAATTCCATAATCAAAAATTTAAGTCAGACTCCAGGGACAAAGCACTAAGTCTTACATCGAATTGATTAATATGCTTCGCTTATTTCATTTGTTCACAAATGGATTTTTGGTTATCGAATAGAATTATTTCCATATCTAACTCATTTAGAGTTACTTTATGACTAAATGCCCAAATCAAAGCCAAAGTTCATAAAACTGTTGAAAGCAAATTAATCGGACGAACCACAGAGCGATAAGCCATTGGCAATTAGCTTAATGCCAGCACAGTGGACTCATGGCCTACTAATGCAACTAGATACAAATTAAAATACAGCCATACGATACCCTGTCATTTTAACTACAAAATTATTGTACCTAAAAAAAAATTTATGTTTATAACTTTAAATTTGATTTGCATGAAGATAAAAAAATCAATTAAATACAGACAGCAATGAAATTGCAATGGAAATTTCTTGATCTTTAAATACATTTTATGAAATCATGTCGTCAAGCTAATATATACTGAAATTGTGCTAAAATAATGGAAAATAATTTATTGAAATTATCTATACCAAATCATCTTTACACCTTGATTAAAAATTGAAAAAAAAAATGATAAAAATTATATGATTATTAGACAATTGATTAATCAGACAAAAGAAAGTGAAAAATTATATATCGTCAGCATTTCTGATTATTTACAGATAATAAATGAAATAGACAATTTCTATAATAGAAATATTCTAATCATACATTCAAGTCCAATCAATTTTTAATTAAAAACTAAGTATGAATTTATAAGCAATCGATAATTTCACTAATTTCAACTCAATCATATGAACTTTTGTGCCACTGTAGCGAAAGGATTTTAATGATTTGTCAGCTGAACAAAGGACGACTAAAAAGCCATCATCAATCGAAGGCACGCACAACGGCACAGGATGGCAGAGGACTCACAGCCCTTTGGAGGTAGAGGACAGCCATAATGTGGCAACTGTTGCGCCACTTCCCCTCCCACATATAATTATGTGACTGGGTGTGGCCAAAACTCGAATCGAAAGGCAAAAACTTAACGAGGCAACAGTTTAAGAAAGTTGTTGAAAAATAGGCGTGAAAGCCTTTTAGGCAACATTGAAATATGGCCGATAACAAATTTCCACCTTCGAACATATATAGAAATAATTAGGCTATTATTTAATGCCTTTCAGTGCGTCATATGTCTTTCCCTTCATTTTATTCTAATCAATTTTAAAGCCATGTTGGCCTATCTAATGTATCTTATCTACCGACCGGGGCAAAAACCAACAATTGGGCTAGGGCTAGGCCTTTATAAGACCCCAAAAACGGTTGTCAGTCAAATGATTTTTAATAACTGTTCATCAATTAGGGATTTACCAAGCCCATTAATGATTATATAACTTACTGATTGATATGATTGACAATTAGTAAAACATATTCTTATATTATTCTTATGTTACAGTTATTAATACGACCCATGAAACTCTCTGTTTCTAAAAGAGAACTTGATTTTAAATTACCTTAAGTTAGATAAAAAATAGTTAACAAAAATAAATATTCAGTAAATGAATTTTTATCACAACTCATTAAAAAAAAAAAAAACAATAAACTATTTGCGCAATTTGTATGTCTACAAAAGAAAACGAGGAGCGAGACATAAGTCCAATTATGATAAGAATGTTATATATTTAGAGGTCAATGTATATATATATATATATTAAGTACATATATCTATGTATTGTATATATAAGTAGGATATAGATATGTAAGGCAAATGTTCAGTATACTGGGATAGAGATAGGGAAAGTTAGCTTGAAATATATAGTAAATATCTAGGAAATAATTTTTACTGCAGAAATATTAAAATTATTTATATACAATACCTATCATATGCACTTCTATTCTGCATAGAAAAGTTCACATTAAATATGTTTATTATACAGATATATGTAGTGTATAAAGAAAGTACACAATACAAGAAAAGTCAATTCTTTACGATAGAGATTTATACTATAGTAGCTCGTATAATGTAAATATATTATATATACTAATATATATAATTACTGATTATTTAAGCTAAGACCTATATAATTAAATATATGCATATGAATATACATATATCACTATATATATGATATACAGTAGTCTTAAGTTTTTTATGGAATGGCTATGCATATTGATAGCATATATGGAGTATTGCTTTGTCCGATAACCATAAATATATTATGTGTTATATGTTAAGGTTTCGTTCGAATTCCAACTCAGTTGCTTTCGGTTTTAGCTTAATATATTGTAGCTGTTGCTGGTTGTCGTGCGACTCGGTTTGTATTCTATGCTTGTTCTGCATGAACAGCATAAATAGCATTTTAACATATATATTTTTATCTATATATGTATATATACATATATTTATATATTATATTTGTATACTATTGTGTACATTGAAGCGGAAGTAACGATCTGATTGTGGTTTTACTCCTCACACTCACAAAAAAAAATATATATATATATATATATATATATATATATATATATATATATATATATATATATTTGTATATATACATCATTATATCAGTAGCAGTAACTCATGTTGTTGCTTGAGAGTGAAATTTGTAGCTAGAAAAGATTGGGGTTAATGCTCCATTAGATGGAAAAAATTATTAAATATATATAACTATATGTATCTATACCTATATACAAATGTATATAATTGAGGCTTTTTGACTGGCATACAAAAAAAGTTTTTTAAAGGTTTCAAGTCAAAATTATACTCAATCTAAAGCTATGTATTATATATTACACATATATTCTCCCTGTATACTCATTCAAATAGGAAAACTTCTACAATAACTGACTAGACTTTTAATAATACTTTCTCTCCTCTTTAAATAAAATATATTTTTCACAATATTATAAATAAAAGTATATAAATATATAACATATAAAATGAAGATTAATTAATTAATTATTTTACGAAGTAAGAAACAGAGAATTTTATCAAGTGTACTGCAAAGTATTTAGGAGAGAGTATTACATTAATTTCAATTCAGATAAATTACAAAATAATAAACTATAGAGCTTTTCTATTTATGCAAAACACTTTCTATTCCTTGGCACCTTCTACTCAAGTGTTTATCTATCGCATTTGCATTGCTGCAAATGTTCAAGAACTTTTCTACTGCCAAGTTTTATTGCAACTTTCTTAGATAATCGATTTTGTGTTGCCAAAATCTACGCTAGCAAAATGCCTCAAATACAAATTATAAAAGAAAATTCCATTTCCTTTGGCAAGCTAGAGCCAACTCTTGCCCCTACCCAAAGCGCAAAAAGTGAAAAATTGTGAAAATTGGCAATTAAATTACAACAGAGAAGAAAAAACAAAACAGAAAACAAAACAAAGACAAGCAGAGTGACTAAGATAGATAGAGAGAGAAAGAGAGCGAGAGAGAGAGAGAAAGGAAGTACAATCAGAGACAACATTGTGAGAAATTGCAATGCGGGCAGAATTCGCCTGAGGTCTCAAATCAACGCAGAGTGAGCGAGAAAGAGAGAATGAAAGAGAGAGAAAGAGAGAGAGGCAAAGACCCACTTGTCAGATGGCCAAGAGTAGCAAGTGGCAGCTGCATTCGAGCAGAGTCCTTGAGCTGAACGGAGAACGAGAGAGAAAGAGAGAGCGACAGATAGAAGGAGAGAGAGAGAGAAAGACCGATAGAAGCATGAGAGGAAAGGGGGTGATTCACTAGCCGCCAATGACACGAGGAAGTTGGCATCAAACGAGTCAAGTGATTCAGCGGTATGCGAAAGTTGCAAGCAAAACAAAGGCGCAAAAAATTTGAATGGTCTCCACTCTGCCCCAATACGCCCAACGCCCAACGCCCAACGCCTGTGATTCGTATACAGAGAGCACAATATAAGAAAATGTTAAACTAGACAAAGCGAAAACTAAATGCACTAAAGAATCTATTTATTATCTGCATTTTTATTTGAATCTCTTTTTAATATATTAATATTAAATACTGAATACTAAAGCTAAAGAAAGGAAACAATAAAATGAATGAATGAATAAAAATATAAAGATAAAATTTGTAAAAAAAAATGTTGATATCATTATATTTGCAGAGAAAACAATCGTTTAAAGCCTAGCCTAGGGGCATATATACTATATATTATCTAGAATAATATATACTCCGAAAAGACTGTACATTCCAATAGGAATTGTTTTCCCAATAGGAATGCATACTCCAATTACATGAAAAATTACAAAAATTCCAATTACGACTTTCTGAAATGCGCAATTTGAATATACAAATATTTACTTTTAAAAATATATATATACAGTATGACAAATTAAAAAAAATAAATAAATAAATAAAACAACAAAAATTTAATAAATATTTTAAAATAAAATTTTAATTTTCTGTTCAATTCAGAAATATTTTTATTAAAAAATTATAATATAAATACAATTTAATATGCTTCAAAATTATATAATAAAAGAAAAATATATTTTTAATTAAAAATAATAAAAATTAATGGTTTTAAATGTTCTAGTTCTATCTACAAAAATGTTTATATATATTTACATATATTTTGAGAAACTTCCCTAATTATTCAGTTCCAAAAGTACTCTGCATGGATCCAGATGTTAATATACTCCACATTTTCTAGCTATCTAAATTTTGTACATGAATTATATTTACTGCATTTTATAGCCTGCATTATTCCTTCAACTCTTGGCAAGAGTATTCTTTGAGTTTGCCACACACATCACATGTACTCAGTTCTAACTCAAATTGAATTTAGGTTTATTTTGTGAAAATATTGTCATTGTCTGTCCGCAATGCTAGAGCAATTTCTTGGCCTAAGTACTAGGGCCTTAGTCCGTAGTAAACAGTCCGTCGTCCTTAGTCCTGGCAGGCACGCAGTTGCCATTGCTCATTCGCATAGGCGCTCCAAATAGCTTTCGAAATGGCATTTTAAAAATTTAATTGCCAATGCGGGGCAGCAAGCAGCAGCAGAAGAAGGACAGCAGCAGAAGGAGCAGAGGCAGCACCAGCAGAAGAAGCAGAGAGAAGTGTCTGTCCAGGGCAAATTGCAAGTCAGCTCCGGGGGTTTCTGTGTCATGTTTGTCAAATTGAGTAAAGTCCTTTTCCTGCTCGTTGCTCGTTGCTACTCGTTGTTGATATTCATGTCCAGTGCCTGCCAGTCAGTGAGCCAGCCAGTCAAGCCAACCAGCCAAGCAGCCAGCCCGTCAAAGCCATTCCATCCATTCACATCAACTCACGCAGCTGCCTCTGGCAGAAACGCACGGCAAGGGTCGGCAAGTCCATGAAATGACTTGCGTGCTCAAGAAGCAGACTGACAACCAACCCGGCACCCGGAATCTGCCCAACCGGAACAATTTTCTCCTCCGAAAAAAAGTTATTCTATCTAGTAACTAAAAGTTATAAATGGTTTCAATCGAGTGCGTGAATTCCTAAGCATTCTCGAATTTGTTATAGATTGTTTAGAATAATGGTAAACCAAATATAAAAGAAAATATTTAATAATAATATTTACAAAATTTGTTATGTCATTAAAATTGGAATATATAAATATATGTTTAAGAATAGTTTTTATGGCAAACTTAAAATTATAATTTAATTTTAATTAAATTATAATTCTACATATATAAACTAAACATATTTTAAAAAATTTGTAAAGTGAAGTTTACTTATATACAAAATAAAAAAAAGACAATAGAAATATATTTTATAATTTAAATATAAATAATATATATATATATATATATATATAAAATGTGCATTTGTCAGAAAAAATATATATATTTATATGCATATATATTAAATATATTTTTAGGATTGCTAATACTTAATAAAATAATCAATTGTACTTTTACAAATATTCTAAACCTCTTCCACTCTATACAACAAAACAAAAAACAACAAACAAAAAAAGTTTTTAAGAATTTCTTACTGATAAACCAAAACGTGTTAGCAAATTAAAAAATAATTAAATAATCAATCATATGGAACATACTTTGAAAGTTATATATGACTCATATTATATAAAAGTATGTATGTACATAAAAATTGCTTATATATTATATATATTAATTATATTGTATATGACAAAATATTGTAATTTTTAGTTAAAGCTCGTATATTTTTTTTATTTAAAAATTTATGACTTGTGATTATGTTGCAGACAAACTTTAAATCAGATACGGAATAGAGAACAGATTTAAGCCACTGGAATGCTTTTTTATGGCCCTTATAATATGCAAATTGTCTGCTTGGGGGATGGCTCAATGGGCACTTGGCCTGTTGACAGGGCTGAAATCCTTCAAAAATGTGCGTGCAAAATCTACGCGCATAAAATTTATTAACAAAGTCCCCCCTGAGGTGCGCTTGAGAATGAGTGAAAGACAGAGAGAGAGAGAGAGAGAGAGAGAGAGAGAGAGAGAGAGAGAAAAGAGAGAGAGATGGGGAGACAGTATGCGGAAGGCTTTTCGTCGCCCTCGAGCCCCTTGGGATAGACGCAGTGCAGCTGTCGAGCGAGCGGGAGAGAACACCCTGTTAATGGAATTTCTATGTGTGTCTGTATGCATATGTGTGAGTGTGCATATGTGTGAGTGTGCATATGTGTGTGAGGCCCTCGGAGTCTAGTAATTTGTGTCACGTTTTAATTTTTCACGCCGCAAAGGGCGCTCTGCAAAATATGGTAACTAACACATATATACATCTATATAACTGTGTGTGTGTGTGTGTGTGTGTGCTGGTCCTCCCCTCGCTGTGATTATGACAATTAAGATTGCGTGGAGCTCATGTCTACTTTTGTTATTTTCTTTTTTTTTTTTCGCAAACCTCAAAAGAGTTTAATGTTTAGCTGTATTTAAAAACTTGTTTCGTGTTCACGCGCAATTATTTTAATTTTTTGTATATATACATATATATTTTATTTAATCCTTTAGCCGAGTAGCTTATTATTTTATAGCTAGGAATTAGGCATAGAACAAGTGCATGTACGTTTTCGTCTTTAAGATAAAAAAAAAAAAGAAAAACTAGATAGATTTTTAAAAGCGTAAATTCCTAAGAATTTACAAAATTCACCCACTTTATTATATTCTATACTACTTGAATTACTTATGTATTAGTTTTATATGAATCAGAAGTGAGTATTTATGCACTATTCATATAAACACAATGCCCTAGGACTTGTTAAAGCCATGTCCATGTTTATTTTTCAGTCTATCGACAATGATTTAAAGTTTTCCTACCAGGAAACAGAATAGTTTCTTAACTATGGTCAGCAATTATATACACATATACATAGTATATGTACACATATATATATATCCAACTTCAGTGCACATAGAAAATGTTGCAATGTCTGCCGTAACAAGAAACGCTCAACAGCAGATTGTTTGCTTGGCTTGCCACAAAAGATAACAGCCAAACACATAGCAGGACATCGTTTAAGTTATTTGAGATGTTTTTCACTCAAACATCCTTGAAGCCAAAGTCCGAGTTCTGTCAACTGCCAGCTAAATGTCCATAAGAAGCACTGCAACAGAAACTAAACTGACCAAAATAGCTGCAGGCGGCTTTCCTGCTTCTATTTGGCAACTGTCAAAGCAAAGCACAGGAATTTTCATTTTCTTTGAAATGTTGAATGAAGATTATACTAGTATTTACATTTTTACTATGTGGAATATAACAAATAAAAACTATTATAGCATTTTTAAAATGTATTTTTATTTACTAATAGCTACATAAATAATTGAATAATAAATGAGAAATATTAGATGTTATTTGAAGAAATGATATTTAAAATTCCCTAAAAATTATTTTAAAAATTAAATAAAAAAAAACTTTCGTAAATTAAACGTTGTTTATTGTTTGAGAATAAATAAATAAGAAATAAATAATTTAAAGAATCTTACATTTAAAAAAATTTATATTTTCTGAAAAGTCCAAAATCATAAATACATTTATTTTCATATATAAATATATTTATTTTTCTATTTATTTTATATTTAAAGATTTAAATATGCATTCATAATTTTTAAGAAATCTTTAATAACTAAGAAAATTTTTATTGTAAAGTTTTCATATGATACAAAATTATTTAGCTATGGTTTCATGTTCTGAAATAATATTTGACATTTTAAAAATAATAAAAAGCTCATAATACATCAACAAATGAAGGTAACATAATAAAATTACTTTTTTTTATGTTAAATACGAATAAATTTTAAATGTGTCAAAAATCTTTAATAGAATATCATTTTACTATAGTCTATAATGATGAACTATTTATTTTTATTAAATATGTTATCTGTGAGAGCTAATTTCACACCCATTTCATAAATGTTTTATATACATATGTATCTTAGATACATTTATATTTTTGAGTAAGATGAAGAATAATAATAATTACATATTAAAAATTAATGCAATATTAAAATAATAATAATGTATTAAGTATATATGCATATACAAAATTTCATTATTATAATTTCGTTCACAAATACCTGCAATAATATCCTGAAACTTTCTCTAAAACATTTTTCTCTCTGTGCACTCTAAGATTAGACATTCACTAAAGAGAATTGTCAATAATCTTTCGAGTTTGAACATATGTTCGATGCATTTTTATTATTAGCATTGAGCATCTTATGTCCCGTTAAGAAGTTGTCGCTCCTCTATGCTTCGCTTATACACTCTACTCTTCCCCACACTCGCTTCTTCAACTTTTAGTTCTGTTCTGCGTTCACGACCTGCCACCCCAATTAGCAGCTGCTTAGCTAATTTCAAGGCAGCTAAGAAACAAAACACAGCGCTAATAGAAAATATATAGCACACAAAAACATATACACTGTCACACACACACACACACACACACACATGTGCACTCACCTCCAGCATTGGATGGCTCCCGAAACACGAACGTATCGCACGGTAGCGGCGACACTTTGTATGCCCTCCCTCTGTTCCATGCTCATTAGGCGACAATTCGAGGCGAACTTTCAGTTTTAATTCGCCTGATCATTTGCCGGCTGTCAAGTGGGAGTTGCCGTTGGCGTTGCCGTTGCCGATGGCGTTGGCGTTGGCGTTGGCGTTGGCGCCAATGCAGATGCAATTACACTGAGAGTTACAGTTACGTTACAGTTCTTTGTTGCTGTTATTCTATATGTGATAATTTAATGTCTTTAACGGTTTTTATTTTGCCACGTTCGGTTTGCACGAGCTTTCGTGTTGTTTGCTACATAAAAAGGAAATTCAAATAACATAAGCTATGGCTCGTGCTCTTGTTGCCGTTGTTGTTCATGTTGCTGTCATTGTTGTTGTTGTTGTTGCTGTTGTTGCCAGAGCAACTCCGGGGCGCAAATAAACGTTGTTCAGGTGTGAGCAAAATACGCGCCCCTTTTTTGCTCCACCTCTTCAACTAACAATGTGCGCGCACACACATAGCCGAAAAGTGTAAATAAAATAGTAAAAAATGTAGGGAAGTAAAACAGGAACAAATAATAGTAGCAGCATAAACAACAACAACAACAACAACAAGAACCACAACAGGAGCACAGGCCACACGCACGCGGAAGAGGAAAAAGGAAAATCGAATGAGCCGCTGAGGCGAACGGTTGTACGAAATAGTCTAGAATAGGCTAGCACTGGCAGCGCGAGTGAGAGAGAAAGAGAGGGAGACTGAAAGAGAGAGAGCGCGCAGAAGAGCCTGTGGCCGAGAGGCAATGTCTGCGCTGCCAATAACAAAACTTTTGCCTTGCCCTTTTGCTGTTTTGTTTGTTTCACTTTTCACAGGATGCGGCATTTCGAATACTTATTCGATTTATGCACACACATATTTAAATTTTTACCAACTGCGACACGCACAGACTCGCACACACACTTACGCGCACACACACAGACGCTAAAGCAATTAATTGACAAGAGTTGTTGCTATAAAATTTTTGGCTATTTTTAAAGGCAACACTCCAAACGCACTTTGCGTTGTCCAGGCGCGCCAACAGCTAGGCAAGAACTAACTGTAGATGTGAAGCGAACAGTAACGTGAACGCGCCCGCGAAAACACCCGCACGTACTGTTATTCCAAATGCGACTGAACGCAAGCAAAACGAAACGGAAACAAGAAACCGCTGCACGACGGAGCATTTATCCATTTACACTGCCCAGCAAAAGTTTATGTACACATATGATAAGAATTCTAATTGGACATCCAATAAGAATCGCAATTAGAATACAAAATCTTTAATTTGCATTGCTGTGTATATAGACATTAATTTCTAAAACATATAGTATATTATTGTATTTAGTTAATATACTTTATGCGCAGAGGGGGCCACTGTTAAAAGTTTGCGCTGCACACAGCTGGGTTTACATTAACTCGGTCAAGCAGTGCGCTGCTTGCAATCAAAGCAGTGCAAAATAACAGCGCTGTGATGCGCGCGCAATTCAAAATTTAATGCAAAGAACTCTAAATTGATATACATATATACGATATATTTATCGTACTATTTATTAAAAAATTGTTTTAATTTGTTTACAATTTGAGAATTGAACACGATTCGAAAAAATTAAATTAAACTTAAGGCTTAATAAAGTTTTGTGTCAGACCTTGGAATTACGAAGACAAACTTTGCGTTTAGTCAGGATATTTGGCAAACGAACGACCAACTAAGGCAATATAATGGACCACATTCCACATGATTCGACTTGCTTACTTTAAACTAACTATAAATTCTTTGGAGTGGCCTTCTCATGGCAGTTCAGATAGTAGTATTGACCGGGCAACGCCTACGGATCGATAAACGAAATCATGATATAGCGTGTGCCCTTGGTCACCAGCAGGCCCTCATGGAAGTGAGTCAAACGACCCGGATGCATTAGCATCCAGCCCTTCTTAGTCTGCGTCACCGAACAATTGTATCTCAAAAAGTGGCAACCGCCGCCTTCGTAATCAATGCCCACCCGATTCATTGCGATGTTAATTGTGTAGGTCGAGGAGTCGTGATGTGCACGCAGAGAGGGCTGCTCATCGGGCTTGTAGCGCACCATGAAGTTCATCAGAGACCGCGGAGGCTGTAGAGTAAACCAAAAAATTCATTAGCTAACATGATAAGCGAAACAGCCTCTCAAGCTCGGACTTACATTATGGAAATAGCCCGTGAAGACACGCTCCTGCAGCGGACGCACAAACATCTGCAAAAACTTCAGGTAGAGCGAATCGAGTCCAACTTGTCGCATATGTATATCCCGTGTGGGTACCGCCTCGTAGCCACCCTCCAATCGCGTATCGCTATTGCTGCCATCGGACCACTTGCCATACGCTTCCATAATAGCCACCAAATCGTCGCAGAAGGCATCGGTCACAATCTGGAACCAATAGACGTCCGGGCAGGGCTGCGGTATGACCATGCTCTCGTTCAACTGTGCCGAATAGTTGGGATGGATGTACTTCAAGGTCCAATCATAGCGATTGCTGAACAAGGTATAGAAATCAGGACGTGCTACAGTCGTATTGAAGTTATCCGCATTGATTAGATGTCCGTGGTAACGCTCATTGCTGACGTACATGAAAACGCCCTAGAAAGATAATCGGGAAAATTTAGAATGTAGACTTAGAATACTCGGGAAAGAAGGATAGAGAGAACGAATTTAAATTCAAAGTTAGTTAGAGATAGAGGGAGAGAAAGCGCGAATTTATAACTCAAAATACCAAGGAACGATTAGGAACACAAAGCAAAGACAGATAAGGAAATAAGTTTCGGTTATATAAATATAAATAAACATATTGTATAATAAATTAATAACAAAAATCGATTGGTTTTGCCTCCTTTAATTATGTTAGTCTAAAAAAATGGATCTAAGAGGAATTTGTGCTTAAACAAATATATTTTAAATCAACTAAATATTAATTTAAAAGAGAATTTGAATAAAAAAAAACTACAAATAATATATGATAATCAAAATAAAATTATTTATAAAATTTAAAGATTAAAAATTTAAGAGATTTAATGTATATTAAAAATGTAAAAATATTTTTTATATAAATTATTTTTATTAAAAAAATATTAAAGATAATTTTGGCAGTCATATAATTTTTGCTTAATTTTAAAGAAGAGAAAATTTAAATTATTTCAAACTTTTCTTCATTTTTTAAATTTACAATTTTCTCGAATTCAAAGAATTCTCTTCTTTTCAGATCAATATAAAAGTAAATATAAATCTGGATCTTATTAATAAATGCATAAAAAATATTAAATTCTGTTTTTAATAAAAATAAATTGAAAAACAATTGTTAATATGAAAAGATTTTTTAAAGTAGAACTTTCCCTTACTCTTCTAATAAAACATCTCTAACAGCTTCCTCAAGCAAATAATGTAAACAATTTTATTAAAATACTTATATGTTAAATTATTATATTGTGGATCACTTACCGCTTCTCTTAAAGACTCGGACATGGCCATATCAGGGTCGAGTTCCTTGTGCTCGAATTTGAGGGCATCGAAGGCGCTATGCTTGATCAGATAAATTGTCGTCACATGTGGCACATTGAACATGCCGCTAAAAAGAGAGAGAAGCAAAATTAGATATAAACAGATATAGATGCGAATTCACTTATATATACACACACATACAGTCATAAATACATACACACACACATAAATATATATATAGATTTCGCAACAATGTTGTGGAAATGGAAAGTAGCAAAACTCTCGCGAGGCTGAGCGAGGCACAGATTAAATTCAATCAGTGAGATAAACAAACAGAGGCTAACCCCTAAACTCTGGTCGCAGTTTCAACAAAACATTGCACGCTGACAGACGGGTGCAAAAGCGAATCAGCGCAGTCACAAATCACAAACAAATATGCCCAGTCCCTGGTTAAACCAAAGCAAGATCAAAGCATTCGCTCTGCTCTGGCTACTGCTGCTGTTGAGTGATCTCTGCCAGGTGCAGGCACAAAGTGAGCAAGATCTAAGCATGTTCCATAATTTTGTAAAGAGCTCTAGTTTAATCAATCATATATATATATATATTTATTTATCATAGGAAGCACTGGCGGTCGAAATGTTTTACGTCGCAATTATACGGGCAAAAAGCCCGTTGTCATTCAACACAGATCCCAGGATGCAGTCAACTATTACGATCATGAGAATGTGAGTTATTTAATTTGAATACTAGAGAAATGTTTTCAAAATTAACTGCTTTATAAAGATATATATATGTAACGTAGTATACTTCTGTAGAATATGAAACAAAGTTTTGACTGCTCTCTATTTAACAGGGTGCCAAGATCATAAAATCATCGCACTTTGAATTGGATTATACGCTGGGTCGAAAGATAACTTTCTTCTGCATGGCACAGGGTAAGTCGGTAGTTAAAATTCCCTTAGTCTAACTTACAGTAAAGGAATAATCATGGATCTAGTCATTTAAAATTTTTCTATCTCTTATTTGCTCTCTCTTCTCTTTTGCGTTCTATATCTGTATATATGACAAATAGTTTAATTTTCTAATAGCTCTTTGCATGACATGCAGTCAACAATTCATTAGCTAAATTTCCTCTCTCAAAACGATCTCTCTAAAAACTCTCTTAATATAACGGTAATTCATGTCAATCAGGCAAAAGCTTACTAAACAAATAATCTCCAATTAAAATAACTCTTTAAATCTGGCTCTTTGACTCACTATATATATTTCTTTATTTTCTATATCTGCCATTTTTTTGCTTTCAGGCAATCCACGTCCAACTATCACTTGGTTCAAGGATGGCGCAGAACTCTATCAACATCGTTTCTTTCAGGTAATTATTCATTAAATTAAAAGAAAAAAACATCACAACTTTAATTGTATATTTTTAGGTTCACGAATCCCATCCAGAGCCAGAAATTATTAAATCTAAAATGGAAATTGATCCAACTACGCAAATGGACGCAGGTAGGCTGATATTTAAGATATAGGTCATCGTAAAACTAAAGATCAATAGAACTTTTGACCTAGTTATCTTGATATGAATACAATTCCATTTTCAGTAAAATTGTTATTTTTAGGAATCAGAAAATCATGCCTTATAGTAATTGTTATATATATATTTCAAAAATTATGAATATCTATTTTCAATTCAATAATTGAAAAGTTGAGTATCTATATATTTTGTGAGAATATACTATATGTATATATAATTCTTGGAATTAACTATGCCAACATATTTGAAATGTCTTTCTAGGCTATTACGAATGTCAAGCGGATAATATATATGCAATTGATCGTCGAGGCTTTCGCACGGACTATGCCATGGTTAACTTTTAGCATTCTATATAATACTATTCATTTTTTTTCACTCGACTATTGTACCACATTTTGCTGTAATATTTTAATAAAAACCAAATATAATTTTTAACTTCAAGTTCGTTTTTGTTTGTATCAATTGATATTATTTTGTTCTCGACCTTTCGCTTGATATTCGTTTAATTTACACCCTCTCTCTCTCTCTCTCTCGGTCTCTTTCTCTGGCTCATTCTGTTTTGCTGTGTGCGTAACCGACAAATTGTCTTCAATTACCTGATTGAAACAATTTTTTTGCATTTATTTTATTAAAATGTATATTAAAATGAGTGCAAGCGAAACCAAAACAAACTGCGACACTTGACTATGCAAATGAGATCGGTTATGTAGGGGATCTATATTGCCAGTGCACAGTGGGAATAAGTTGGAGAAAATCTTGTATTTACATACATGCCAAAGGTTATTAAGAAATGGGAAACATTTTAAATCATTTTTTTAAGTTGACACTCCAAGCATTACAGAGTACTTTCTTTGATGTCAGCGGTTTACATGAGGTTAACAGCGGTTAGTTAAGCAAAACTGTTAATAAACTGTTAAATGTAAATAAGTTGATGTTTAGTTAATGTGGATTTTAATTAGAGTGAACATTTTTAGTGAAATTTTCTAAATAAGTTTAAGATCTCATAGGTAAAACAGGATTTATCTCTATATAATATATAATGACCCAAATATACATTTGAGCAATGGATCAACATCTAAATATCTCATCAATCAATCATAAACAGCTTCAATAGAACTAATCGTCAAAGAGCATGAATTCTGCATTAATTGTGATCACTAAAAAGCTAGTTGAGATCAATAGCCTAAAGGAATCTTGCAATAATTAATGTATTTATGATATATTATCATATTACTGAGAAGAAAATAGCGTTCCATTACTATAATCCACATCATCCACTTGTCAATAATCATACCTCTTGCCACACTGTGCGCTAAGAGATTGGCCTTTGGACAGAGTAGTGCAGAGGCATGCAGATTCAGCGGCGAGTGCGCAAATCAAATCAAATGAAATTGAGTGAAATAAGGCAACCTGTGGAGCTGCGCAGATCAGATGCTATCTAAAGCGATCTGAGAATAAAATGCCAAATGCCGAAATGCTGCCTGCTGCCTGCTGATGGCGATTTAAATGCGAGACCCAAGCGACGCCAATTGTGGCAAATTGGGCGAACTCAGTGGCAGGCGAGCACTTGTCCCCAACAGCTGCTGCTCAGTCGCCGAACAGACGAGATTCGCACAGCAACGTTTGAGTGAGAGACAGCATAGGATGCAAGCAAAGTGCCTGCTAATCAGCATAAGCCTGGCTATGGTCCTACTAATGCTAACTGCACCGGTCGTTGAGGCGCGACGTGGACGCGGTCGTGGACGCACCAAGTCGCGCGTGCAGATCGGGCTGCCGATAACGGGCAAATATCGTGATCCCGAATCGGATCAATACTACAACAATAATAATGTGAGTTAGCGTACTTATCAAAAGATTATCAGCTAATCTCTCTCCGTTGCAACAGGGTGCCAAAATCTTGCAGGCCTCGCACTTTGATCTCGAGTACGTGCTAGGCCACAAGATCGCCTTTCTGTGCGTGGCCAAGGGCAATCCTCGCCCACACATAACCTGGTACAAGGACGGCGCCGAAATCTACCAGCATCTGTATATGCATGTGCACGAGTGGACCATTGGTGAAGATCGCGTCAAATCGAAGATCGAAATCGACCCGGCTACTCAAATGGATGCCGGCCTTTACGAGTGTACAGCGGATAATATGTATTCCATAGACAGACGCAGCTTTAAGACCGATTTCTCCATTGCCTTCGATTAGCTGTTACAGTTTCCTTGTTCCATTATATATATAAGCAATAAAGTTGTACCCCAAATGAAAACATTCTAAAAATTCCCAGTCTTGTGTTTAGCTTACATCAGACTCCGCTTGACAATGTCCACGTAGTCATGGGAGCGTGCATAGTATCCCGTTTCGGAGAGCGCACCCCAAAAGTTGCTCCACAACTCGTGATACTTGGAGAACACCGGCGCCACAAATTGTCTGCAATGGTTAAGAGTGGAATGTTTAATCAGATATATTCAAATGTACATATATACATATTTGATGGGTAAACCTACTTGTTCATTCTGAGCAGCTCACGCAGCAGTTCGCTGTCCTCAATATGCGCATCGCCATCAACATAGAAAATGTAGTCGCTGTGCTTTTGCTTTGCTTTGTCACTGAAATTAGAATGAAAATTAAAGAAAATTAATTAATTAATCGGGTAATATAATAAATAAAGGTTTACAGAATTAAATTATAGTGAAATATCCTAGTCTAGAATTCTTGTTTATTTTACTGATTTGCCCAGAATACAGACCTCCTCAATTAAAAGGTTACTTTATCAATTTCAATAATATTTTCCTTATTGCTAGAACTATACCTTTTTAAAATGTCAATAAAGTTTAAAATTACAAAAATCATATTATATTTGTTAATGATTGTGAATGTCTAAACAGATCGGCTTAATTTGACTATATTATAAATATTAGCAAATCCTAAAATTTTATTTTTACTTCCATATAAACGACCTACGTATTACAGTTACTACCTCTGTTTTTCATAATAAACAATATATTCCCAATTGAAGCAGCTTTATATAGAAAATACGAGTATATTCAGCAATCTCGGTTGAAAATTTACCTCTCTTAGGCAATAGCACGTTAATGTGGTAACAGTTGTAAAGAATTGGGTACCGAAGAGTATATCTTACCTTTACCTAGTTATATCCTATAATTATATACATATTTATCAATAACTTTTTAACTAAGTGACTCACAGTGCCAATTGCCTGCCCTGACTCTCGGTCAATCCATCCGTGGATAGCACATGCTTAACGCTGGCATAGTTCTTGCCCTGGGTTTTCACATAGGACTGCACAAGTTCATCGTGCAGCTCAACGTTGCTGTACATGAAGAGATGCATGGACTTCTTGGGATAGTTGAGCTTCTCAATGCCAGCAAGGAACATATCAAGGAAAGGCACAGGTTGATTCACCATTACAGCTAGAGTAATGACAGGCAGCTCTTGTTCCTGTAGAGAAGAAAGCTCATAAGACAATTGTATATATCGTATATTAACAATCTTTCACTCACATTCAACTCCAGAGGATATTCCTGGCAGAAGGTGCAAACGCCGCTGAATGTCTTGGCCAAATAGTTGCCATAGGCATTCAAGTTGATTTTGCTCGGTCCATTGCCATGGATAATGGCGGGTGTGGTCAGGAAATCAACGTTCTGCAACGTGCCCTGGTTGGAATCTAGATCCACCTCTAGTTTTACATCGTTGTGGGCACCATTCAGACTTTGGAATAGACGCGACTGTGTATCCAGCTTGATGTTCAGCTTGGTACGCTTTGCCTCATCCAGGAAGATTTTCGTGTAATATAACTGATCATCGCCCGTATTCTCGATCTCATCCTTCAGCAGCTCAACCACCTGTGGCACATAGCCGATGAAGGCGCCCGAGTTCAAATAACGCGACTCCTTGGGCCCAACCGTGGGATAACGATCTGCGAGACTCTTGTCGGGCCAGCAATATTTCTCTGCCGAGAACAGCAATTTAGCACCGGATGCCTTGAACTTATCCAAGATCTCCTCAAGCGGAGCAGTGAAGATGACATCGTAACTGCGGGAGAGCGAGTGTCAAAAGTAATTTATGAAATATGAATGATATATATTATTTACCTGTCTGTAAATAGTATTATGGCATCCTGAGCATCCTTCAGTTCCTGTACAGCCTTACGCAGCAAATTAATTTTGTAACCGCCGCCAACGCTCTTCATATCACCTCCTTTCCATTCCTCGCCCAAGCCAAGGGTGGTCACCTATTAAGAGAAAAAGAGACAGCTATTATTTAGACTCTTATCAAATCATTGTATATGTGGTATATGAAACTATGCTACGAATGTGGGACTTCTGTATTAATTTATAATAAATACCTTGAAAGAATTTCTTTCAACCCAATATTTATTTTAAAGTAAATAGATTTAGTATTAGTAAATTTATTAGCTATATTACTAAATAAATTGGGGACACTCTAAATACAGAGGCAGCTTTTATGCAAGCTGACCTATGTAAATTCTTCAATGTTAAGGATATGTAAACTCTTCAATGTTAAAGCTGTGCTTACACTGTTAACCCTATTACTCTGTTCAATTTCAAAATCAAACTATATCATACATATTGCTGTAAATTTTTAAATGGAAAGTAAACAGTAAATATTAATAGTACAATTAAATTTTATTTAATATGCAAAAGTGAACATGTTTTCAAGTAAATGCTAATGGGATATGTTAAATAAAATCATTTAATAAAATATACATAACATGTTATTTACGGTTCTACAGAGTTGCTAATAGCTTGTTAAATGTGTTTGATCTGTTAAACAAATTTATAAATATCAACTTAAGCCACAAATGTTTTTTAAGGTTTCCTAAGCACATTAAATGGCTAAGTTGACATAATTCTTGAAATACAAAATATAATCATAAAACAAAGAAATAAGTCAAAAATAAAGTTCAAATTTGAAATCTAAGAACTGCTTCGAGAACGAAAGCCGGCTAACCGGCTAATCAGCATTTTATGAATTTTGTTTTTTCTCTTGTGAATATTTCTGTCAAAAGATGAATATGAGAAGCATTCGTAAGACTATATGCGACATATTTGTATAGGAAAACCGGCTTCAGCTTGGAGCTGATAAGCAAAGCATCGAATACAATACATATGTGTAAATGAGAGGAAAGTACTGAAGCACTATCAATGGAACAATCGGGAACTGAATTGTGCTAATTACCCCCGGGCTTCTAGCTGGCTGCATGGACTACGTGATTAAAATACAACAAAGTAAACATCGAAACGCGATCAAACACATGTGTTCACTATATGGTGCCCATCATATGTATATATGCATAATGCCACAGCCAATCTCTATGTAACACATCAGAGAGCCAGAGTAGTCATCTGGACGACAGCGCCGGATGCTTGGACAAAAGTCTATATGTATATACTACATATGTATATATATATACTACAGCTACAATCTTCACAGTAATAAAAGTGTGCCGCTAAACCGAGATATGTCGGCAAGAGTTCGTCTTCGGGCCAATCACTTGTTTAGAAACACAGTTGTATATATGTATAAGTGAATATATATTTTATTTATATACACATGAGCATACTTCATAATAGTAATATATATATATATGGCAAATACAGAAGTATTTAATTAAATTTCAAAATTTATTTATAGAAAACACAGAGACTTGCATTCAATTAATGCTCGATCTACAATTGCTGAGAAAGCTCTTTTTTTTTAGACAATAAATCAAATATGATTCAAATTTAATAAAGATTCAAATCAATTAAAAAAACTGATTTTAGGGAAAACAAATCAAAACTGAATAACGTAAAAGTTTTTGTTTTCTTTCGCTGAAAACTAAACTTACAATTTTTTTTTTTTTTATTTGGTTTAAATGCTAATATAAAATATAAATATAAAATATAAAATATAAATTTCCTCACATTTACTATTAAAATATAAATTTTAATACATTTACCATATTTAATAATTTATACCATAATAAATTAATTTAAATTTTATTAATTTATAATTTTTTACTATATTAAATTAATTAAGTTCCTCATATTTCCTATAAGATTTCAGGAATTGAAAGACTATGACACTCCAGACTCCAGAAAAGCGATCGCTTTTTTATTTTAAATCATTATCAATCATATTCGTAGGCATATTTTATATATCATATCAATATTTCGTTAGAAAGCGACGGAAGTTTTTATGAGATCAGTAAATAGACTTTAAGTCCTGGACCTAATGACTTGCAAGCCAATGCTTATCAAAAAAGATTTTTTTACAATTTCTTAATAGGAAGAATATTTATATTTGTTTAGAAATACAAATAAATAAAACACAAGTAAAATATTATTAATTTTAAATATATTGTATTTGTTTAAAGTTTCTCCAAAACAAGAATTTAAGAATTATGTGAAAGCTTTTAAAATAGCTACAGCAAATTCTACTATTAATATTAATTTGTAAGCAACACTCCAAACTCAATTAAACATATACAAAAAATAAATACATTAAACATTTTAGCAATTCTTTCCAGCTAATTTGATAATCATATAAAAAAAAACAATAAATGTTATATGCGAAAATTTGCATAACAAATTTCAACAATAGATACTAAAATGTGATGAAATACATGATGTTGACCGGTTAGAATTTAACGGTTAACTGTGCCATTTCGACAAATTTTGTTGTATGCAAATTTAGGCAAACTTACGTCAATATCGTAAACATGGGCAGATCGTATATAACGGCGATATCCATCTGTGGGCTCTGTGGCCACGGTGAAGACTTTTATTTTATCTGAATGGGGACAGAGAAAATTGTTAATTGGAGTAAAGTAATATAATAAGTTTCAAAATAATATATTTAAACAAAACTGTAAACATAGATAAATTAATCATTTTTCTGCCACTCTGAGTTATAAAATAATAACACATATTATTTAAAATTTAGAAAAATTAATTCTTAAAAATTTTTTTTTTTATGCTATCAATAAATTTTCTGATTGCCTTAGTATTGGCATAAATATATTTTTAGATAGATGAATTTCTTTCATTAGAAAATTAAATATCTATATGGAATTCTTTTTATTTTCAAGTTATATTTTGCATAGAGCAATGAAAGTTTTTATATATCAAATATAGCATAATATATATTTAAAAACATTGTTATATACAAGTATTGTGCAAATTTTATACATTTATACATATAAATGACCTAATTTTGTTGTGTCAGGGACACAGGATCTAAGGAATGACGCAGTTCGAACACGGAAAAATCACTGAACATAAAATTGTGCATGTAAAAACATAATAAAAACCATTTTTATGAACTAAAATAATTAAAATAAGAGCTGAGCATTCAGTGCACAACATTAGGCACTTTGAATGCTAACGACCGCATGAATTTCAAGCAGCAAGAGGAAAGAGCAAGGAACGTAAACAAAAACCGCAGCAAGATAGAAAGAGAAAGAAACATACACACACAGCCATACATACACAGCTGCATAGACAATGCCTGCATCACAGTGTAGTGTATGTGTGTTTGTGTTTGTGTAGGCGCATCGTTCTACAGTTGAATGCAATTTAATATTTTTTAGTGCTTATGCCTTGCTAATTCCAGTGATGAACTCATATGGTCCAGATTCTGGACACATACATACCATTTAGGTTCGGCTGCGCTGGTGCAACTGCGGGTGGAACAACATCGGCGTCCGCTGCGCTGGAGCAGGCTCCTTGCAAAAACAACAAGAGCGACGCCAAAAACAACAATGCGCAATTCATATGCCTTTGCATGGTGTTGGCTTTGTTACTTCTTAAACACAGAATTCCACACGCACACTCACTTTTACAATTCTAACGCACAGATTTATGTTATGATAATTGTTGCATATTCTGCGAAGCAGATCTGCTTTGAAATGAAACAATTCACAGCCTCTCTCCGCTGCACAACCGAACACAACAACGATGATAACATGAATGAAAATGCAAAATACGACTCTCGCAAAACGAAGACAATATGAATGCAGAAGCAGTGCTGTAAAACGACCGAAGAGTGCACATTCACTTATCGATAGCAAATAAATGAAAACTTATCGAACGATAAAACTAAGAGAATTCAATTGGCGCACAACTTAAAATTTATTCAGCAAATTTTTATGCGTGCAGCATTACAAACGTAAATACATGAGTGTATGAGTATGCGAATAAATGTAATTTATGTTATATACAATTAACTGAGCGGCATAGTAAAGTATGTATAGTTAGTTAAATCAACTTTTGCTAAGTTTGCTTTCTTGCCATCGCGCCACATTGAGCATTTACATACACACATATATATATTGTCTCATTTGAACAAGTTGTATCAAAAATAAATGACAAATTCAAAAACAAACTAAAGCTCATCAACTAAGAAAACATCGTTATCATCAACATCATAATTATCATCTTCATCATCATCATATCTTATCGGAGGTGGTATCTGTTGCGTTCCTGGAGGTATGTGTACCAACTACTTTGGCATTATTCCTTTGCGGCGACTACAGCATGCCGAATCCCTTGGAGTAATTGATTGCCTTGAGCAAGCGCTCCTCCAGCTTCTCCTTGCTGCTATACTCGGGCAGCAACAGTACATTGAAGCATGTGTGCGATGTGGGCAATCGATCGCTATCTGGTCCATGGCGTGTGATTAACAATCGTAAGCATTTCAAGCCTCCAACGGGAACGCGCGCTGATCCTGTTGTAAATTCGAGCAGCTTTCGCTTGGACTCGTGCGGCATGGCATGCACAATACTCCAGAAATCTTGCACGATTTGCGTTTCCTCCGTATAGCCACCCTCGTACTCCGTGGAATGCTCCAACTCCACAAAATCAAACTCCTGTAAAATAAAACACAATATCATGCAAGTAAATACAAAAAGTAAATGGATTAAACTCTTTTTAAACATACGCGACTGCCGCAGACTAGCTTTTCGATTTCCTCTGGCCTGAAGAGCAGCTTCAGTGGAGACTCATCGGTAACCATTTCGAAGCCCTTACGAAAGGCTTTGAACTGCTGTTGTATGTTCGTATTCAGCAAGAAATCACTATATAAATTCACAAACAAACGCTTGTTGTGCTGGCCGACCAACACTTCGCTGCCATGCGGGACCAGTTCGTGCTCCACCAGCTCGCCAAATACATTGCTGTAGCTAATCTTGAACGTCTGCTCGAATACCTCTTCCATGTCATGGCCCTGATAGTCCAACATGGCCTTCAGGCTCTTGTACAGCGTCGGACTCCAGTCGCACAGATCGTAGAAGGTGCCTCGATAGCCCATCAGCTTGCGGTAGACAACCATTGGGAAGTTCACAGCCAGGATGACATTGTTGTAAATGGCCAGGCCAATGATTATGCCAATCAGCGTAAATTGTGCTCCGTTCTCAAAGGGCGTAGCATTGAACCTATTTAAGTAAATAGTTGAAAAAAGGTGACCAAGTTAAAGATGCTATCGATGACAGACACTCACCACATATTATTGGTCTCTTCCTGCTGCACAAACATGCCAAAGGCTGGATTAAATATTTCCTCGACGATTAGTTGAAAGAACTCTTTGGATACACCGCCTTCATCAATGCCCTGTTCACCCACAAACTCTACCACTAGTTGCTTCTTTAGATCCTTAGGATTGCTCATTGCAACCAGTTCCAGCTGTAAGTTAATTCAATTATTAATAATATTCCTTATATCAGTTAGAGTTTCTCTTTAATCTTACTCCAATAAGTGCATCGTTGATTAGTTGATCGCGGCGCACCGTCAGCTTGAGATCGGGTCGTGCACCCTCTTGACCGTCTTGGCCAAAGTTTTGAAGTATGGTATATAATGAGGAGTAACGCTCGCTGTACATGCGCATGCGGCAGTCGTAGTAGAGGGCATCGACCTTGGTGGCCGGCGTTAGGATGAATGCATAGAGCATAAAGCAAAAATAGTTAGTGTGGCTAGAGCCCAGGTCGCTCTCCATGGCCAACGTCTTGTAGGACAGATAATCTTGATGCATTTGTATGTGCTCGCTGAGCGCCTCGTTGTAGAACTCTTCGAGTGGCACCAGCGGACTACGACAGTCAATGTACGAGACTTGCAAGCACTTCTCTAGCGGATCTTCAGCAAATTTTGGCATATGCGGCTGCTGCAGCGAACTGTAGACAAACAGATCCTCGCCATCCTCTACAGCAGAGGCGGCAGTTTCAGTCTCGGCCACCTCCTGTAATGGCTGCCGGCACGATGGACGCTCCAACACGCTGGCCAATATGTTGGCATAAAACACGATCTTTTATGAAGAGAGAAACTTTTTAGATTAACTGACCAATTATATATGCTTGATCGACTCACTTTTAGCACTTTGGTCACGCTTATGATATGCTCGTTCTCGCGCACCGAGTCCTCGTCGAGCAGCACCTGCAGCGTTATCTGCTGCTGACATGAGGACAGCAGCGTCTGCAGCTGATCCGCACAATATTCGCTCCAAATGACCGCGAGACGGGCCTGCGCTTGGACAGGCATTGCGGCAGCTGCATGACAAAGCTTGGGCAGCACGCGGTCCAAATACTCCATGTCCGTGACGCTGTTGTTGGCCGAAGCTACGTGGAGATGGGGTTAAGAAACAGGGATTAGATTAGAGATTAGTAATAACTGTATTTAGCAAGGGAATACTTACTGTTGGTGGCCATGTCAAAGCATATGACCAGGCAGTGCAGCACAAGCTCCCACGAATCCTGCCTATACAGCCGCATATATCGCATACAGTCCGCCAGCTGGATTACACTATTCGTGATTTGCTCGGCAATCGATTGGCAGGGCGCACCAAAGAGCAAGCGTTTTATGTGGCGCAATCCACGGAAATCCACCTTGGTGCCCCGATGTAGAAACTCTTCGTTTTGCTCCTGTTGAGTCATAGGCTCGTCCTCATCGTTGTCATCCTCATCGGCGCGAGCAGCATTGACAGTTGCATGACCGGCATCGTCTGCACCAGCAGCAGGACATCGTTCGGTTGGCGTTGTTGATCGCTGTGTGCTATCCTCATCCTTGTCGGCCTCACCTTCCAGTTGACGCAGTTGCTCCTTATTCAGCGCACTGCTCGATTTACTTTCCAAATGCAAGCGCTCTTGGCCCGGCCGACAGACGAAACTCCTGCTAAGTCGATCGACGCTGGAGAACACATGGTCAATGATTTGGCACAGCCTGTCGTAGCTGTCCGCTGCATGGCACTGATTGTACAATCCCTCCAGCAGCTCAGCGTCCACATAGTCCACAGTCGGCAGCGTCGGCGTGCAGGGGTCCGAGTCATCAGCGGCTGTTGTTGTTGTTGTCGTTGTCGTTGTAGCTGTTTCTGTTGCTGCCTCCGATCCAAGTGTGGATAATTTGAACAAATCCATTAGCATAGGCGGCCGTTCCGACTGCTCCATGGAGCTTTGTGGCTGCGTGTTGTTCGATTGGGATTGGGACTGGGACTGTGATTGGGATTGGGACTGGGATTGAGATTGGGATTGCGACTGGGATTGAGTGCTGGTGGTGGTTGTGGTACTGGCGGATGTAATGGTGCTAGTGGAGCTGTTGCTGCTGCTGCTACTGCTGTCGTTTGGCGAAAGCATGTCCACATCCTGATGTGGACTGTCCGCAGGCAAGAGACGTTAGTAACAGTAAATAACTCGCTTCGTCTTCATAACTCTCACTCACCTGTTCGCTGTTGGCGCACTGTCGCACAGTTGTGCGTCCTGTGAGAAGAGATGTAGGGCTCGGGCGGCCACCTCGTTGGGCGTCATGGGCGGCACTTTGCCGCTGGAAGCGCAGTTGGCATTCTTGCAATGCGCATTGCCACAACCGGATTGCAACTGATGAAAGTAGCGCTGGATCAGGCTGCGCACAGCCGAACGTTTCATCTCAGGTGTGGCCCGACCATTACCCCCGCTGCTAGCCACCGTGGCGGCCGCAGCAGCCGCAGCTGATGAAGTCGATGCGCTGCAACCAATGAAATGTGTGTAAATGCGTTTAGCAATAATTATATATTTACATATATATGCATGTGTAAATAAATAAATATATATATATATATATATATATTTATATATATATATATATATATATATATATATATATATATATATATATATATATATATATATATATTTGTTTAAATATATATATATTTATGTATTTCGCTCACCTTGAGACGCCTGGCAACGGCGACGTTGACGTTGGCCGCGCCTTCTGTTTCAACTGCTCGTGTTCCTCGCCGCCGCCGCTCATTGAGCGTCCCTTTCCCACTGAGAGGCACTGAGATTCAATAAACTAATAGCTGTTTACTGTTTGGGTCGTTGCGTCGCGTTGCGTGCTTCCTTGCCAGGCTAGGGCGACACACTTGTCGCTTGTCGCCTATGTTTCTTTGTGTGCTAATTTACCTACGCTAAATATATATGTATATATCTATATATATATATATATATATGAGTGCGCAACAAAAAAGGGTGCAAAAAAATCGATGTCGATGTCGATGTCCCTTTTTCTGCCTTTCCTTGTTGTTGTTGTTTCGAGTTGTTAATAGCAATGCAGTTGCATGTCAGCATCTGCCAGCAATGCAATTGTAATTCACACAAAGTTTTGCACAGTTTTACATCTATGCTTAACAAAAATTTATACGTTTTGATATTTGAAACAGATTTTTGTTTAGAAAAACGCAGCCAAGGCAAAGCAAAGTGCCTTTAATATTGAAAATCATCAACAGTCAGTGTTGCTAACGCTCGCAAATTCTCAGCGCGAGTGTTGCGTAACGATGTTGGGCTAAGCCAGCGCTTTGGCGCGATTTACTTAATATGGCATCAATTTCAAAAATACTTTTACCTCTGATACATAGAATTGCCCTTAAATTGTTAATGATTTTTTATATTAATAACATAAATAATATTGATTAGTATATTATTGACTGAATTATTATTTTACAAAAAATTAAATAAATAATTGTTGTGAATTTATTAAACATATTTTAAAATACCTACCCAAGCGCGAGCTTAGATTTGATATATGTATATATTGACAACAATTTAGTTTTTATTGCTATTTAAAAAAAAAAATACAGGTTTAATGGTTTAGCAAATATTTGTTTTCAAATTTGAATTGTTTTTTTTTTCACGTGGACAGCAATGAGAAGTATTTAATTGGGTATTTTGAAAACCTTCGCAGGAATTTGTTTTTCTGTATTTTCAAATTAAATTTCTATATTTTCACATTTAATTACAAAATTATCCATTTATTGTAGGAAAACTGTTGTTTCGATAACAATTCTACAAAATTCGCAACAATTTGCATGTATTTTTAAATTTAATTCGTTCTTTTTTTCAGTCAAACACAATTTACAAAATTGTCCGGTTTCTCTGCACGTTGCCAAACAAGCACACGTGTGTATGGTCTTTAACAGAAAGGGTGTTGTATTTTTCCAGTCAGAGTGCAGTATTTTTTAAAAGTCAGTGTTGGCTAACGCGCGTTTACGAGTGTGAGCTGCCAGTCAGACGATTGTTTTTATCAGCTGGGTCTCATTTGCCTGCCTGCCAAAATAGAATAAGAACGACAAAACGTAACGAGCGCGAGCAGCAAACGCAAAAAAGGAAAGTAAACACATCAGCAAAAACATTCCATACTATATAAAACGCAATATGTAAAGGGCAAAACTAACCAAAGTCAAAATCAACAACTAAACTGAGCACTGAGTGACAGGTAAACAAACCAGTGAAAACTGCGTTCGGAGGTGGAGACGATGACGTCGATGTCGATGTCAACGTCGACGACAACGATGACGGCGTCGGAGGGTAGCAACTGTCAGTTACAGCTGCAGATGTGCGTGCGTGGTAATGTACCATGGCAGGAGCTGCCGGTGCATCTGCGCTCCGTGCTGCACAACAACCAGCGCGACTACGAGAAATACGTTTTCAATTATAGCTTGAAGAATCAGCTCCGCTTCCGTGGCAATCTCGCCTCGAAGGTCTTTCGCCAGGAGCAGCGCTACTACGAGCTGCTCATCCAAAAGAATATCAATAGCCTGGGCGTCTTTCCCTATCATCTGGCCGATATTGTGACCAAGGGTCTTCGCGTGACGCCCTTCAACTATTACCTGGACGTGCTCAGCCAGCTGCTGCGCAGCGACAAGAGCTACGACACATTGCCTAATTTCACAGCGGCGGACTGTCTGCGAGTCCTGGGCATTGGACGCAATGAGTATTTGGCATTGATTAGTGAACTGAAAACCCATACGCCGCGAACGTTGCTCTTCAGTGCCAAACCGAATCCGCTGGACTTTCTGCCACGCCTGCCCGTGCACGTGCACATGGAGCCCTGGTGGCGCCTAGATATTGGCTATGTCCTGGAAACGGACATACGCCTCGTGACGCCCGCGGAGCGCAGCCTGCTGGACGATCTCATCGACTTTGGCGCCCAGCCAGCAGGCAAATGCGACTACCAGGTGGTGCAGAGCCTCTACCGCAAGGGCCTCATCTATCTGGATGTGCCCATCAGTGGAGAGGATCGCATTTGCATTCCACCGTTACGCAACTTTGTAATGAATCGTGTCAGCGGCGACTACTTTGAGAATCTGCTCTACAAGATCTTCGTGAGTGCCGACGAGCACATGAGCATTGCGGAGCTGGCGCAGATGCTGCAACTGGAATTGGATAGCGTGAAGCAGGCGATCAGCTTCATCTGCCGGCTCGGCTTTGCTCAGCGCAAGCAAACGGAGTACGACCCGGGTCAGCATCACGCAAGCTGGGCTGAATACAGCGAGAAGCAGCAGCCACAGACGCCTCAAATAACGCCGCTCAATTACAACATGTACGCTCACAGCTTCGAGTTTGAGCAGCAGCAGCAGCAACAGCAATCGAGTCCAAGGACGCCCAAGCAGGAGAAGGACATAGAAAAAGACAAGGAGAAAGAGAAAGATAAGGAGAAGGATAAGGACAAGGACAAGGACAGTAGCTCAATTGGCTATCTTTCGTCCGATGGCAACACAAGCGACTTTAGCTTTGCCAACCTGACCACGCCCACAGCGCCCACACACAACAATGGCAACAACAGCGACGACCACGAGCTGAGCTCCGAGCTGGAAGAGGTCAGCGAGCGCACGACCACAACCAAACCAGGATCAGGAGCTGCTGCAGCAGCAGCTGTCGGTGCCTCGCCCAAGAGCGGCAAGCGCGTGGGCTTCTTATTCGACTCCACATTGACTGCATTTCTGATGATGGGCAATCTGTCGCCGGGACTGAAGAATCATGCCGTCACCATGTTCGAGGTGGGCAAACTATGCGAAGAGAGTCTGGACAGCTTTCTGGCCGAACTGGAGCAGGTCTCTCTGCTGGACGCTGAGGGCGAGGGCGATGTCTCGCGCTACTTCGCACACGCCGTTATCTTACGTTCCACCATCTGCTCGTTGCGTCCGCTACTACCCGGTGGACTCGATCTGCTGCGACTGGAGTGCCTGGAGGGCCTGGATTGGCAGACACGCGATCGTGTGCTCGAAAAGAAGTACAAGTTTATTGTATCGGCGACGCCGCTGACGGCAACGCTGAGTCATATGTTTAGCATTCCGTTCTTTGGACAATTCGTGCGCAGCTGCGACGCAATGCCCATGTGGAGCAAGCTGTTCTACAATCATATCACGGGTGAGTAGCCAGCAACTAGCTAGACTTTCAGTCCTATCTGATTAGCTGACTCTTCACAGGCTACGGGCCGCCTAGCTTGCTGCTGTGTCGCGGCACGGTGCTCAAATCATTGCCACGTCTGTTCCTCGGCTATGGCAAACTGTTGGTGAACATACTCCATTCGGATGCCTATGTGCTCAACTCGGAGAACTTTCGCAATCTGAACGATCAGCTTAAGAACGGCTGCATTCTGCTGCAGGGCTATGGTATACGGGCGAGTGGCGAGCTGCACTACGAATCGTTTCCATTCCAGGCCACAGATGCGGGTCAGGCCAAGTGGGCTCAACATCGAGCTGTACAAAAGCTGTCGAGCCTTTTGGATTTGCGCCATCAATGCGGCTACATAACATTTCTAAATACGGGCGTGCCGGATCTGGGCTGTGAGGAGTACGAGCTGCAGGTGAAGCTGAAGCTGCCGCAGCGCAAGCGCCAAACGCAGGGTGCTCCCGGCGCCGCCAGCAAGTCAAATAATGTGCCAAATGATCAGCTGACAAGCTTTCAGCTGAAGAGTCCCGACGAGAATCACTTTGCCACCACGCCCGAGCATGGGCCAGCAAACGAATACACCTCGGCGGACTGCAACCAGCTGCTGGCCACCGAGCTGGCCAAATGCAACGACAACAGTAGCAGCAGCCGCGGCGAACTGCTCTCGCAGAGCTCTGTGGAGCTGCCCATTGGTGATGCGGCTGCCGAGCCGGAGCCCCATACCGAGGAGTGGACGCTATTGGACGTGAACTTCGGTGTGCCGCTCTTCGATGTGGACACAAATACGCGCATCTGCGAACAGCTCGTGCGCCAGCTGAGCAGCGATGCCAATCTGCAGGAGCTGCCCGGTGCAGTGCAGCAGGCGCAGCAGCTGTTTCTGGAATTTGTGCGTCAGTGCCTGCTGTTCGAGGACGATCCGTCGACGCCCGCTCAGCTGCGTGAGCCACTGCAGCCGGGCAAGGCGCTGCCCCATCCACGCATCAATTTGGCGTTTGAGAATGGACGCGTTGGCTACTGGAACGGTCGTTAATCGGCGTTCAACTTAATCTTCATGCATTCCTGCGGCCCAACCCGAAATCTTTAGCCCAGTGCAGCGTAAAAGTATTTTTTTATTCTGTTCCATTTTTGTATGCTTTAGCCTGTGTTTGCCTAACGTCGACACACGTTTATCAGCTCTGCCCCAGGCCTTGTACAGTTACAGCTATATAGATATTTATATAGAAATTCCTTATCAGACCGCTAACCATTTAGACCCAGTTCCCTGCATTCCCTGCCCACATGTATTCCGTTGTTTATTAGTTCTATAGGGGCAATCTGCAATCAGAAACAACGTAAACTCTTAACATACCATATACATATACATACATACACGAGCGTATATATATATAAATATATATTTAACATAAAATATGTATGTCTGAATAAATGCAATTTTAAAATTCTGTAAAATGTGGATATATTTTTGTATATTTATTTATCATATATTTCTTTATATATATATATATATACTATATTTCTTCAGTCAGTTAAAGCTTAAGGGGAGATAAGCAAAGTTTTATCAGATGTTATAAATTTTTGTGACTCGCTATTAGTAAGAAATCCATTGTAATCTATATTTATAGCATATATATATATATATATATATATATATATATATATATATATATATATAATGATATCAACGATAGCCGCATGAATGAATGAGTTTAGGGTATAAAAATATAAAAAATACCAGAAGGCAAAATATAAGAGAATCTAATGCAATTGGTAGATATAATAGAACAGTGAATATTTAGTCAAATTAATATATATATATTTATATGCATATTTCATATTATTTTATATATAATATAATTTATAATTTAGCTCCAAAATAGTTATGTATATATTTATTTAGATGAAATGCAACGCAAATTAAATAAAAGCAAGGTAAAATATTTCATTCGTGAGTACCCAACTATTCAATACTCGTTCAGGTTTTGGCAAGAGCTTTAATTAAATTAAAATGTGTATTCGAATTATGTACTATGCTAATTAAAGTTTTAAAAGTAGAGGAGATTAATAGTTATCTACGTAGTTTCTTTAAATAGTATCAGTATTTATTTTTTATTTTTTTAAAAATAATGTATGTTAAAGCGGAAGCTTAAAAGAATTGCCCAATATTTTATACATTATTATATTATATTATTATTATATTATTATCAATGTTAATTTCAATCCTCGAAGCACTTGAAAACAGAATTTTTCAATCAATGTTGATTGAATCGATATCTCTATCTTTTACTTGAAGCGGCATTATCTGTCTTAATTCTCTACTTGTAAAATTACAAAAAATACATTAATATTTTATAGGATTTATATTCGTATGAGGAGAGCCTACACGACTAAATTTATTTAAAAATTCCAGTCTCGAGCGTAAATAGAACCCGAGATAAATGAGTTTATGGTGAACTGTGTTCCTAACTCAGGTGAATCTTTAAATTCTTAAAACTATAAGCTAAAGAAACCCTCAAAGACGAACATATTCCATAACAATTTTCTAAAAAATTTATATATGTATATATAAAATCAACTTCGTCTTTACTCTTTTCACTTTCAGAAAGAGTAAAAAAATTTAAAAAATTTAATCATTTTAATTTTGACCATGTAAATGGAAGATATTACATCAACAACAGTCTTAAGTTTTACAATATGGTTTAGTTTATGTATAGCTATTTATTGTAAATATATTTTTCAGTAATTAGGCTCAGGCAAGTCCAACGCGAGCAATGCTCAACTCAATCACTTAAGGTATGCTATACTATTTTGCTATATTATTTTCCGTTTTATGCCTAAAAGACATTAAGACTTATGTCATTAGACGTCAAAAAAAAATACAAATCAATTAGTTAATTAATTTTTAATGTATTGCGCAACTATATAAGAAGGTAAGTAAACAGGTAACTAGGGCTTGTCAAGCATTCGTCGGAAAATGTCTTTACAGAAGCGAGTTCTCAAAGGATTGTGGCAAAGTTTTGAGCGAAAGTCGAAAGAGTTTCTGCGCAATACATCCTTGCAGGGCTTGAAATATGTTTGGAACAACGAGCTGCCCGGTTGGGTTCAGTTCTATTTTGCCAAGGTTTTCATAGTCGTTGTTTATGTGGCCATCAACCTGGCGCTGAATGTGTTCCACAAGTGGCAGAGCACGCCAGTTATCATAGGCATTAGTCCGACAATGACACCGATACAGAGCATACCCTTCCCAGCGATAACTGTGTGCAGCATGAACAAGGCCAAGCGCTCCATAGTGTCCAGCTTTCAAAAGTAAGTAACGCCCCTAGGTGTAACTATTATGATATATACTAAATATTTAAGTTCCTTAGTGGCTCCCTGGAGCATGCGATGCTGCAAAAGGCCTGCAATCAGGAGTTCAATTACACTCGCTACAGTTCGTTTAAGCCACGTTTCAGACGTGATTCGTTTGCCAATTTCATTTTTAATATTTCCCATAAGTGTGATGAGATGATTATCTCGTGTAAATTTGGCCAGAAAACTATGCCCTGCACTGATCTATTCCGGGAGATCTACGTGGATGAAGGCCTCTGCTGCGTCTTCAACTTTCTGCATCCGTATTATTTATACAAGCACAGGTAGGAAATACATACATATATATATATCTAGCTTAAACTTGAGTTGAACTCTTAATATAAGATATGCAACTATTTAATTTTATTAATATTGAATTATTTAAATATAATTATTATATTGAATTGAAATTAAAATGGTTTATTTCAATTTCATAATAAATTTAGTTTTACTTATTTTTTTTTAGCTTTATGTAAAGAAGTAAAAATGATAATAAAGATAAAAAATTAAATTAAAATAAAGATTAAATTAAATACATTAAAATAAATCATTTTTATTTAAATTATTTATTTTTAGCTTTATACCTTGAAATAAATTTTTATTTAAATACATTTTTCTATATCTTACATCGCTTGTATTGAATTTAATTAAAATTTGAAATCATGCAATATTTTCTTTTTTTTAAATATATTTTATATTTTATTAGAGTACATAATATATTGTTTTTATTTATTTCTTTTTATGTTTTTTTTTTACATTTATTTACTTATTTTTTTTTTTATATATTTAAATCAATTTTAATCATAACTTGCTCGTACTATATTTTTAATATAATTTTTAATATAATATTTTACTTTCAGTGACTCTACACTACGTGATTATACCTCATCTAAGGGTCTTACGGATATCGCTGTAGACTGGGATCCTATCAAGGGTTATCCAAAACATTTGCCTGCTAGATATTATCCACGTCCTGGCATTGGCATGGGCGTTTATAATGGTCTACAAATCGTGCTCAATGGCCATATAGACGAATATTTTTGCTCTTCGACGAATGGACAAGGATTTAAGGTTTGATTTCTATTATAAATTAGTAATTGAATATGAAATTATAAATATTGGTTAAATAATGCAAATGGATTAAAAGTAAAAATATTAGCAAAAACGATAAGATGGGAGCTTGTTACAGTTTAAAAGTTATAAACAAAGTCTTTTAACTCCATTGATTAGTGATCTTCACATCCTTAATACTTTTTCTTGATCTTGTTTTTTGAAACTTTTCTCTCAAAATTCTTCTATAAGTGTATCCTTTATTGCATCTTATGTATTCCTTATATACTCTTTTGCTTCTCAGATACTTGTATGAAAAGATAATATTTTATAAATGTAAATTTTGCTATAAATTCTCTACTTACTTTGGTAACTCTCACTTATTCTATTGATCGCATCTACAATTTCTTTCATTTTAATTTTTATTGATCTCATGTGATCTCATTCCTCAGGTACTCCTCTACAACTCCATTGATCAGCCCCGCTTGAAGGAATCTGGCTTACCCATCATGCTAGGCCATGAAACCAACTATCGTATCATACCGAATAGCTATGAAGCTGTCCAATCCATACGCAAAATCGATCGCAAAGACCGCCAATGCATTTTCAGTGACGAACAGGAGCTCGCCTTCTATAAGTACTATACGCGACGTAACTGTGAGGCC
This sequence comes from Drosophila stalkeri, assembly GCA_035047405.1. Lineage (NCBI taxonomy): Eukaryota > Metazoa > Arthropoda > Insecta > Diptera > Drosophilidae > Drosophila > Drosophila stalkeri. Next base: position 6,522,706 of record JAWNPR010000149.1, on the reverse strand, counting down.
GAGTGTGATTCTATCTATTTCTTGAGGGTCTGCGTTTGCATACCCTATCATCTGCCCAAGATCTATCGCAATGCCACCGTTTGCCATGTCGCCCACTTCGACTGCGTGAATCGGGCTGAGCTAACGAATGTGGACGGGGAGAGTACGCTGTGCAAGGAGCTCTGTCTGACTAGCTGCCACGATGTCACATACTTTCCCAATCCGTTCACCATACCCACCATACCTTTTCATCACGAAGGCGTTAGTCTTAAGAGCGATGTCTTTAGTAACTTCTCAACAGATTTCATTATTACGAACTTGGCTATTGTGAACTTCTATCACGACAACGACTACTTTCGCAGCCATGTGAGATCCTCCTACACGGGCCTCACGGAATACATGTGTAAGTCGATATGGATAAAAAAAATCCATTTCCCATAATATACATATATATTTTCAATTTGATATTTCTTCTTTGTTATAGCTTTAACTGGTGGCATTATGAGCCTGATGTTTGGGTTTAGCGTAGTCTTCGTTGCAGAACTATTCTATTTTATATTCCTGCGCTCACTCTTCCAGTACATACAGCATTGGCGTCTAAATCGTCAAAATCGAGTTAACATGCTATACATCAATGAAAATTGATGATGATAAAAAATATAAGAAGAAAAATAAAATTAATCTAACAACTAAATAAACTAAGTTGCAGAGTGGAAACTCACAATAAAAAATATATATTTTTTTCGAGTATATATAATTAAAAATGTAAATATATAAAATAAAAATTTATATACATATAAATTAAAATTTTATATATTTAATTTTTTGTATATTTAAATATACAAAATATTTTTTAAATATGTTATATATTGAAATTAATTTTATAAAATTATTATTGTTATTTATATGTTTAATTTAATTATTTTAATATATTTGATATGTTTAATTAAGTTCATATATTATATTTATATTTTAATTTTAAAAATTTATATAAATAATATTTGTTATATAATTAATTTAATTTTTTCTAAAAATTTAATTTTTTATATTTACATTTTTAATTATATATATATTCTGATAAGATCTTCAATCAATCAAGCTTAAAGATCAATTCATCGAAGTAAAATCTTCTTGAATTAGAAAAAATTAGTCACGAATAAATAATATTAATATTAGGAATTGGAGCTCAGCTCATACATCTACATATGAATCCTTTAAAAACAGATGCAACCAAGGCATCTATTATATCCATATCTGTAATAGTGTAATAATTGTTTATCGATACAATTAATCGATTGCAAGCAGTTATCGCTCTTTCAACTCTTTTAGTTTTCTCACTTAGTTTTATTTAATTTGATCTAATTTACATATTGCATTTGGATTTGTATGGCTTCTATTGCTTTTGCTGTGGGGATACCTAGTGCAGCCTAGGGATATGCCTCGACATCCAGTGCGGAGCTGGAGGCAGCCGCACTCTCCGCCAACTGTTTGCTGCCGGGCTGACCCAGTGTCCGGTGGCGATGCGAGCCGAGCTGAGCGCGCGAGAGCACGCTGCAATCGCAGGTAGTGCAATGGTAGTGCGTGTGCCGCAGCGCATAGGTGCAGCCAGGTGAGTCGCAGGACTCGTTGCTGGCGATCTTCCGGAAGCCAGCCGAGCGCACGTACTCCAGCCGCAGATGCAGGCGACGATGGGCCACCACCTTGTTGGAGTCGGTGCAGACATAGTCGCACTTACGGCAATGAAAGTGAGATGACTTCTTGGGCGCCGTCAAAGCCAAGCTGTCGTCTGCAAGGAGAGAAGGTGTTTGATTAGCAGGAGTGCTGGAATTGGCATAGTAGTCCGACCTGCCCACCTACCTGCCGCACTTGCTGTCGCCGCCTGCGTGGCATAGCAACAGTCTGGAACGCCGCAGCGCATGTTCGCGCGAAACTGCACAAAGTCCTCGCCCATCAGGCTGTCCATGCGCTCATGGCGCGCCGTGTGCTGCACGAAGCGCGTCTTGTCGCAGAAGCTGTAGTGGCAGTCGCGTCGATTGCAGTGGAAGTGCGACTGATGATTGCGATAGCCACAGCGCTCGAAGCCGCAGTCCTCGTTGAAGCGGAACTTGAGGTAGCCCGTGGGTATATCCTGATCCCGTACGCGCTTGCCGGCAGCTCGAGCGGATGCTGCTGGCATCGGTGCCGTTGCAGCTGTTGGAGCTGTCTCCTCAGCCGTGCCCGTCGGGGCTGTTACTGTGGCTGCTGCTGCGGCCGCTGCTGCTGCTGCCACAGCACCCGCTGCCGCCGCATTGATCAGCAGCATCTTCTGCTGCGCCGCGCTCTCCAGCAACAGGCGCATGTCCAGCGCAGCAGGCTGACTGGCCGCAGCCAGGAAGCTGGGCAGCAATACCTGACGCTGATATAGGTCGAGCAGCTGCTTGAACTGCAACAGCTTCGTCTCCGACTCGCCACGCCCGCTCGCTGAGCCCAATTGGCCGGTGCGCATGCTCAGATCTTCCGGCTGATCCGTAATGCCATCTGTGCTGGGCAGCGAACAGTATCTGCTGGAGTTGTCAGTGAGCTCTGCTGCTTGAGTTGAGCTTGCATTCTCGGGATAGAAAGTGCCCGCTGCACGAACAACTGAAAGGAGAGAAACTTCTTTAAAATCATATATCTACTATATAATAGGGTTTACTTACCAGAAACTCGCTCTACGGGCTTGCTGCCTGCAGCTGGTGGTGTGCTCGATGTACTAAAAATCAGCTGAAATTAAAGAAACAATATATATATCAGGGTCGTATTAATATATAAGAATCTAATCTTGAAATGTTCTCTACAGAATATTTTTTCATGATCTGTATTCTCTATAGGGTAAAAGACAATCAATGGTTTGTTTTATTAAAGCAGGTATTTGAAACGTTGATTTAGTTAGGAAGGTTAGATCCTAGAACTTTTAGACTCCAGCAAATAGAAATATTGATGAGCCACTATTGAACTACCAGACAAAACATGTCTGAATTTTATAAATATATTTATATAAATACGAAGCTATAGATCGGCTAACTGGTATCTATGTATATCATATTTGTAGGTCTGATGCATGCACGCTAAGTTTATGGAATAGTTATATACATATATACATATAAATTTATATTAAGAGCAATTTCAATAATAGTTTTGTATTGTATTGGATTTTCAAATGGTTCTTTCTAAAAGAAACGTTAATTTAATAACTGATTAACTCACTAAACAGTATATGATAAATATAATATATATAATCGAGGAGTATCACATATTATCACATATTATACTTTACTTTATATGAAGTAATCATAATATAATATGTGATATATATACTATAATTGAGCATATAAATTATCATCGTGAAAGCTTACTGGTACTGGGGACCTGTCTCTCTCGGACAACTCCCTCGTCGATGAGTTCTTCGTCCTTTCAGTGCCAGGACTTGAGCTGCGCACATTTGCGAGACTTTTGTGCAGATCCACAGTCCAAACGCGGGATCTCTTTCTGCTACGACTAGGTGTGAGATCTGTTGCAGTTGCTTCCCCAGCGACAGTTCCAAGTCTCAAGGCTGTGAGACGTTCTTCTGCTACATCTGAGGAACTAGCCAAGCCGCAACCAGAGGATGGATCATTTTTTTCTAACTTGAAACTAGTGAAGATGGCTTGGGGTGATTGTTGAGCCTAGAAGAAGAAGAATCAATAAAAGATAAATAATAGAAATATTAGATGATAAATTATGGATAATATATAATAGATAATAAATGATATATGATATATGATAGATGATAAATATGATAGATTATTGATGATAGCTAATTGATATGATAAAGATAGTAGTAGATAATAGATAATAGATAGTAGATAGTAGATAGTAGATAGTAGATAATAGATAGTAGATAGTAGATAGTAGATAGTAGATAGTAGATAGTAGATAGTAGATAGTAGATAGTAGATAGTAGATAGTAGATAGTAGATAGTAGATAGTAGATAGTAGATAGTAGATAGTAGATAGTAGATAGTAGATAGTAGATAGTAGATAGTAGATAGTAGATAGTAGATAGTGGATAGTAGATAGTAGATAGTAGATAGTAGATAGTAGATAGTAGATAGTAGATAGTAGATAGTAGATAGTAGATAGTAGATAGTAGATAGTAGATAGTAGATAGTAGATAGTAGATAGTAGATAGTAGATAGTAGATAGTAGATAGTAGATAGTAGATAGTAGATAGTAGATAGTAGATAGTAGATAGTAGATAGTAGATAGTAGATAGTAGATAGTAGATAGTAGATAGTAGATAGTAGATAGTAGATAGTAGATAGTAGATAGTAGATAGTAGATAGTAGATAGTAGATAGTAGATAGTAGATAGTAGATAGTAGATAGTAGATAGTAGATAGTAGATAGTAGATAGTAGATAGTAGATAGTAGATAGTAGATAGTAGATAGTAGATAGTAGATAGTAGATAGTAGATAGTAGATAGTAGATATTAGATAGTAGATAGTAGATAGTAGATAGTAGATAGTAGATAGTAGATAGTAGATAGTAGATAGTAGATAGTAGATAGTAGATAGTAGATAGTAGATAGTAGATAGTAGATAGTAGATAGTAGATAGTAGATAGTAGATAGTAGATAGTAGATAGTAGATAGTAGATAGAGAGTAGACAATACAGAATAAATACCATTTCTTATATAAAAATAATAATAATAAAGTTATAGAATAATTTTTATTCTATAGCGGAAATAACTTAGATCTGGTTAAATATTCAGATCAATGAGATCATTCCAAGTATTCATTTTTCATTTTTCTAGGGATTATATTGTAAGTCTCGACTATAGCTAAATTATTGGTAATCTCTTCTTGCAGCCCCCTCGAAAGTTGTGGGCGGTGTTTCATTGAATTTCTTTGGCATTGCTGTACCTGAGTTTGTCTTTGTTGTGGTTATAATTGTTGCTACTGTTGTTGTTGTTGTTGTTGTTGTTGTTGCTTTTGTCATAGTTTCGGATTTATGACAAACAGTCGCAACCAGTTTATTATTTCCGAAATTACTGTTAATGTTTATTGTTGGCCCAAAATGTCACTATTTAAATTTTGTTCACGCATCAAAATCAATAATAAAAAATATATATATATATATAAAGAAGAAAAATAAGCTATGCGCACAAAATAAAAACCAAATACAAAAAGAGAAACCAAGAGGAAAAAAAAGGAAAACCAACTTTTAAATACCCTCACCACAAATGGTCAAAAGAAAGTCTTGAAAGAAAATTTCAAAATTTTCTACAATTTATTCCATATTTTGAGAATAAATAAATGCCTTAAGTGCCGTTATTTAATTCATAAAAAATACATTTATAAATGTTATCGAATAAACTCAACTAAATTAGTATAGAGCATATGTAAATCGCTTTGCCACGACGGCATTTATAATTAATAATTACTCCAAAAGATTGAAAAAAAAAAAAAGACAATGAAACGTGTTTGGCTTTACCTGATAAGTTGTCGCACTCACACACACTCACACTCACACTCACACACACTCACACACACACACACACACATACGCATACGCATACACATACGCATACACACCCGCATATATAGAGTCATTCATATAAGTACACACACCTTATATGATTAAATACAATATATAGAAGTTATTATTGTAGTTGTTTCATTCCTTTTAATCGTCATATTCGACTGCTGATGGCGGTCAGAGAGGGTCGCCACGAAACTAATGCAACAGCCCAACATTGAATGGCATAATTATGATTGATTTCTTTTACAGTGTAGACATTCGCAGAGCAACAGAAATTAATATTACATGTAGGTTTATTTACTTCCAAGAATTTATAACTTAACTTTCATTTCTTATTAAGAAAATGAGAGAGATAGAGAAAGAATGTTAGAAAGAAAGAGCGAGTGAGAGAGATAATTGATAGAGATACGTTTATAGATATAGAAAGAATATGGGTATATCATGGTCTGTCTTTCTTTTATTCACTCTCTCTCTCCCACTCTCCCTCTCTCTCTCTCTCTCTCTCTCTCTTTCACTCTCTCTCTTTCCCACTCCTCTTCTATGTCTGTGTTAGAATTTGCTCAATGTTAATGTTGCCTATTGTCTATTTATTAAATTAAGCTCAACTTAAGTCTAGATCTAGAGTCTAGAGTATAAAACTAAATAGTCTATCATAAAAATTCTCTTATCACTTAGCTTCTAGCAATACATGGGTATTAATTAATTGAAATACTTTACAAACAATATACTTTATAATATTGCTCTTCTCTTTCAAATAATACCCACTTCAATGCCATAAATATCAATAACTGTATTCTATTCTATCTAATTCTTCTTCTCAGCTATATCAAAGTAGCCCTCAAATGTAGGTCTCTAGCTAACATATTTACCCAAAATAAAATAAAAAAAACAATCAAAAATAATAGTAATATAAAAAGTAAAACAAAAAAAGAGAATACCGCAAAAGGCAATGGACAAAATATTTATTCAAATTATTCGATTCACACCGACAAAATAAACGACTCTCACAGAGAGGCCCCAAGTACAATTGTCTGTACTTGGCCAACACCTGCCCGCCCGCCCCTCTGCCACCCGCCACTGTTCGCGTCACTAGAGGCTGACGCGTGGGCTGTGTAATCGTAGCTGTCTATATATATGTATATATATTTGTGTGTGTGTGTGTGTGTGTGTGTGTGTGTGCCGACAAACTGGGCTCAAAAATGTAGAAATTATGAAAATGACAGTTAAAAGCACAAAACGTTCGACGCGCTCGCACTGTCTCGCTGGTGGGCGGTGCGGCGGGGAGGCGTGGCCACAGACTGGCAAGTGAAATAAATGCGGAAACACTCGTTGTCAATATTAATATGACGAATATGGCAAAAACCAAATCCGAAAAACTCAATTCAACACACGGCACATAAAATGCCGCATTAGGCCCCATCGATGGCTGATGGCAATACCACAGTCCCCACTCCCACCCCCTCCAATTCCCCACAAACCCCTCTGGAAATCCATTGCTACGCGACGCAGCACGCAAATAGGCGCAAATTCCTAATTACAATGAGTATTACAAGTGTGAGTGAGTATGAGTGTGAGTGTGAGTGTGTGAGTGTGTGAGTGTGAGTGTATGAGTGTTTGTGGAGAGTGTGTTAATATGCATTGGCATTAGCTAGGGCGCGTCGTGGACTAGACAAACCGAAAAGGAATATTTCATATCAATTTCGAGCCGAAGACGAAGACGAAGAAGAAAACCTATTTATAGAACGACGCACTAAAAAAAAAAATAACTTACAAAAGGTTTTTGATATCAATCAGTAAAATATATATAAACAAAAATTCTTTACCAGCTTACAGTGTTAGAGATTAAGTAAATATTTTAAATATACTAAATGTTATTTTATAGTAGTATATCATGATATATTTATATTAACTGTCATTCGACAATAATCGAGAGGAATTACAATTGCATGCAGTGCTCATGATGTCAAAAATCAAGAATCAATTGCAATCTACGACTCAATTATAGGATTATGTCGTTAGTGAGACTTTACATCCAATAGTTAAAAGATTTTTTTTGATAAAATAATATATTAAAAGTCTGTTATATTATTTTTATAAAAAAAAAATTTAATTTAAATATTTCTAAAATAATTTTAAAGATAAATAATATTAAATTATTAAATTCTTTTTATAAAAAAAAAGATGTAAAAGTTTCTTAAAGAAAATGAGTTCTTAATTGAAGTTTTTAATTTAATATTATTTGTATTTAAAATATATATTAATAATATACTTTACATCCAATAGTTAAAACTTTTTTTTTATAAAATAATATATTAAAAGTCTGATATATTATTTTTATTAAAAAATACATATTTAATTTAAATATTTCCAAAATAATTTTAAAGATAAATTATTATTAAATTATTAAATTCTTTTTTTTTTAAGATAAATGATATTAAATTAAATAAACTTTTTTTTAATCTAAGCTAATTATTGTAAACATGTGAGCATACTTTATTCGCTTATTTATAATCGATATATAAGTTTATATAAATTTATATCGTTGCTCGGAGCAGTTAATATGTACAGTAAAATTGATAGAGCCTCAAAATATATATGCTGCAGCTATAAAATTCTCAACTGAATATAGTTTTGCAAGAAAAAGAGGAAAATGTATTAACAGCCGAAAGTAAAAATTATAGAATTATAGAATTTGTATGTTTTTCATTCTATGATCAATTTTTACTGTTAAAAGTTGTACTTATAGCTGCAAATTTTGTGTAAAATTGTACATAATTTGAATTTTTTAAATATTTTGTAGTAGTAAAAAAGAAATTATATTTTTAATTAGTTAAATAATAACAAATATTATATACTAATGATAATTCTAGAATATATGACTTTAATATTTTCTGTTATTAATAAAATAATCTACAGACTATTATTTTTAAAATATATTGAATGTTTATGAGCATATATAAAGTAAATATAAATAAAATATTTAAAATATTAACGATTAAAATATTAATCACAAAAATATATGTTAAATAATAATTAAAATATTTAAATAAATATAAATTGAATAATAAATAAAATACAAATAAAATATTTAAAATATAATATTTTAAATAATATTAATCACAAAAAAATATATATATAAAATGAAAAATAAAATATTTAAAAAAAAATTACACAATATTAAAAAAATATATGTAAAATAATAAATAAAAAAATATTTTTAATATTGAGAAATTAAATATTAATTACAAACGAAATATAAAATATCATCACTTACGCTCTTGTAGACCTCCACAAATCGATTTTTGGGCGGTCTGCCGCGTTTGCGATTGAAGAATCCGTCGATTGAGGTGATTTGTGTGGCCAGCGTTGGCGGTGGCTCATCACAGCTGGGCGTGGCACTAGGCTCCACTGGCTCCGTTGGGAGCTCGGTGCTCTTGCTGCTGCTCTGCTCCATGCCGCGCCCGCTGGGGCTGTCTAGGGTTAAGGGCACGTGCTAAGAAAAAAAAGGAAAAGAAACAAAGTAAAGTGGGGCCAAACAAGTGTTAATTTCAATTGCAAATTGATATGTTGGGAATGCAATTGGCAATTGAGCAGGTAATGCCAAAAAACTTGTCAAGAAACATGCAGAAAATGAATCATGGCCCAAAGAGGGGCCAACGGTACCTGCCAGGCGCCAGTCAGCAAAATGAAAAAAACAAAGAGAGAAGAAAAACAACATTCAGACCCGCTTCTAGGTAAAGCCCTGGCCCATGCTTGGCTAATCGAACGTTTCAAATTGCATAAACTCAAACTCAAACTCAAGCTCAACTCTCGACCCGGTTGAAAGACCTGCCTCTGCAGTTGGCCAAGTTATCGCTGCACTGCATCTGCATCTGGAGGCCAGGCCACCAACACACACACAGAGAGAGAGAGCAAGCCTCCGCTTCCACGAACTGTTTGCATATGGATCTTCTCGAATTCTAAGATTGCATAAATGTTATGAATGCAGTTTTCTCTTTGAGGCATAACTAGGAAATATTTCTGATAGGTTTTTTTTTTATAGAAAAAATATTTGAATTGAAAAAGGGCCTTATTGTCTAATATAATGTTTATATTATAATAATAGATAATATAATATAATAGATAATAATAATAATAGATAAAAATATAAAAATATAAAATATATATATATATATATATAAATAGCATATTATAAAAAAAAATACTTTGAACTGTTAATAAATTTAATATAACTTTAAAATTCTTTAAATAATTTGAGTAATTTAAGGCAACAACAGTAAACAACAGCCAAAGTAAAAAATAATTTTTAAATATAAAAAAAAAAAAACTATAAAATAAACAGAACAAATTTGTTACAAAACAAAATTCCTTACAATTATAAGATAAATATAAAAGAAACCATTTACTTTTAAAATATTAAAATATTGTGGTAAATTTATAAATATAAAAACTATGATTAATTTATTGTTATTATTTGCAATTATTATTTTAATTTAATTATTTATTATTTTATTATACTTGCTTTTGTTTGTTTTCTTTGTTTATAATATTTTGCTATTCAATCATTTTCAAAGCTTTTTCGATTCAATCCAGTTAGGTTTTATTGTTTGTTTAAATTTTTGTTTTAGTTTTTCCACTTGATTTTTTTTTTTTTTTTTTTGTAGTTATTTTGAGTAGTTTTTACTAAATTGGTTAATGGTTTTAAATTATTTTTTTTATTTACTTTCAAAAAAAATTTTAAAATTTTAAAATTAAGTTTTAGATAATAAAACTTTATGTTCTTAAATATGCCAAGTGAAATTTCAAGGTATAAAAAAAAGCTTTTCACTTTTGGACTTACGGCTAAAATATTTGAACTATATACTGTTTTCAATTTAAAGTATATACATATATATAAATATATAGTCAAGTTGAAATCTATTTGACTTTGAGTGTAAAATTAAATCGAAGCAATTTATATATGAATTTATTTTTAAATATCCTTAATATCTTTCAATTCGAATAAACACCATAGAAGCATCTTTGATAAAAGTCAAAAATATTCCAAGCTCACAACACTGAATTAGTTTTCTAAATTTATAAAAAAAAACAGTTTAGGCTTTAAAAAGAATAAATTTAAATCAATACAAAATAAACTGAATTAGTACGTATAATATAAATTTATTCTTATTTATTCTTATTCTTTCATCAAGAATCTCATAGAATTTTCTATATGTAATTAGTGGAGTTGAAGCTGTAGCATGAGTTGATCTCCATTGTTTATGAACTGGGCGAATGTGAGGCTTATCTAGTGGGCGATATTGTCAATTACTTGAAGTTGACTAATTGGATTTGAGCTTGGTCCTGCTTTAAGCCCGGCTGATTGCCTGGCATCGATTAGCTAATTTTAGCCGAGTTCTTCGGCTGGGTCTGGGCGCGTCTGCAGTTCCTGCAGATAGACGATCTCAGCAGGCGACTATTCCGACTCATTTATTGGTATCCATATGAATTACTTATGCACTCACACACACACACAGAGGGAGCACGAGTGGGAGGGAGGGAGGAAGGGCGAGAGAGGCACTCATTAGTCTTGGCTCAAAGAAATGCCGCAACATGAAACCGAATGTGAATGCAGGAGACTTAACAAAAGACTAGATTTCTGAGATTAAGTTGACATTTTGGATGGAGATGGAGAGCAGCTACGCTTATCTTCCATACATATCACACACACACACACACACATACACTCACATACGGCATGATATAGAGCCTGATTGCACCTACCTATCATAGAACTAGCATTATTTTCGCTTGAAAAGCTCAGTCTGTTACAATTGTACGAAAATCCAATAAGAAACGACCACAACAGAGACACAGTTACACATACACACGCGAGTCGCGGCGAATTGAGCAACGGCGCAGCAAAAACGCGTCTTCTGCGGCCAAGCAACGTTGAACGAATGACAAACGAAGCCTGCGCGCACAAGCAGTTGGCTCAAGCCGAGCTGCAAGACGAACCTGAAGCGACGCTTGCTCTCAGCTGATTGGCTCAACGAAAAGCTTCACTAGGATCTAATTGTTGCGCAAGTGTGCGTTAGAGTGAGCGAGCGCGCAGCTGCTATTGGCTAAAGCGTATCTGGTGTGTGACACTGCTGCAGGCACTTAGCCGAGACAGCAACCAAAAGCTGTTTTCCATTCTGTTGCCATTCTAATGGGAATAAAAAACAGTTTGAATTTCACATTTAAAAAATTTATTTATTTTATTTTTTTGTAATTTTTTATTTTTTTTACTCAACTTTTACACAGAGAAAAATGAAATTGCAGTTTGTTTGCATTTGTTTTGTTTCGTTTTGTTTTTATATATAAGTATATATATTTTTGTCATATTTTGATTAATTAAAATTTGTTAAATTGCTAGAATTTGTTAAGCGCTACTAAAGTTTAAATTTGTTGTTGTTTTACATGCACACGTGTATATATATATAATATATATATATTGTTTTTTGTTTTCTTTTGCTTGCATTTGCTTTGTTTTCTTCCTCTTCTGCTGCTTCTTTAGGCCTTAACGCTTTTCACTTGATTTTCGACAATTTTGTTTTTTGTTTTTGTAGATATAATATATGGAAAGTTTTAAACATTACTTAGTCATGTATATATACATATATACATATGTATATATATATACATACACATATATATTACATATATATGTATGTGTAGCTACTTGATTTACAACATTGAGTTCTTATCAACTTTGTTAACTTAAGTTGAGTTTATAATTTCTTCTTCTTCTGCTTCTGCTTCTTGGTCGTTCGGTTCGAACTAATGAGAAAGAAATGACAATACACTGAGAGAAACTCGCAGAGAGTTTAGATTTAGCCATGGCATCTTTAACTTCTTATGATTGTATCCGAGTCTTTGCAACAAAATTTTCATTTTCCTTTTTCTTTTTTTTTTATGTTTCGATCCCAAAACAAATTTCAACATCAAAAATTTTGAATATATTTTTTCTTTATAATATTAATTTTGTTCTTTTTTTCTTTTGAAATTAAGGTTTTTCAGTATTTAAATCACATGGTGGGATAATCGCTTAAATACATAAGATTAAATTTTTTTAAATTTTAGTTTTTAGTTTTCATAATGTGTGTGGAATGAGTGATTCGAGGGGCTTCGAGGCGCAATAGTTTTGTTTTTCTCTTTTAAGTATTTGATGTGCTCTGCTCTAAAAATATTTGAAGAAGAATTTACTAGTATTTTATTTAAGTGTACTTTGCTTCATGTATATATATATATATATATATATTTATATTTTTTATTTACTTGAGGCGTTTTCTAATTGATTGATTATTGTTTAATTTTTTGTTTTTCATTGAATGCATTAATTGGTTCCCTTTTAACACACACACATACGTATTATCATATATATATATATATATATATATATATATATATATATATATATATATATAATATATATAAAAAATATATATATATACATCTATATATGTATATATAGGAGTATGCAAAAATTCTACACACATACATATACATATAGAACTATTCATAGTTTGGTATTTAAATTTATTCCATTTTAACCATATATCATTATTGTTTACAAATACTTTGAGGAGCACTGGACGTGTCTAAGATTCATCTTCTCTTTCTCTACATCCATCCATTGAAGAACGAGAAATTAAAAGCAAAACAAAAAATTTCAAAATTTGTTTATATTAAGAAGAAAAAAACTGAAAAACATTTAAAGCGTTGCATACTACAATTTTTTTTTTAAATATTATTTTTTTAAGCCTGGCGTTAATGTAAAAAGAAAAAGACATTTAATTGTTTTTTGTTTTTGTTTTTTTTTTAGCTCTACAAATTAAAAGTTTTTACATTTATTAATACTCTATTAAAAACAAAGAAAAAAAAAGGAAATTAAATTTGTCAACTGTTTTTGTTTTTTACTTTTTACTTTTTTAGTTTGCTATTTGTTGTTTGTTAATTATTAAATAGATCACATTCATGGTTCTATTTCTTTCACTTGTTTGCATAGTTTTATGTTCACATTTGTTTTAAACTTTTCTTGCTTTACGTTAAATATATTAAATACGCTTAGAATTTGCCGTGTTTTTTATATTTACATGTGTATTTATTTTTTAGTTTTCATTTTTTAAACAAAGTGTAAAGAAAATGCGTATTTTGTTTTTATTTTATTTTTGTGTGTGTTGTCTACTTTAATATGAGTTTTTTTTAGTATTAGTTTTTAAATTAAATATCCTTGCAGTTTGTATTTGATTATTTTATTCGGAATAAGAATTGTATTTTTGTTGAGAAATATTTTGTTTACTATTGTTTTTGTTTGCTTGCTTATTGAGTTTGAAAAATGTTTTAATTTATCTTTTTATAAGTATATATATATATATCTATTTTTTTAAGCCACCTGCAAGGATTTTTTGTTTTTTGTTTTTTTTTTTTTTTTTTTGTAGCGAGATCTTCTTTGGGGATTTTTTTTTTTTAATTTATTATTGTTTAAAGTATAAATAAATTCTATTTGTTGCACATGTGTGTGTGTGTAAATTATTTAAATGTATTTTAGCTTAAATTTGTCAAATACTTGTATTTCGGCTTGAAATGTTTTTTTTTTTTTTTTAATTATTATATTTGTTTTTGCAGCTATAAAAGTTTTGAAATCGGCTTTTAGAATTTGTTTAGTTATTAATTTGTAATTTGTAATTTGTATTTTACGCTACGCTATAAATTATTTTAAAATTTATTAACACAGATGACTTTATAGATTTCTTTCCCAAACATTTTGCTTTTACATTTTCCTTTCATTCTTTACCTTAACATTCAAATTTTGTTTTCTTTCGTTTCCTTTAATTTTACTCACAAATACATTTAGCTGCCCCACTGTATATTAAGCATTTATATTATTGTTTAATGCAATGCCAATTTTTTTTCTTTTTCTGTAATTGTTTAAACTAAACTACGAGTTAAATACACAGCTACACACATTGAATTCTCTGCTTTGTTTATGTTTGTATTTTGTATTTTTAATATTAAAATCTTAAGCTAGAAACACATCAAATATTATAAATATTTTATATATATTTATGTATATATATTTTGTTGTATATATCTATGTAGAGCCAGAGTTTAAAACTCTGCACAAGAAAACGAAAAACCGGGGTTTACATTTCAGTTTGAATTGAAAATTTTGAAGAAATCGTAAAGAAAAAAATTTTTTTTTCAAAGACAAATTAATCATAAAAAGAAAATGAAACGAGAACCATTTTTAAACAAATTTTCAAAAGTGTTTTAAATTTTGCTTGTTTTTTTTTTTTAAGTATGTGTGTGTGTGTGAGTGTGTTTGTTTTTTCTTTTTTTGTGTTTCAATATTCATAATTATTATATAATATCACATCAACTTTGTTTTTTTTTTATTATTATTATTATTATTATTTATATATATTTTGTTGTTTTGCATCAACTCTTTTTTTTTTAATTTATTGTTTGCTCTGTTTTCCCCGTATATATATATATATATATATATATATATATATATATATATATATATATATATATATATTGGTTTTATATATAGAGATTTTATAGCCTAATAAGATCCTGAAGAAAAAACATACATACGTATCTATATGTATATCAGCGACACCTGCATATGCATATACATATACATATATATGTACGTACATATACATATATGCACATGCATATACATAATTACAAATTTGTATTCAACCTCTCTGATACACTCATATATATACTTATACGATTAATACTCTCTTTTTGCTCTTATACATTTTTGGGTTTTTTTTTTGTTTTTTTTTTTTTTCGATTTGCTTTTTGTTTTCCCATTTTTTTGTTTTTTGTTTTTTTTTTAAAAACGGATAACCGGCAACCGTTTTCACTGAGTGACAATTTTCCTTTTTTTGTTTACAATATTTTCAATATTTGATTTTTTTTTTTTTAGTTTTTGTTTTTGTTTCAAAAAGTTCCTTTTTTGTTTATAAGCCAAAAAGTCAGTCCAATAAGAGTTTTGAGTTGCCTGCAACTGCAGTTGATTTGTTTTTGTTTGTTTTTAGGATTTCGTAGGTCTCAAAATACATCATTGTTTGTTGTTGGGTTTGTTTTAATTATTATTATTATTATTTCTCCTAGTGTTGCGTTGATTTGTTGTTTTTGTTTTGCAGGATTTGTTGAATTGTGGTCCAAAGTTTGCCTCTTTATGGGTTTTGTTGTTTCTTTTAAATTATTAATTTTTATTTTTTTTTTGTTTTAGTTTTTTTTTTTTTTTTTTTTGTTTTGGATGGGTTTTGTTAAGGACGCAGACGTGAGTTTGTTCACAGTTTGGAGCTGTTGCATTCGCTGTTCTTCTTCTTCTTCTCATACATTCATTCATTTACTTATTCGGAGGGATTTGTGTAATGATTTAAGTGCAGCATCCAATATATTAACAAACACGCCCACGTCCACGTCTACGCCTTACATATGCCTCATATGATGCTGCCTCTACTGGGAGAGTAGAGTTTGTTCTTGGTCAAAGTAAAATCGGGACTGATCATAATTGTATTGCTGCGAGTTATATATCTAAATAAGTGGAACAAAGGCATATAGAGAGAAAGAGAGAGAGGGAGAAGGAGTGAGTAAAATATTAAATCGGGTTTTAAATGCAAAAATCTCACTTGAACAGCTTGGGCAGCAGGCTGGACCAGCCGCGCTTGTCCTGCTTCAACGTTAGATAAAGCTCAAATATGGAAACTGTATCCGGGTCCACCTTAAACGAAGCAATGCGTCTATAGAATGAGAGAGAAAGAGAAAGAGTGAGAGTGAGTTTTATCCATGTCTGCTGCTTCCCAGTGATCATCAATTGCTTACCTAACGTTGTTCGGCTCGCTCTCGAATTCGATGAATATGGTGCAAGCTCTCTCGCCGCACGGCTCCCTCTCCGACATTCGAATGATTTCGGCGGCGATGCGCTGCATCAGATTGTTGGGCAGCGTCACCTCGGTGCAGGCCAGATGTTGGCTCTTGGCGTCGCGCAGCTTGGCCTGCAGTTGCTCCGATAGCTCCTGCACTGCAACGGCGCTCACATCGTCCAGGTTGTCGATGGCGCCGAAGCGTGCCTCTGGTGTCGACTGCAGCGGCGAAGCGGGCAGCGCTGTTGTCTGCGGTGCTGCCTGCAACACGTTGGACATGTAGCCGGCGGTTGCACTGCCTCCGTTCAGCATATCGAAGCTGGCTGCCATGGGGCAGACGGGAGCCTTGACGCCGATGCTGGCACCCGTCGAGGTGACGGACGATGAGGAGGAGAGGCGTGGGCGGGTGTTAAGCGCCTGATGCTGACGCATGTGCAGCACTGAAGCGGGATGGCCATCCACAACATCAACATCAACATCAACGTCGACGTCGACGTCCACGTTCGCGTCCACGCTCGCAACGTCCACGTTCGCTACGTCCACGTCAGCCACGTTCACCTCCGCGGCTGTTGCAGTTGCTGGTGCCGTTAGCGGACTCGTCCAGTCTGCAATGCAATGATAAAGAGCACAAGGAATTATTTTAGTCACCTTATTTCGACCGGCAGAAAACCACAAGAAAGAATAAAAGCGTATAGCAGGCACACAAAAAAAAAAAAAAACAGCTGATGTCTGCGCTGCCACCGGCAAAAGCCTTGCATGCGCAATCTCTCTCTCTACCTTCTCACTCACCCTCTCTGACTCTCTCTTTCTCACTCGCAGAGCTTGCGCAAGCTCAAATTTGCACTCACACTTTATGCGCAGGCTCGACAAACACACTCAATGCTTCCAGGGCGCGGGCAGACGGGGAGAGTGGCTTCAAATCACCTGGCAACAACAGCTGGAAAATCAGCCGTTCGCTTAAGCAGCAAGCCCAATCCCCTACTCTCCCTGGCGCTCCACACCTCCCTTGAAGCAGACAACCAGCCATTAGGTAATGTATTTTTTTTCAATTTTTTTTTTTTTTGCTCTTCTTTCCCTCTTTCGCTCAGTTAGTTTCGCTTTATGAGCCAGAGGCCCCATCGTTTCCAGCTGACGATTGCGCGTCCGTCCCCATCCGTTTTGTTCGCTCGTTCGTTAGTCAGCAGTTTCTTTTGCGTTTGCGTTTGCTTTTGCCTGGCTATGCAATTGCTATTGCTGTGGCTGTCCCACATCTTCCTCTTCCTCCCCCCACCTAACACACACACACACACACTCTCCCACACCCTCATCATCACCCCAACCCCACCTTCTTCTCATTTCAATGACCGACAGGCCTTGCTTTATGTGCCTTCTCTGCCGTTTGCCTTTGCCTATGCCTTTGGCTGCACGCTTTTTATTTCTTTTGCTGTTATTTTAATACTCAAGTATACAAATACAAAAGCCAAAGCTGAGCACAGCAGCCGCACGCACAGTGGTTCAAAATGTCGATTTCAACTCATGAGAAATGTTCTGCCCAATTATTTGAGAGTAAACATATTTTCTATGATAACAAATGTGGAAAAGTCAACATTATTTCTTTTCGTTTAATTAACATAGCATTTATTATTTATTCTCGTTTAATTATCATTTTCATCATCAGTAGCTTTTCATTTGAACTCATAATTTACATTTTCTCCCACTGTCTTTCGCTGTCTTTTGTGTTTATCTTTTACATTAAAGAATATGTATGTACATATGTATGCGTGTCTGTGTGTATGCGTGTTTATGCTGGAGTGTGTTTATTTACTGTTGTCCCGTGCTTTGTAATATGCACAAATTAACCACTTGGCTTGGCTTGGCTCGACGATGTCATGTAATTAGCGCTGAAACTCTTTCAGCTCACCCCTTCTCCATCCTCACACTCTAGGCCATTCTATTGCAACGGCTGAATGGATACTGCTATCTCGTTCGCTCGCACTAGGCGCACCCGCGTAATTAAGAAATTAACGGCACATGTTTGCGGCTCTCCTTCTGTGTTTATGTCTTTCGCTGCGTTTGTCACAAATGAATATGTGAATATGTATATACACATACACACACAGCTATGTATATGTATACACATGCATACAAACGTGTTTTGTCAAGTACTGCATGAAAAGGGTTTGTGTAAACTTTACATTGTGTAAAAGTCAAAAGCGAAAGCGAAAAGGAAACAGACAAACGACCGCATACACATTTAATTACACACTCACATACATACGTATGTATTTATATACACGCATGTAAATTCTGTTGAGAACGTCCCTCCCCCGCCTGCCTTGTTGTCATGTCTTATTCATCACTGCGGGCACATCACGCGACATTTGCGGCTGTCTGTTTTATGCATTCAAAATCGCCAATAAAAACAACAACCAAAAGCAGAAGCAGCAGCAGCAAGAAACACAGTAACAATAACAGCCTAGCAACAGCATCAGCCTACATGCATTCACACAGACACACACACACACACACAAACACATGTACATTGTATGCTTGTCTCTTGTTGCCCCACACAAACATGTCTGCAGCTACCTGCGCCCAGTGCGAGGGCTTTGCATTTACTTTACAAAACATTCTAATTTATCTTTCCAAGACCGGTAGCTAAGGGAAGAGCTTCTGCTTACATACACACATACATCTGTATGTATGCATGTGTGAGTGTGCGTGCATGGGTGCATGGGTGCATGCGTGTCAATGCGTGCATGTGCGTATATCACGTTTGGCCTTGAATTGTGAGTTTTAAGTAAATGGAGTGTGATTGATACCTTGGAATGAATACTTTGACCACGCGATAAATCCTCATCGAAAGCACAATCAAAACAGTTGTAAAACACTCGAAACTTATGCTTTGCATGTGAATACATACATACACAATCTATGTGTATGCACATATGTATATAGTACGTACGTACGTCTCGCGCTTTAATCAAATACTGACCGGCATGCACTTAAGTGTGACCATATGTTCAATACTGAATTATCTAGAATTTTGCCAAAAATACCAAAAGCCGTTGAAGATCTTAAAAGTGATTGTTGAGCACATGAAATTGCGGAAATTCGGACTTAAATCATATTCTATTCTGTATTTATGTATGCATCAAGTGAACTACAAAAATAATAGTCTTCTAATAAAGATCACAATTAAGTTGCTCAAGTCTAACATACACAGCGCCCAGACATGTTCACTCAAAGGAAATTAAGTAATTTATTTTACAACATTATTTGGTTCCTAGATTTCCCAGATTGAATAGCATATGAATATGCATGACTAATTACGTGCCTATGTATGTGTGTGTTGGTGTCCTTCGAAAATAAAATTGCATGCGCCCAGTCAGTCATGAAATTAAATTGACTGCAAACACACACACACACACATGCAAGCAAATATTACTGCCAAAGAACCCTTGCGCAAGCGAGATAGCATGCTCTGTCTTTGCTGCTTCTGCAAGGTGTGCATGTGCATGTATATTTGCATTTGCATTTCTGTTTATTTGTGTAAGTGTGTGTGTGTGTGTGTGTGCAGACATGTCGTTGCATGTTGTCGTCAACATAAGGCTGCTGCTGTCCCTACCTCTCATTTCACTACGTCTGTCTCTCTCCAACTCCCACTGCTGGAATTTTGGGCTGGTTTTCATGTTCCCAGTTGGGTTCGTGTTCGGTTCTAATTTGCAGGACTTGGCGTGTGTTTCTCTCCCTCTCGCTCTCTCTCACACTCACTGTGTTAACCAAGTTTAAAGTGACAGGGATTAACAGGATGTTGCATAATCCGCACGTCAGACACAGGAACAGGATATGCCTGCTCCCCAGGCAAAAAAAAAAAAAACCGAGAAAAAAAAAACATTGCACAAAAATGCATATCAACAAATTTCGTTTCATTTCAACCCTCTGAAAAACATGCATGCAAAGGCACTTCATTTGTCATGCCATTTACTTAAGCTGGCAAACAGAAACCGGAAGAAAATTCCCTTGGATTCAATTTATTACACAGCTAATTCTATTAACTGCAAAGCCTTGAAAAATCCAGACCCTTTCCTAATATTACAAATTCCTACATGCACATAAATGTATACTATTATATATATGTACATACATATATACATATATATTAAAAAAAAAAAAAAAAACAATTCTTTAATAAACATTTTGCAGTTTATTATGGAAAATTTTACATTTGAATGCCCAAAAGATCTGATAAAAGTTTTTCAAGCGCTATAAAATTAATTGAATCAAAAAATAGGCCATAAAAAACCAACGAACACAAAACGGAATAAGAATAATAAAAATAAAAAAAATGTTCGAAGCACATTAAAAATTTGTAGTGCAAATGTTGCCTAATGTGTTTCAATAAATAAAATATACATCATTTATAATGAATGTGGATTCCAATGGGGAATAAAAACTCATTTACGTCACAATTGCGATTCCAGCATTAATCTTGAGAATTTCTCTCAAATTAAGACCTGGTTGGAATTTCGTACGAAATTTTATGAAGCTTTAAATCACTTTTTTCTCTTTTTTTTTTTTTTTTTTTGTTGGGTGTTCAAAAATATTGCCAATTTTTCGTATATTTTTCAAGAATTTTAAGAGGCGCTATAATTTATACATTTTTACATATCGTTGAAATATACATAAAAAATAGAATTCGTTTAGTGTAAAATATGTTTTTCTGATCTAGATAAGTTAAATACATATTATAGTATATGCATTATTATTTTAATTAAAGTTTGTGGAACAACATGTTAAATTTACTTAGTAATGTGTTCTAAATTTCTTATACAATTATAAAAAAAAAAAAAATAAATAATATATATATATATATATATATATATATATATATATATATATATATATATATATATATATATATATATATATATATATATATATATATATGTGTGTGTAATATATAAAATAAAAATATATATTAATATAAATGTTTTTTTTTTAATTAATTAATATATTTATAAATATATTTTTTTTTATATATATTTATTTTTTATTATTAAATAAATTCTATATTTATTAAAAATATATTATTTAGCTATATTTTTATCATAAACACATTTTGATATATATATTTTTTAATTATATTTAATTTTAAGTTTAATAAAATTTTAAGTTCAATAATACTTTAATATTACAAAATTGGTATTCGTTATTTTTATTTATTTATTATTTATTTCCTTTATTTTTTTCAATAAAAATGAATCTTTAAATTTTCAATTCAATTTATTTAATTTTGTTAACAACATGAATTGCTTTCAATAAAATTCTTTGAAAATAAAACACAAAAGCTCTAAAAACAGCCAAATAAACTCAATCTTTGCTAATCAAATTGAACTTAATTAAATTCTTTGAGCTTGAGTTTCCACTCTCTTTATTTTTTCTTCTGGCTAAGTAAAAAGTTGCAACACTTTACAGTTAGTTTTCAGTCTTATACAGAAGGCACACACGCACACGCACAAAGAATAAAAGTTAATTCTATTTATAAAAATTAGATTTTTCTTACTCACCTTTAACTTTTGTTGCGCCAATGCCGCCGAATTGTCCCTGAATGTGATTTTGTACTGAGAGCACTTCCATCTTCATTGCCCAATTGGAATAATATCTCACTCGTTGCGCTTGCTGTGTTTCCTCCAATTGGATTTATATTTGTGCAGCATTCAAAGTCTTTTTTGTTGACTGGGATTTTCGATGCTTTTTGTTTGGTTTTTTGTTGATTTTGTTGTTTTTTGAGTAATTGCATACATGCATATATGCAGGATGTGTGTGTGTGTGTGTGTGTGGGTGTGTGTATATATGTATATCTATGTATATATGTATTAGAAATGCACTTTAATCACAAGAATTTGATTATATTTTCGTGTGTTTGTGTGTTTGTCTGTCTGTGTGTGTGTGTTATTGTGTTTTACTTTTATTAATTTATTAATTACCGATTTTGCTTTGATTTAATTTTATTTCACGTTTTTCTTTTACGGCACACAATTTTCTGACTGAAGCTTTGTCTCTCTCATACTCTCTGTAGCTCTCTCTCTTGCTCTTTCTGTTTCTCTTTCTGATGCTCGTTTAACAAATAATTGCAAAAAGTATCAACAACTAAATTTGTTATTCTAGTTAAACATTTAAATTTTTTAATACATTCTAAAAAAGCCGAATTTGCCGCCTCGCATCGCTCTCGCTCTCTGTCGCTCTTTCGCTCTCTTTTTCTTTAATTTACGCACAGCACTTGAAAGTTGAGTTGTTGTTGTAGTTGGTTTTGGAAAGGAATTGCGAATTTGTTAAAGTTCTACACACATACACTGACATGTGCCTATGCATGTGGTTGTTGCTGTTGCTATTGCTGCTGCTGTTTGCTGGCGTCGTTCCGTCTCCGTGCGTATCAATTGGAGCTGATGCGTTGCGTACGGCGGCCGCTGCTTGACTGGACGTACGATTACACAGCGACAGCGGACGAAGGCGCCCTCTGCTGGCAGCAGAGAATTTGAGTTGTTCTGCTGCGGCTGCTGCTGCTGCTGTTCGCTTTTTCCAACTCAACACGGCCCAAAACTCAACTCGGCTCAACTCAACTCAACTCAGCTCAGCTCAACTCAACTCAACTGCTCACAGCTGTTTGTGTGCGTGTGCTTGCTTCTGTTTGTGTGTGTGTGTGTGTGTGGGTGAGCGAACGCCGCGCTGCCAGCTGAAAAAAAGCTTGCAACAGCAGCTAAGAAAACGATGTGGAAGATGGACGACACACGGCTGACGGTTGACGGTTGACGGTCGACGGTCGACGGTTGAGAGGAGCTTGGGCGGCAACTTCTGTGGCGGAGCAGTTTTCCAAAGCTACTATCCGGCCGGCGGTATGTGCCGCTGCTTTTATAGCAATTTTCCGGCCAGGCTGCGCTGCCGGCTGCCGGCCGCAGCAGCGCTGCCACCAACATGAGTGAGTGACTTTTCCCCTTGGCCGTGAATTGTGTCATTCGCTGTAAACGGCGCAAGCGTAAGAGCAAAAGCACCCTCAGCTCACCTCACGCCGCTCTCTGCACTCCGCACTCCGTACTCCACACTCCACACTCCACTATCCCTTTCTTGTTCTAATCGTTCTCTGCTCTGCTCTATCATTTGAGCTGCTCGCCACCAGCTGCGCTCGTTTGGCTGCGGCAAACATATGTTGCCAAGCGGCATCATCAGCTGTTGTTGCGCGCTGCTCGCACACTCACACATTCACTCGTTCAAACTCTCACTCCCTCACTCACTCACTCACTCACTCTCTTGGTTTGCAATTGTGTGTGCTCTTAAAATCAAATTACTCTTGAGTTAAAGAGTATCAATGGAATTGCACTCAAGAGCATGGCGCATATGCTTGAATTGAGTGTATTTATTATTTCATTTTGGCATTGAGCACATTTCTCATTCTTTGGATTTGAGTTTTTTTATTTGCTGTAAACTGCTCGAAATTTGTTATGCTGATTGGAAAAAGTTTCGTATGCGCCTGCAATTGATTTGAATTTGATTTTGGTGTATGAAATGTGTACAGATAATTGATAGATTACAAGATATATATATTTCATTTCTAACTAATACGTTATTATAAGCAATTGATTACATTTACTTTCAAATTGCTATCCAATTGGACATGTTTATTTAGTGAGCGTAGATTCGTATGTATCTTATAAGAATATATTAAAATTTAGTCGGGCTTCAGTTTAGCCATTCCCTCTCGTTCTGTAGCACTTTCTCTCTCTTTCACACACACACACACACACACACTCTCTGATGGTTGACAGTTATTTTTATTTTTAAATAAATACACACAATTTTATAATAAAATATTTCCAATTGGAAAAATAAAAATAATGATCTTAGAATCACAAGTAAGAGTATCTTAATTTTCTCTCTCACACTCACGCTCTGTATCTCTCTCTCTCTCTCTGTTTCTGAAAAATTACAGGGTATACATTTTAGTTTCTGGCAAATATTATGTAATTTAAATCTATTTCAAGTTTTTATTTTTTTTTTTGCTATAAATTGTATTTCCAATTGGAAAAGTTAATTTAGTGAGCTTAGAGTGGAAAGTATCTTTTAGGAATATCTTAATATATAGCTGGTTTCTCATGTTATCCTGTTGACAGGACACACACACTTCCTATCTTTCTCTCTTTCTCTCACTCTCTCTCTCTCTCTCTCTCTCTCTCTCTGTTGCTCTTTGCCTATTTAGGTTAAGTCCGTAGAATATATAAATCATGTATTTGATTAATTGTATGCGAGCGACTTTTATCCTCTTCGACATTTGCTGCAGTGTACTGCAAAGGGGGCGTGTGGCGTGGGGGGCGTGTGGTTGGGGTTGGGGCTCTGGCCTTTAAAACTTTGGCAGCCGTGTGGCCACACGCTGGGCCGAGCGACATTCGCCTCCCTCGTGGCAATTGTGTTGTGTAAACATTTTTTCAGCATTAACTGACATGTGTAAGACCCACACACACACACACACACACACACATAAAGAGAGAGAGAAAAAAAATGGCAAGTTTTTGTGGCAGAAGTTTTGTGGCACACAGAGAACTGGCTGCAACAGCCGCCCGCAGCTTCAACGTCTTTGCCAACGAAACTGTGACAAATAGGCAAGCGACAGGGGCAAAGGAGGCGGGCGCGGGGTGGTTGACGGGTTGGGGGTGGGGGTTGAGGTGGCGCTTGGCATGACTGGCCATTGGCGCCATTTTTTATTTTTTTGTATTAAGATGAATTGTTAAAACAGTGACAGCTTCAGAGCTCCTCACACAGAGCACAGAGTATTTCCTTCTTCTTCTTCTTCTCGTATTTTTTATATATTTGTATTTTATTTATTTTGTAATTTTTGTTGTTGTTGTTTTTGTTGTTGTTGCTGCTGCAACAGCTCGCCCACGACTCCAGCTGTAAAGAAAAACTATGAAAACTCCTGACAGAAAATGGAGACAAAGATTAAAATCTCATTTAATGGTTTGTCAGAAACCATCGAGAGTTTATCCATATAGTCTATAGGCATGAACACTACAGTGAACACTCGCCTAAAGCGAACTATCTAATAATAATAATAATAATAATAAAAATAATAATAATAATAATAATAATAATAATATTGATAATAATAATAATAATAATAATAATAATAATAATACTAATAATAATATTGATAATAATAATATTGAAATTAATAATATTGATAATAATAATATTGATAATAATAATAATAATAATAATAATCATATTAATAATAATAACAATAATAATAATAATAATAATAATAATAATAATAATAATAATAATAAAACTAATAGGTGCAGTAGGACATTTATCAGAGCCATTAATTGAAAAGTAATTTGAATTTGAAATTTATAAAAATTTTAATTTTACTTAGTACACTAAACACTCGCTCAAAGTGAATATTTAATACTAATTTCAGTAAGAAATGTCTCATCTTTATTTACTATATTTTGATAGAAAATGATGGTTAAATATAAAAAATAATATTTTATTAGTACAGTGAAGACTTGGCTGCAGAGCACTATGAATACAAAATTAAATAACACAATTATGTTATTCAAAAATTATTTACAAATTAATTTTTAGTTAGTATTAATAAAAATAAAATTATAATATTTTTTAAATTAATAAAAATAAATAAAAAATATTTCAATTTTATATATTTTCATAGTACCGTGAACTAACTGTTAACTATATATATAATTTTGCTGGAATCTATAAATATAATTAAAAATAGGTGAATTATTAATTAAAATATATAATGTTTAATTGATTTTTTTTCTTTTCTATTTTTTTTTATATTAAAAACTATGAGAGGAGCGGCAATTTCTTTGCTATAATCATAAAATAATAATATAATATTGCTGGAATCTATAAATATAATTAAAAATTGGTAAAATATTAATTAAAATATATAATATTTAATTTAATCCATTTTTTATATTAAAAACTTGCCTAAAATGAATACTCTATAATTATTGACAGCAGAAATTTCTCAGCTTCATCTAATATTGCAAGAAATTCTATTTAAAGTTAAAGTCAAATGCATATAGTATAAAAATATTATATGAAAAGCCCTATCGATATGTTCTTTGGTCAGTGGAAATCTCTTTCCGTTGTTTGGACTTTCATTGTTAAGCTGCCACAGAAAAGTGGCTAAAAAAAAAAAAAAAAAACAATTGAAAAGAAAGAAAAATGTGGAAAAATTGTGAAATTTTGAACACGTTTCGCGCATTCACACACAGCTGAGAGCCAGAGCGCTGAGAGAACAACACTTGGAAAATGTGTAAAGTGCGAAACATCAAAGGGCAAAATATAAGAAGTAAATTCCACTAAAAGCTCCGATTGTTGTTCTCTGTGTGCGAAAGGCACTTAAGCTTTACAGGCCAATCCTTTCCAATCCAAACGAATCGAATCGAATCGAATCGACGCAAAACTACTCAAAGGTGTCTAGAAAGAGGTATATACATATACATATATATATATGTGCATCTGTATATGTATATATATATATATACATAGAGGACTCGGACCAACTCATAGCCATAATCAACAAGAGCTTGGCCTGGGATACGATTGAACGAGCCCAGCGAATGGACCACTTAATGCGCTTTTGTGAAATGCCCCAAACGCGAATATATATTTTTTCTACTTCAGCTTCTTCCACTATATACTCTATTTTGATGTCGAACTATTAACTATGTGCATAGGTTGGTCATCAAAAGGTAGAGTGTAGACTGTAGATAAGAAATCTAGAAATATATAATAAATATAAACAATTAAAGAACTAATGATTAATAATTGAATAATTATTAAATGAAATATATATTTTATAAAAGGTTTTCAGATTTCTCTTATTTGCAAACAGATAATTTATTTAATATATTTATAAAATTATAAATAAAATATTCATATATTTATATTTCAAATAAGTTAACTCAGTAAATAATAATTTATTTTTTTACTCGAATAACTTAAAAAATAAAATAGTAATTCAGTAACATAGTTTTTAAATATTTTCTATTTTCTTTGTATAAATTCTTTTAAATTTATTTTTATTTTTAAATAATTTGTATATTGCGAAAAAGTGCAGATTTTCTTAATAATAAAAGAAAAATTCAAATAAAAAAGCAAAGCACAATTTTTACTAATTTCCAATTTTAATTTTTAAATCTTTTTTTTATAAATATATAATTTCGTGTACAAAATAAAATGCTAATTACTGGCAATCCAAAGACTTCTCGTAATTTCATAGCAACACTTTT
Organism: Drosophila stalkeri; assembly: GCA_035047405.1. Classification (NCBI taxonomy): domain Eukaryota; kingdom Metazoa; phylum Arthropoda; class Insecta; order Diptera; family Drosophilidae; genus Drosophila; species Drosophila stalkeri. Next base: position 6,494,976 of record JAWNPR010000149.1, on the reverse strand, counting down.
ATTTTTATTTCTTTCAGTTTTATTAATAGAAGATTTTTAAAAATATATACAATAAATATTTTGTAAAGCAAAAAATGTAAAAAAAAAAATAAATAAACAAACAAATTATTATATATATGGACCATTTTATATTAAACACAAAGAAATGAATACATTAATATATTATCATATATTAAGATAGAAAATAAGTTTTTTTTTTAATTTTTATTAAAATGGTATTAAACTTTTTTTTTTTTAATATTAAATATTTTATATAATATTTATTTAATATTATTTATATTTACAATTTAATATAATTTTCTATTAAAAATATTGCAATTAAATTTAAATATTTCACATATGATAACTTAACTTTCTTACATTATTCATTTACTAAATTAATATCTTCTCTGTTTATTTTTTCAGAGCAATCAATATTCGGCTTTAACAATATTTTGTGTTGTTTCTGTTTTGCTTACTTTATAATGCGTTGCACGTTTTACCAATAAAACAACAACAGCAACAACAACTATAACAACAACAACAACAAGAAGACGCAATCCTTTAAGTTTCGGTTACAACGCAATCGTAGTTGCCACGCCCCCAACCAGCAGCGTACATCTGCCCCGCTGCCAGTTTACATCGATTTTCATGTGATTTGTGTAGACGTGTTTGGTTTTTATTGATTTTCACTTGATTCTCTCCATATGCTTAAATATACTTAAGCCAGTACGTGAGCATTTCCATCTCTTGGGCAACCGCAGCAGTCGTAGCAGCAGCAGCAGCAGCAGCAGAAGGAGCTAGAGCAGCTCTAATGTCAGGATCATGCGAGGTTATCAACATAATTTCCACTCGTGCCGCCAGCTTCCACAGCCACAGCACCACAGCACCACATCCATAGCCATTGCCACACCCACACAGCTCCATTTGCCCACATGTTTCTAGTTTATGATGTAGTAAGTTTTTTTTTTTTTCTTCTTTTTTGCTAAGATGAAGAAGGAGCGAAATGGATGGGTGGATGGATGGATGGATGGATGGATGGATGGATGGATGGAGGGTGGCTGTTGATGGGAGCGTGTGCGGTTTGATAAGACCCAACCACTCGGCTCAATTATGTGTTGGGGGCTCGCTTTCAGCTCTTTGACAACTTGAAAACAAGTTGAAACTATATGAAAATGAGCAGAGGAATTTTAAAGAAAAACTTTAAGAAACTTTCAATTAATAATTATATTGTTGATGTTTCAAAGAAGTTTTCAAGTCTAGCATATAGCAATTAGATGGGATTTGCATGCCTAATAAGATTATATATAATATTTAATGAACAATTTTCTTAATTATAATAATACCAATAATTAAACTGAGTCTAAATAATTACAATCAGTCTGAAAAATTTATTAAAACTTTTATGAATATTTAAAATATTAATATTAATCTGTGAAAATTAAAAAATTGGAAAACTCGAATATTTATTTAATTATATATATATATATACATATATATATATATATGCTATATCCCTATAGGTAATATTCACTTTACTTTTTATAACCTTGAGCATATAATAATTTCCCCACGGCAGATATATTTCCAAATTATATTTAATTTGCTTGACTATGAAAAGAAAGAAAGATGTACAGATCTAGAAATATATATAAAAAAAATATATATGTAGATATAATATATATATATATATATATATATATATATATATATATATAGTAAAATAGCTATAGTCTCAAATATTTGAAATATGATTTTTATCAAATACAAGTATAGATCTCTTATAGGTCTTGTGAATGGACTAACAAAATGTAACAAAAATCAACATTTAAATATATTAAATTCTAAATATAAAATCCAGAGACTGTAGTTCTGAATATGTGACACAATTTTGAGAAGAATTTTAATCGATAAAATTGAAATGATAATAGTTATCGATTTTCTAAAATAAACTCAGTATGCACGTGCTATACACGAAACTAAAAATAAAGAAGTTAAGTCTTTAAGTCTTACAAGTTCTGAGCTCGAATTATGTGGAAGAGATTATTTTACAATTTTTTTTTTTTTTTGGGTGTATATAAGTGAAGAATTTGAATCCCATATTCAAGAAATTGGAAACGTACTATGTTAATTAAAAATTCTTTACATCAAAGACAATTTCCTAAGATATTACAAAAATTTCTTGACTATTCATATTTTTCACAAGTAATAATTGTATTACAATCCAACATTAGTTATAAGTAAGAATAGTGAAAGTTACGAATTTTAAATCATATTTTAGATATATGTATATACACAAATAAAATATAGTTATTAAATTACTTTCATGCAGTAAGAATCTTCAAGGAAAAGAATTTGTAAATAAATTTAAAAATACAGCAATGAAAATAAAAGAGTTATTTAACTCTTTGATAAGACTCCATCTAGGCAATTACAGTTAAAGCTCAAAAGATCTTTTAGAACAACACATAAAATGAGCTTGCAATGAAAATCCGTAGTCGAAGCAATAAGTATGGTCAATAAGACGATAGGTAATGCCCGACTAAATATCCTTGAACGACTTGATACGCTTGCAATTACAGAGGCGATTACAGCTAAAACCCTGCCAAAAGGATCAGCATGGCCCAAGGACGAGCAAACGGGCGAGTGAATGTAAAACCTTCAAAGCGCTATGAGAGAGAAATGCCATGTAATCCGCCTATTGGCTTTGTGCCACGCCTTCATTGTCCGGCAGCAACAAAGCCGGAATCCCCCTTTTAGCCACGTTTGTTGCTGATTTTCCATTTCCATTTGTTTATTTTCAAATTGTTTAGCGACAGGACACGACAAAGCAAGGACGGCCAGTGGCGGTGGGGGAGGGCAAAAGGGAATGGGAAAGGCAAAGACATCGTGAATCAATCACTTTATGGGCAAGGATATCATTTACAGCATTTACAGCTTTTACCCTGAGTATATTATGGATACAATAGAAGGTTTTTGCAATCAGCGTAAATATTACATTCAATCCAGAGACTATAGAAAACTAATATAATACAAATATTATATGTATATAATATATCATTATAATATAACATATAATATGTAATTTAAGTATTTATGGGATATTTTATACTTGATTAAGACAGGAAATTTTAAGGCTCATATGAAACAGTGGAAATAGTGGAAACAGTGAAACAAGGCTATTTATACAGTTAGGATATGCTTGTCATATATAAGAAAAAAAAAAAAAATAATAATAAATATATTAACTAGTCTGCGTTTAAATTTGCATAGGAAATTTAAATTGGACTCGATGCATTGATATCTACATTGAATTAAAATATTAAATTAAATTAAATTAATATTAAATTAATAATAAATTAACTAATTTTAAATTATTCAGAATGATTATAAAATCGCATTTCAACAGATATCTTAATCAAGTTGAAAATTAATTTTAACTACATTTATGTAAACTGACCTAATACAGTGGAGGACAGTGGAATGGAACAGAAAAATAATTTCGATTTTTATTTAGTGAAGTAAATTAATTTAATATATATTACATATATTATTGTATTTTTATTTTACTTTATTTTATTTTATTTCTTTATTTCTTAATTTTTTTTTTTTTGTAAAGAAACTTAGAAAGAAAACTACGTACAGGAACATTGGAATGAAATAAATTCCATATAAACCATACCAATAGGAAGTAAATTTTTGTAATTAAATTATATTAAATCATGCCATTAATCCATATTTTAAAATTTTAGTTTAATATAAAAGTATATATTTTTTAAATAACAAAAGAATTCTAAATAATTAATTCCTCTTACTTTTACTCCCATTTTCTGGCATTTATATTGGAGTGAAATACTTTTCTAATATATAATTACAAAAGTTGTGAGGAAATTACAATTACAATTACAATTACATTTCTTGCACATCAATAAGATTTTTAATTAAATACCTAAGCCTGCGTCACCTTTGGCTCTATTAAAAGTAAATTTGACTCTCATTAGACTGACCAAATATGCAATCTTGAAAGTCATTCGAAATGCAATGCAAACATAATTGCATTTCTTGCATTCCAAATGGTTTTCTAATTAAGAAACCAACATTTGAAGTCACTTTTGACCGCATCCAATGCGAAACACATCAAACTTTGTCCTTCGACCGCAAAGAACCAGCAAATGTGTTTGGGGGTGTGTGTGTGTGTGGGTGTGTGTGTGTGTGTGTGGGTGTGCCTGTGGGCGTCATATTCCTACGGGATAGATGAATTCCGGATTGAAAGACAAAGTGCTTGATATTTGAGCTGTTGATTTATGCGAACAGAAGGCCTCGTCTGCGAGTCCTTCAAGTGTGCCGCACGGACCGAATTAGATATGCAATTGTCAATATTTGATGGTCTCATCAATTTTACCGCAATTTCGATTCGCAGAGAGCCAATTGAAATGCCAGCTGCCGCTGTCACGAGCAGCAGTTGCTTGGCCAGCCACAACTTTGACTTGGACTTGAGGCCACCAATCGAACTCCATTCAGCTACACCCTCCACCTCCCCTCTCTCACGCTCTCCCCCTGCCCCTTCAGCCCACTCTTCATCTTGCTAGCGCCGCGCGCTAACATTGTGCATTCGTCTCAGCTGACATTTGACATGATTATGTACATTTGTTGTGGGAGCCGCAATTTGCATGCCAAGGGCGCGAAAGTGGGGGGCGTGGCAGCGGTAGTGTGGGCGCTGTCGAGTGGGTGTACCAGTAAACCAAACGCAAACGCAAACGCAAAGAAAAAAAGAAAAAAAAAACTCTAATCTATCAGCGGTTTGTTGGCTTCTCTCTGCTCTGTGTGCTTTTTGCTTGACTCTGTCGCACTTTGCTTTCCACCAAGGCTTTCCTTCACACTTCCTTATTCGTGTTTTCCCTGCCACATAGCGTCATTGAGTGTGTGGCTGCTTCGGGTTTTCGAGTGTCGAGCTAGGCTAGAAGTGTCCTTACAACATTTTTTACTTTGTAACGCAAATTCTGAAGTAAGCATGAATAATGCATGCATTGTGTGTAATTCTTCAAGTACTTTTGGCCCTGCCAGCGACAAGCACACATCAGCCAGCTTTCTACCCCTTGGCCGTACCCCCCCCCCCCCCCCCCAAAAACAGCAGGCTCAACCCCTGGCTAACCTTTCCAACTATCCGAAAAAAGAAAGAAAAAACAAGAATAAGAAAAATGAAAAAGAAAAGAAATAACAACAAGAACCGCACACAGAGTCAACCTATTTATATTTTCCTCATCCCGGCTCTGAGCGGGTGTTGAAATTTATTGCGCGCTTTTTTGCATTACAAATTTATTTTAATTTTTTTTATTTTTTTATTTTCGTTAGGCAAAAGCAGCTTAAATATTATATATGTATACATTTTTAAATATATAAACATATTTGCATTTATTTGAAATATTTGTTAAACTATTTAAGCTGCAAATATGTTTCGTATCCTCGTGATGAGACTGGAAGGAACTCGAAGGCATATGCAGATTGTTGCCTCGGCATGTGTTTGTGCTGGATCTTCAAATTTGAATACAGATTTGGTTATTATTTATGGACGTAAAATATATATGCAAATCAAAGTATTTCTTTGCCATGTGTCTAATCTGAGTAAATACATTAAGCTGCGTATATACATAAATATTTTCTTACATATAGAAAACTAATTATTTTTCTTTTTTTTTTTTTTATTTAATTTATATTATTTTAGTATTATTTGCTTCAGTTTTTTAGATTTTTTGTAGTATTTTGATTTATATTTATATTTTGAATACTTGTATATTTTTATATATTTTGTAAGCATTATTTTTTAATTTTTAATATTTTTTAACAACAATATTTTTTACTTTTTTATTGATTTGGTATTATAAATATTTTATATTGTATATTAAAATATATAAAATATGATATGCAAAGATATGCATATTTTCTTAAATACATATATATATATATATATATATATATATATATATATATATATATATATATATATATATATATATATATATATTGATATATATATAAATCAATGGAAAATTATTTGTTATTTATTTTCTGCTTTAAGTAAATTATATTAATATGAATATTAACAATTTTTAAGTACATTTTTATTTTTATTAATATATATATATATATATATATATATATATATATATATATATATATATATATTTTGCAGACTCCTGTATATATAAAATATATATACAAAATAAGTATTTTGTTCTTATATGATATTTATATAATATATAAATGTAAAATTTGGTATGCGTATATATATATATATATATATATATATCAAAATATATATTAAGTCAAGAAATGTAGTTAAAAAATAATATAGATAATATATATAATTTTTAAATTTAAAACAATTTTTTTTTAAATTAAATTTTTGTGTTTTACTTTATAATTTTTTTAATATTAATTTTTTCAATTTTGTTTTATATGTTTTTTAATTTCTTTTTATTTTAGATAAAATTTTTATTATTTTATTTATATAAAATGTATTATTTTATATTTATCTTAAATTTTAAATTTAAAATTTACGAATTCCTAGAAAATATCTAATCATCAGCAGCGCGACATGGAATTCTGTGTATTTCCTATACGAACTTCATCGACTACTTCTATTCGTATTATCATTTAATATGCATTGTGACTAATTGTTAAGCAATATTTTATTATAAAACTGTGAGAACTCAGCAAGCCGCTGGAAATACCTAATTATATGTTATAGAAATGTTAACCCATTTGCTTTCTCTAATGACTTGTACTTAACTTATCAATTGCCGTCAGTCCACACAAAAAGTCAATGCAATTCTTTTTTCTAACTTTCAGCACGTCTGAATTATTGATAGGTCGCCTAGCATGTCACCAATCGCAGCTACTGCGTTGCGTGGCATTGTTTACATTGCTGTCATTGTTTATGCAGATCCATAATTTTATTGTCATTTTACATTTTGCGCTAATAATATGCGACTGTCCACTGGGCCGTCTGCAGTCTGCAGTCTGCAGTTGACAACTGTGGGAACTCAGACAAAGTGGACTCCTACTTAAGCTCTAACCCACAATTACTTGTGGTCGTCCGATTGCAAATGGGCTTATAACTCTGTTAGTGGACTGCCAACTGTGGATGGACTATTTAAATTTTGCATTATTTACATCTACAACTGGACTAGAATAGCTCTTCAGCTGCATTTGGTATCGATTGTGGCAATTACGCTTACGTAATCATCGCTTGGAATCGTCTAGAAATTATTGTAATGATGCAGTCAATAGCTGACTATTGCAGCAGGCAATGTAGTAAGATATTTATCCAACTATAAGTATTGGAGATATTATATATATATATTATATATATATTATTTACTATAGATATGCAGTGTATATTTATATGCTTTTGAGAATTTATAGACTATAATATTGTTTACGCCAGTCAGTGATATAACTATAGACAGTTGGAGAGTAGGAAAGGCAGAGATAATCCTATCACTCAATTGAGAGAGTTATAAATTACACAGAAAAATGTGATTGAAAAGAAAGCCCTAATTAGAGAGGATCCCCGACATCCGCTAGGAGATTTAAAAGCTACGGAATATAATGAGAGGAAGATAGAGAAAAAGAAAGAGAGAGAGAGAAAGAGAGAGTGAGAGGGAGAGAGAGAGAGAGAGAGAGAGAGGAGCATTCAACATTATTTAAATTGAGCTTAGAGTAAGCACGAGAGCTAATTAAGTTGAGGCAATATATTTCTATATCATACTTATTGAAATAGGCATTCTATTGGCTTGATAAACTCTTCTACTTACTGTAATCTCCTATCTCAATGAGTACAAGATGAAAAAGTGAAATAAAATATATGTGGCAAGTGATTGAGAGTGTGAGGAAACTTAAACATATCAGTCGAGCAAAGACTCTTTCAAGATATGTGCGTAAGATTCTGAGATTAGGCAGAAGTAAATAGAGAATGTTAAGGCCCTATATACATGCATATATCTAATCAGAGTAAGTCACAAAGGATGATCAAAATAGATTTGAACAGTAAATGTTTTCAAGTAAGTGTAAGTGGGGCTCTCTCACTGCGACTAGAAACAAAAAAAAAAAAATTTTTTTAAACAAAAAAAATCATAAAATTTATAAATCATAAATCATTTTCAAAAATATCCTTGACTTTCAAGAGCCTGAATTAACAGCAACAAGAGATGCAAAGAGCGAGAAAGAGATAGAGTACAAGGATATCAAGGTATATCTTCTCTCCATTATAAACCCACAAAATGAGTGCTGAAATATAGCATAGAAAAAAGAAGTTTAAAAATAAACGATGTCAGTTAGAATTAAAATTAAGATAAATATGAGGTGGAGGTTATGTTATCCTCCTGCTCATATTTATCTTAATTTTGATTCTATTTCTGAAATTCATCGAGGCATGCAAGGAGCATGACGTTGAAAAGTCATTTCTACTACTTGGTCTACATTTCGCAAGTTCGCAAGTAACTTTTTCTATTCATCCGACGATCCCATTTAGCTAATGTATGTTAATGTATCCTTGCCATACACTTATATGTCCAATTATTTCGTTGCTTTAATTTAATGCAGCAGTCAGTTCGTGCTCGGCCTTAGGTATATAATGCTATTAGTGACCTCCTCACCCGGCGCTAAGCTTAAAAAATAAAATAATATATATATATATATTTAAGTTTGTGTTGCTTGCCTTCTACTGAAAATTCACTTTGTCATTTACGCAGCCATTAGCCGGAGCGACAAAACGTATTTCTTGCTTGGCCCGTGTCACGTCAAGTAGTGGGGAAGCTATCTAAAAAAAAAAAAAAAAAAGCTACCAAGTCAGCGAGCCAAGCAACTTCTCTCAACTAAGCTGACCAAATGAGCATCGGCCTTCGGTTGTTGTTCAGCTGCTGGGCCCTCCCCAAAGTGGCCAACTTTGTGGGCGGCAGGGGGAGGGGGATGGTGCCACCGACAAAGATTGAAACTTTTAAAAGTTTACAGCTTTTCACTTTTTTTCTTTTCAATTTAAGAAGCTGAAAAACCCAACTGCCTGGGCCCAAAAACGTAGCCACGGTGCGTCGTTAATGGTTTTTGCAAAACTTACGAAACAAACTACAGCATTCCCTGACATGGACGTCCCTCCCACCCTGGCCACCAGTCAAACAACCAACAACAAGCTCTAACAGCGACCAGCCTTCAGTAGCAGGTCCACGTCCAGCAACAGCTCCAGGTCCAGCTTCAGCGAGCGAATGAAATGTCGAGCACGTCAAACTTGTCGCTGACTTGAACAGCGGGCGTTGTGGGGGGAGGCAAAGGTAATGGACTCCTAGCAGGAGGTTAGATTGTTAAGTAAGCAGAACTATAGTGGACATCCCCTATGAAGACTAATTAGAGCAGCCTTTGAAACTGGAGATTCAAGCGAACGATGACATATTAATTACGTCAAATACGATTAGGATTGCTGTTTCAATATTATCAAAGTTTCCGTATGCATACATATATGATATCGATAGCTATATTAATGGAGCAAATAAGTGAAAACATATTGTCAAGTATTGCAAGAACACAAAGCAAATGGAACAAGCTAAAATGCATTCAATTTATAATCGAATCTCAAAAGTCACTTATATATGTTTTATTTAATTATTAATAATATAAATTGTACATCAAAATATCGAATAATTCATTAGAGATTGAATAAGATTTGCAAGATCGAAAATTACTTTATTGCAGTTTAATTTAATTTTTATAATATTTTATGCTAATAAATAATTTATTATGGTATCGATACGTACTTTCGAAATTCATACAATTTGTTGTATCGATTTTTGTTTTTTACAATTTCACTTAAAATTTAACAGTTTCATTGATACGAATTATTACATATAATAAATATATTTATTTTATATTTAATATATTTATTATGTGCATCAGACTCTAATTCTTATATGAATATATCATTGTTAATTGCTTGTAACTTAAAACTATCGATTAATTGACTATAGAAATATTAGAAATGAAACGTTTTATCGAATATGCTACAGAAATTGTAATATGTATATATACAAATATATTTGTGCCAATATTTATATTTTAGTATTATGCAAAGAAACGAAGGTAGAAATTTATTTTTTTTATTAAATACTATTATTATACATCATTTTTAATAAATACTGTTTTTCATTTATTTATAGCTGTGCTAAAAAGAAAGTTACAGATAATAGAAGTTTGTTTTTTCAAGTGTGCCAGTACTTTTTTGACCTACTGTAAATATATATATTTTGTTGATTTAGAAATTATAGAAATGAATCCAGCCTAACTAATAATTATTATAATTTAAGCTACAAATCATAATAAAATATAATAAATATTATCCAAGAGAGTTTAATCATATAAGAAGAACGTAATCTAAAAATTTTATAGAAAGTCATTATGTTTTCTAATATATATATTTATTTTATGAAACTAATATAAATCAAATTAACGAACATATTTATTTTCTTTTTTGCTTTTTAAATTCTCAATATTACCAAATTTTTATAAAATTTGTATGAAATTATTTAATTTTTTAAATATTTGTAAAAAATGATTTGTCTAAGTAAAATTCCAAGTAATTTATTGAAATATTTCCTAATGAAATGGAGTACAAATGATCCCTAATATATCAAAGAATTTGATGTATGCAAAACGTTTCTTGAAAATCTTGGGCAAATCGTTTGGAATAATTTGAATTCACATGGCAGCCCTCGCAGTTAGGCACGCACAATGCAGCGTAATGTCACGTACTTTCACTTTTCTGTTTTCGCCCGGGCCCCAGTCTCAGACCCAGTCCCAGACCCAGTCCAAGTCCCAGCCCCAGGGCCTGGTTGCTGGTTGGCGCTGTAGTTGGAGACGTTTTCCTCCCGCTCCATCAAAGCAGCAAATGGGCATTGCTTGACTTGAATGCGTCGCCTTTCGACAACGAACCTATTCAGAGGCTTCATGCGTTTGAATTCTATTAGCCGGAGAAAGGATTTGGCTGTGCTTTCAATGAAGGCGAGTGGTTGGGGTATGGATGGATGGATGCTTGGGTGGTTGGGTGGCTGGAGAGAGGTGGGGCTGTTGCTGTCATAAGCACTTTTGCAGTGTGGCCATATCTTTGGCAATGCCTCCAGCCCAAGTCCGGCCGTTACGTTTGGCCATTTACCCTAGGGTGTATTTTCATCATGGCCCAGCTCGCTGCTCCCCTGTACCCTGTACCCTGTACCCTGTGTGCCCTGTTCCATGCATCCAATTGACATTTCAGCTTAAGTCATTGTATGAGGCACACACACACACACAGAGAGAGAGAGAGAGAGAGAGAGAGAGAGAGAGAGAGAGAGAGAGACAAAGCTGGTCTAAAGCTGTCCGCTATTCAAGCCAACATCTAACCGACCCTTCGACACTGCCCCGACCCAAGCTCGACATACCGACGGACCCACGGAACGACCGACGGACCGACTGAGTGAGCGAGCGAGCGAATCGTCAGTCGGGCATTCAGACAGCTCCGTTCACCCTGTTCCGGAGACGGTGTCGCTGTACCGTTATTCTCGCCAGCTAGGCGAAAAAACAAAGCGCTAGGAAGGAAGTGCAAAAGTAAAGTGCAAAAGCTGCAACGCTAACAAAGGCGCAAAGTGCGAGCAAGAATGAGTGGCTGGCACATTGGCAAAGGGGGAAAGGGAGGGAGGGTCGAGCTGTGTATAGAGGGAGAGGGGGTCCAGTAATGCTGGACTGAGAACTTCGTGTTTACATAAAAACATTTAGACTGATCCAGAGATAGGCGTTGAGCGAGGCGAAAAGGAGATAGAGACGACGACGAAGACAGAACGCGGAGAGGGAAGAGGGACAAGCCGGAGCTGTAACGGCGTTTCGCTAAATCCAACAAAATGTGGGTTAAGCAGAGTGTTAAGGAACCAGATGAAGAAAGCGCAGCAAGAAAAACACGAGCATAGTAAATAAGACAATGAAGAAAGAGACAGAGAGAGAGAGAGAGAGAGAGAGAGAGAGAGAAATGAGACAAAGTTAGAGACTAGCTGGATGGGCAATATATCAAATGAAAATTCTCAGTAATGAAGGTCCAAGCGAATTTTTAATCAGTTCTGCTTAAAGCTAGCACAAAAAACGAGTTATAATATTTAAGTGAGAGTTTCTAGAAATTTATTTATTATTCCTATAATTAAGTTTGTTGTTTTTGCTGCCCTTGAAATTAAGTTTAAAATTTTGCTGGAATTATTTATTATCTTAGACATTTTAGACATACAAAACACAGAAGATAGATTTAAATCGACACCTATTGAAATGTAAAATTTAAGGTTAAGGCGTACAATTTTATTATTTTGTTTACCTAAATTCAATTTTAAATAAGCAGACTACATTAATTAAAACTAAATATATTATATCTTGACTTGTATGTTTGAATTTCTTTAACATAAATATAAATATTTTTATGAGCTGCAGGGTAATTGAAAAAAATTAATTCTCATTTGAAATTGAAAATTTTATTAAATATATATTATTTAATATTTATTCACCTGCTTAAAATGATAGTAGTTAAATTCTTTATAGTTTGGATTATCAACTGAAATAAATCTAAAGAATATCTATAAAAATAAAAATTTAAAAAATTGTTAATTGTTTATTTATCATTTTTTGTTTAATTGTTAAAATTTAAATAAAACCCAATTTTAATTTTTGTAAATATTTAAATGAATTATAGAGGCACAAGAAAGTATAAACTCCTATTATTCTTAAGCTCGTTATTTTTTATATAATTTATATATTCTATATATGTCTTATATATGCCTATAATTTATATATATATACTAGATGAAAATATAAGCCAATAAGAAACGCGGGGTGGTTATAAACTAGATTATATAATTACTTATTTAGATATAGGGTCGATTCATAAAAAATAATAACCCTAATATATTTCCGATATTTATCGATATTTTGTAGAACTCACAGCCTTCTATTTTATATGGAGTTCTTTTAAATACGTTTATCTTCCATTATAATAATTATAGTACAATTTAATAATATATTAATAATTACAATAAAAAAGATATTTATTGATCAAAATCCAGATGAAACAAATGGTTTAAATGACAAATAAGAACATTTTGAAAAACTAGAGCTCTTTAAAGGCGCATATGATAAATTCTATTAATTGAAGTTGAAGAGAGAAGCTGAGAAATGATTTTCCCATGATCTGTTTGACGTCCGGAGCTCTGAAGCTCTGGAGCTCTGGAGCTCTGGAGCTTCTTGTCGGGCAGCAACTGTCGCCGCTAACAACGCTCGAAATGAAGGCAATATCTCAAATGCGTACCACATAAACGAAATAATAAATACCAAATGATTTCATTATGAATGTCGGCCAGACATTTATTGCCAAACAGCCAGCCGTCGTCTATGCCCGGCGAGGACGAGTATATTCGGAAGGGAGAGGATGGGAGGGGAGGAGATGCTCTCGGTTGGTGCTGTATATTTGGTGGCATTTCTTTCATTACGAGAAATTGCGACGGGCAAAATAAAAAAATTTCTTAATTTCGTTTCATTTCATCAGGAATAGCAGCAGCAGCAGCAGCAGCAGCAGCAGCAGCAGCAGCAGCAGCAGCAGCAGCAGCAGCAGCAGCAGGAACGGCAGCAGCAGCAGCTACAAGATTTACAACATACTGAGAGCATAAAATAAAAATCTCTTCTCTTTCTCTTATTTTCTTCACATTTCTTTTGTTGTTGTTGTTGTTGTTGTTGTTGTTTGCTAAAATGCCAGCGGGAACTACGATTGGAGAGGGGGGTATGAAATAAATAAATAAAATAAAAACCTTAGAAATAGAATGAATAAAAATACTCGAACGTACAAAAGGCAGCGCCCAACTGACAATGCCTCGTTCTTTCCCATTGCCCTTCGCTGTGTCGCCCCCTTTCGGCCACGCCCCGTTCAGAGTGAAGGCGTTGACAACATTAATAGTTATGGGTGTGGTGCTCCAAGTGGATGTGAGTGTGAGTGTGGGTGTGGGTGTGGGTGTGGGTGTGGGTGGGCAGCTACCCTAGTTCCAATTGGAACGCATATTTCTGCGAATGCAATAAAACGCACATGTGTTTCCAATCGTCCTGGGCGTCCTGCGAACTTCTCGTCATAATTTCTATGCGGTTGGCAAATAAATTTGATTTTGAGCGAATTTTCTGAAGATTGACTGACTGTCTATCTGTCTGCCCAACAGACTGACGGACGGACAGCAGGACAGATAGGCAGACGGACTGGCAGAAGGACTGACAGTTGCTTGGCATGGGGAGGCATGTGGTATGTGGCATGTGGCATGTGGCATGTTCCCCTTGACAACGACTTGTAGTTAACTCCAGGGATTGCAGCTCGCCCAGGCAACTCGCATTTTGCTGAGTTCGACGCTTTCCTCTGCTCTGACGTACATGTGCATTGACCCAACCATTGTGCGAATAAAGGACCCCTCGACCCCTCGACCTCCTCCTCGCTCCTGCTGGCTCTTGACGCGTCAATCCACACGAAAAGGAAATTGAAACCGTATTCAAGTAATAATAATTCATACAATGTTATTTTCGTAGCACAACACAAGACAATCCATTGGCATTCCGAAAAGGAATTCGATAAAAGCTAAATGAATAATTTAGCTCTATATATAGATAGATACAAGAGAGAGAGAGAGAGAGGGAGAGTGTGTGTGTGAGTGAGAGAGAGACAAGTCTCGCACAGAGGAATCAATTGCTTCGATTCCTTATTCATTGCCAGCTCTAGCCTTAGATATATATGTATATAGAAATTTAGGCCAAACTTCTTAATTGGAGTTCACTATGCGAGGGTTGCCAATTAAGTTATTCGCTGCTCAAATCAATTCGAGTCGAAAATTGTGCGAAAGAGTCGAGGACAGTGCAGAAATATGAGATTGGGATAATTATATATGCTGTCCGTATAGTAATTATTTATATATATTATGTATATATATATATGTATGATATAGTATATACATATATATATATATATATATATAATCTCATACTCACACCATTCTACAAAAAGGCAACAGAAAGGACAAACATGCCAGAGGCAAGGACAAAAGTCAGAGAGCTGTTGCTGTTGTCCTACGGTCCTCAGAGGTGTTGCCTACAGGAAAAGCTTCAAATCAGCAAAAAGTAAATCAGAGTAATCAAGCCAAGTCGAAGATTTTATACACTTTTAGAGGCAATACTTAGGAATTTACATAAGAATATATAGAAATTACAATAGAAATTGGATAAAAAGACAGGGAGTACTGGCAGAAATACTTTTTTGATATATGTAGACCAATTTCAATAGAACTTGCTTATCTAGTATATATATATATATATATATATATTATATATATATATATATATATATATATATATATATATATATATATATATATATATATATATATATATAGAAAAGTCTCGACTGCTAAATATTATAATAAATCAATTGAGTAAGGAAAATGCAAAGTTCAAGTTGGTATTGAAAGACATTTTACTTTATATATTATTTTATTTCTAATAGATACTTTTGATATGATATGAGAAACTTAACTCAGATTCATTTAAATCAACGAAGTTCAATGTCTCAGCAATGTCTTACAGCTCTCATGACAAATGCTAAACACCCAATGTGAGTGTAAAGGAACGAAGCAGAAAAAAAAATTGGAATGAAACTGTCGTGGGTGTGAGTGGGGTAGCAGGAGGTGGCATTGGACAGTAGAAGGGAAAGCAAAGCAACTACACATTTAGTGTTTATTTCGCATTTATTGAGGACAGTCCAGAGCGAGGGAGGATGGACTGTGAGAGGGTGGACCTTAGCAATAGAATGAAATCAGCAAGAAATAAATATCCTTGTCGCATATACGCGTTGAACAGGCTGTCATAGCTCCCACACACTGACACAGACACACACACACACACACATATTGATACACGCACACAAGGGAACAATATAGGAGTATAAATTGTTTCCAGGTCATTGGTTATCCAGCCACAGAAATACGAAAATGAAATTAAGTACAAAATGAACTAAACCCAAAAATCATATGACATTGATGATTATGATGGAAACGACCAAGTCGAGAAGCCAAAGAAAAAGGCAGAAGAAGCAGAAGCAGAAGCAGACGAAGACGAAGACGAAGTATTAGAGAGCAAGAAGCCAGCCAAGAAATGTTCGCTTCATTGATTGAGTAAAGGACCCAGACATCGAGTCGCAGGCAACGCAGGATTGCCAACTTGTCGGACTTGGAATTGGCCACATTAAAATAAAAGTCAAATATTTTGCCCTTTGTGATTGTTGCTCTCATTGATGCGTGCTGTTTTAATGGTCAAAACATTTCATCAATCGCACATCGGGCACGTTTTAAACTACGCCACTTTGTTCAATTAAATGGGGTATAGAAAAAAAATGTAGGAAATTAACAATAAATGGGATATATACTGTATGTGTGGGAGATTGTTGGAAATGAATTAAAAATTAAAAAAAAAAATAATAAAAAATTAATATATATATGAATGCTTAAAAGATTATATGAAGTGTAAAGAGCAAGAATTAATTGATTTTATTTATGTCTTTAATATAGCTTTAAATTTCTGTACAGATATTACAATAAATTTAAATGTGAAATATATAATATATATAAATAAAAAAATTGACAGACAGACAGAGTGATAGAGAGAGAGAGAGAGAGGATAGAGAGAAAGATAGTGAGAGAGTAAGAAAGTGATAGAGAGAGAGAGAGAGAGGTAGTGAGAGAGAGAAAGAGAGGATAGAGAGAAAGATAGTGAGAGAGTAAGAAAGTGATAGAGTGAGAGAGAGAGAGGTAGTGAGAGAGACACAGTGAGAAATGGAGAGAGAGAGGTAGTGAGAGACACACAGAGAGAAATAGAGAGAGAGAGAGAGAGAGAGAGAGAGAGAGAGAGAGAGAGAGAGAGAGAGAGACAGAGAAGACCGAGAGATACACAGATATATATAGTAGTTTTTAGATTGGATTAAATCTAATTTTCATGAATCTTAAAATATTGTAAATATACAATATGTATTTGTTTACTTAATATTTAATATTTTGCTCACGTCTTTACCCCTTTCACAGTACCTATAGAAAAATCAATAGATTTCCATTAACGTGCCCAATTGAGCTATTGACTTCTTTTATAGTTCGAAAGCCTAGTACTTCCATATGTGACATGATTTAATGTAAATAAAAAATTTAGAAAACTTTGCAGCCCAAAATCTCTTTTAGATCAGTGAATTTCATAATGTACACCTGATATAGCTTTAGTAGTTTCCTACTTTAATTGAATATGTGAAAGGCCTTTAGAAGACTATAAACTAATTCTTAAAACAGACTTTAATCAAATATAATTGTTTCCTATTCAAAGACGACCTATTGTCATTAGTCCCCTATGTCAGAGTGTTAATAAATCTTAATTAATTAAGTATTTTATTTCCAATCAATTATAGTTCTGGCTTAGCTAAGTATGAATCATTGAATAATGAATAGAAATTTTATCTTGTATCTCCCATTGAGAAGCGTAGCAGAAGTCAAGTAATAATTAAATAATAATAATTTTTTATGATATTGATTGCTTGCTGACTAGGAAAAAAAAAGAAGAAAAACAATAAAAATTTTGTAATTATAATGCAGCATATTTATATAGGACTGGCATTTGTTGTACATAAATTCCCTTGGGATAATAAATCTCAATCGATAAAGTATTTTATTTCTTATCAATTATAGAAATTGCTCAGAGTTAACTTTTGCTCTTTAGTCACCCGCTGAGAGGTGGCTGGAGGGGGAGTTAAGTAATGCCAGTTAATACATATTTATTTATGTTGGCCAACATTTGAATAAAGTGTTTGCTCTTAATAAACCCATTTCGCTAAGCACTCTGTCAGCCTGGTAGAGTAAATGTGGGCGGGGGCAAAAGGAATCGAGTGGGTGGCTGAGGGTTGCCTGCTGAGTTTGGTGTACATTTTGGATATTCAACTGTTTCCGTTTGTGCTTAACGTCGCACCGCTCACAATACAAAACCCAGGATTCCGTAGAAGTAGCTCCTCCTCCTGCTCCTGCTCCTCTTCCTCCACCATCCCAAGTTCTATGTCTTAGCCACACGCATTTGCCGTTTTTACTGTTATTTCAGCATTAAAAGTTCATTCGAGTGGCAAAGGAAGTGAAAACAATTATCTGCAGGAAGGTGAAACATAAATCCTCGAATCCAAAAGTAAATTGCAAATTTCGTTTTATTACACTCTATGGGTATGGCGCCCCCCCACAGGAGGCGCTGCGGTTAAATCGAATCGATATTTTATGTTATCGAATTTATTATGCAAACACACTCAACGCTAATGCCAATTGGTGTTGAGTTGCCAAAAAATGACACACGCGCCAACCATCGCATATGCTCCAAGAGCCAAGCCACCCTCAGCCTCTCGCCTCTCGCCTCTCGCCTCTCGGCCTCGACCTTTTGCCGGTGAGAGCAGGTGCATTGGGCTCGAGATCCTTGAGCTGGCTGACAGGCATCATTTTGAGGGATTGTATAAACAAGCAATTTGGGGGCATGGCACCGCACCAGGTAGGTTTTGTGGCTCTGTCGGTACTCTGTTTAGCATTAAGTGCGATTATGGCCATTCGCATTGATGATGCTTATGGCTTCTGGCTCATTTATCAAGTGAAATGATGACAAAAATGCTTTCATCTGCTGCACACAGTTGGCCATTATCACATAGGCAGCATAATTGCCAAAGGTAATGCCAAATGCCTAAAATATTAATTAATTTCCCATTTCCAGATGAAACGCTGTCGACTCGAGCAGAAAAATTGGGTATTTATTTATGCTGGGGCAACGTAACATAGAAGAAGGAAATGAAATGTTAATCTTATATTGAGTGCTAAAGGAATGAAATGGGAATGGAGCAAAAGAAATGTTTATTTAAAAGGGGGAAATTATTTATATAATTCGATTTTATTTTTCGAATAATTACAAATATATATTTATATAAATTCATATTTATTTTACATACATTTAAAATAAAATTGAAATCAGAATGCAATTTAAAAGAATTTAAATATAAAAAAATATAAATAAAAATAATTAAAAAACAATAGTAATAAAAAAATAAAATAAATAATAATAATATAAAATAAATAAATAATAAATAAAGAAAATTATTAAAATTAATGTGTATATAAAACAAAATAATTAAAATACAATAACATTAAATAATTAAAAGGATTTAGGACATAATAAATTGAGTGAAAATGTAAAAATATATGAAAAAGTAAAATTGGAAATCAAAATAAAATACATTTAAGGAAACAAATTAAAATGAAACAGTAAAAGAACTCTTAGTTAAGTCTACTCTTAAAGCAACTAAATATATATAGATCTTTTTTTTTTTTAACTAGCTAGTATTGAAAAGAAAACCGATAGAATAATATTGAAATGAAATACAGAAACAATACAATTTATAATTTATTTTTTAATGCATATTTTACATATATACATTGTTATTCTGTGAAATAAAAATAAAATATAACACATTAATAATAAATTATAATTCCTATTTTCAAAGACTTAGAGCTTTGTATACAGAAAAATGGCCACAATTAGCCCGTATAGGCCGAGCACTTCGGCAAAGATCAGGATGAGCACCATGGCCACAAACATGCGGGGCTGCCTGGCTGAGGCACGTAAACAGGTATCCCCAACAATGCCAATGGCCATGCCAGCGGAGAGACCAGAGAGGCCCACACAGAGTCCGGAGCCCAGCTGGACGTGTGCCTTTTGTATTGAGTAGTGGTTACCTATGGAACCGGCTATAAGGACAGCCACAACCAAACCATAGATGGCTATAATGCCAGCCATGACCACCGGTATGATGCCTCTCATAATAAGCTCCGGCTTGACCATGGCCATTGCGGCAATTCCTCTGCCTGACATTGCTGTGCCGTACGATGCGCCCAGAGTTGAGAATATAATGGCCGTTGCAGATCCCAAAGCTCCACAAAAAATGGCATAGCTTGGACTTTCTTTTCCAATCTCGGCAGACATGATACTGATTCTATTTTGGATAGCTAAAAAGTTGTTTTTTTTTTTTTTTATGATTTTTCTGAAGCAAAATCTGATTAGAAGCAAAATAATGACAAGATGACTAGATCGACTTATTTGGAAGAGAGAGAGAGAGAGAAAGAGAGAGAGAGGGAGGTTATATAGGGTATTCAATACCATAAAACAGATTTATTGTTTTTATTTTAAAACGCAACTAGTCAAGTGCAACAAATTTGTATACCATTACCAGCAGGATATTATCATTTTTGTGCAGAAATATGCAAAACCTCTTTATAAATCATGTGTAAACTTTTTAGCAATATGAAAGTGTGTGTGAAAAAATAAAACACTTTGCATTCGTTTATACATTTTCTTTTTATTTAATATTAATATTATTTCTATGAGATTCATTCCTTTAAATAAATGACTTAGTCATCATTGAGCAAATATCATCATTGATCATGTGTTGAAATCATTTAGAAAAAAGTATTTTATTAATTTTTTTTTTCATTTAATTTAATTTTTAATGAATCTGAATAGCATATCGTATTGTTATATAGTACAAATCAGTTTTAGATGCATTTTAAAATATGTCATATTGTTTTAAAAAACAATATATTTCTATATACATATATTTAAAAAAATATATAATATATATATAATATATTCCTGACTTTCTATATAAATTCCTCATTTTCTCTGATATACCATAGTAATTTTTTCTCATATTATATCTTAATGAATCATTTATTATTTCGATTTCTCCTACTATCATTAACTGGAATTTCCAACTACATTTCTCATAATATTTTTTATATTTTCATACAATTATATTTTATGTTCTATTATACTTTCTACTATTATCTTTATCTTATTTAATAATTTTATATTATTTAATGAAAATGAATTTTTTTTATTTCTATGCACATAAGCGTATACAATATTCGACTGCCTATGGGTAACTTCTTTCTCTGATTTGGTTTTTGAAAATTTTTGCAATGATAATTCGAATATTTATGCGCATGCTGATATGGCCAAGTTGGTTGCTTGATAACACAAAGCGTTAAATGTATGTCTATTATATAATATGCAATTTCTTTTTTTTTTTTTTTTTTTTGCTTCTTTTGCTCGCTGTGTTTTGTTGCTGCTAACGAGGTTTATCTTTATGTGCCGTTAAATTTTCCGGCTACCCATGGCATAGAGAGAAAATGTGAAAATTTATGGCGAAATTCGTGTTAGCGGTTTGGTCTACCCTAGCTAGTCTATCCGGCGAGTAAACAAACCGCAAAAGCAAATTCTGACTATTGAATATCGAAGCTGCGGTTTTTCCCACTTTTCTTTTTTTTTTTGATTTTTTTTTTTTTTTTGGTCTTGTTTGCTGTTGCTGCTGCTGTTGCTGTTCTTTTTTGTGCATACTTTGAATGCTTTCAGCATTTGCTTGCTTTCCGCACTTGTTTCAATTAAACAAATTGGAATATAGTATGAACCCCTGTCGAGGGGAGGGTCTATGCTCTTGCTCTTGCTCGGTTCTCATCCTTTGGTCGAAGTGCTGGGCGTGAGCTTAAAATGCGACAATTTTCTTCGCACAAAACAAAATGGAAATTTGTTTCTGGCACCACTGGGAGCAGCCTTAGTGTGTTTCTTTTCTGTGTCTGTGTCCGTATGCATGTGTGTGTGTGTGTGTGTGTGTGTGTGTGTGTGTGTGTGTGTGTGTGTGTGTGTGTGTAAGTGTAACAAGGGCAACAACAAACTCCTCAATCCCAGCATACCCATGGCCTGATATAGAAGCTTCATGACATTTTTATTTGTGTGCCATGGAATGTTTTGCATTTTGAATGTTTTGTAGCAAAGCGTTTCAGTTTCCACGGGGGGCTTACGGGTTTTTATGACTGGGACTTTGGGGTACACGCTCCTATTCCAAGCAGATGTGATTGTTAAGTTGTCACAAGGTGCCACACAGATTCGCAACGCCTGGGAATCAGGGGCCAACTGCTGGGTCGCTGCCATCAGCCAAATGAATTCTCGAAACACTTAAAGTTGCCACCGCAGCCACCGCAAAGATTTTTAATGCATTTTTATTTGGTATACAAGTAGATGCCCACAATCATGCCATACAGGCCCAGGACCTCGGCAAAGATCAGTATGAGTATCATGCCCACAAAGAGGCGTGGCTGCTGTGCCGTGCCACGTACACCGGCATCGCCCACAATGCCAATGGCAAAGCCCGCCGCCAAGCCGGAGAAACCAACCGAGAGTCCAGCCGACAAATGGATGTAGCCCTTGCGTATGGTGTAGTCGTTCGACAGCGAGCCAGCAATGAGCACCGAGATGACCAGGCCATAGATGGCTATAATGCCAGCCATGACCACTGGAATGATGGACTTCATAATCAGCTCCGGCCGCATTACGGCCATCGCGGCAATCCCAGTGCCGGACTTGGCCGTGCCATAGGCGGCACCCAGCGCCGAGAATATGATGGCCGAGGCAGCACCCATTCCGCCAAAGAATAATGCATATGCTGGCTTATCGTCTTCCGCATTTGATGAAACCATTTCCCACGCTCAACTGCTCTCAAGTTGCTTCTGAGTAACTTCCCCAATTGTCCAGCATGTAATGTTTCAAGCACTTTCCTTTTCTAGCTCTTTAAGCTTTTTCGTAATTTTCTTCAACTGCTTTCTTCGTATATCCTATGAGCTAAGAGAATTGTTTAATTTCCTAACGAACGAAATTAAAATGCAATCCAGATAACTCCAAATAATATTGCTCTGCCTGCTTAGTTTAGCAAGCTAAACTTAAATCATGAAAATTTTTATTTATGTGGTATTTATTAATAATTGAAATTAATTTTAAAAAAGTATTAAATAAAATAAAAAGTAAATAAATTAAATGTTTTCAAAGTAAAATAATTAATTATTAACTTATTTTCAATTTTTAAAAACCCTTTTAATACAAAATAAATAATAGATTTGTAAGTAAGTTCGTGCAAAAAACGTATTAGTTAAGAACTTAGTAGTTAATTAATTATTATTAATAATTTTATATTCATATAAATAATTTTATTAAGGCAGCTAAATCAAATTTAATATCAATCTAGAGTGTGAATTGTTATTAAATTGATAATTTATATTTTTAATTTTTTTTATATTTTTAATTTTTAAAATTTCTATTTAAATAACAATTTTTATTTAGTTGGAAGGTCTTTTGATACTCGGTATCAAGCCAAAAATCAGCTAAGTATTCATTTATCATAATCATAAATCATAAATCATATTCGGAGACAACATTACAGTAAAAGACAAACTTAATTAAAATTTTCATATTTAACAATTTAAGACAAAAATAGACTTAAATTTTGCATTCTGCATTTATTGTAGGTCATAAAGAAAGCCAAATACTACAAAATTTGAATCTATAAAAAAGTAAATCAATATTTGTATTGCTTTTTTTTTCGTTTTGGTGTTTCCGATCTGCTTGGACTGCCCTCGCTGCATATGGTCGCTCGCCTGGTGCCAAGATTTTCCATTAAAGATTTATGTTGCGCCGGGATTTGGTAACAGCAGGAAAACTTGTTCCTATAGCTGAGGCGCTGGCCGTTAGCTACTGTGCCCCTTGTCCTGCTTTTTTTTTGTATTTATTTTTTTTTTTTTGGCTATTGTTGCATTTTGTGCCGTTTGTTCAACTATAAATCGTTTATGTATTTTGTTGAGTGCGAGGATTTATCGCTGAAGCTGAATATGAGAAAGGAATCACATAAATACAAATAAATCAAAAGCATTTCGAATGCCATTGGCAATACAAACAAGTATTGAAGAAATAGAGAAATACACAGATAAATATACAATCTATATATATATATATGGATATGTATATGTATATATGTATGCATAGATTGTAGTTGCTGTTGCTGTTGCTGTGCGAAAATTGATGTCTTCGCTCATAAAAATAAGGCATCAAAAGAATCGGGTATGCCAGGACCAGGCTCTAGGCAGCAGGCTGAATGTGTTTTTGTTGAAAGCAACATTGTAAATTTTATGACTTTTTTATGCGCTGAAATCTATAAATTATGTAAACTGACACTGACAGCTGTCAACCGAAGGCTACAACCAAGAGCGAGAGAGGGCGAGAGAAGCAGAGAGAGAAGTAGAGAGCTATACACTGAAACCGAAACGCTGGCAAGTGACACATGTGTCAAATGGGCTGATGGCCCATTGCTAAAGCTAGAATTTGCCATGGCAGAGCCCAACTTGAAGCTGGGAGCAACTTCTGGCTACCCCATCCAGCGAATTGCAAAATATGCCTCACACCAAGCTCAGCGATAAAGAGAGAGAGAGTGAGAGAGAGAGCGTGAGTGAGAGAGAGAGGGCGACTGATGACTCGAGATGATTAAATGATTGCCAGCGGCAATAAAAAATTGATGCTTCAAATTATTGCTGATATATATTTTATATATTGTTTTCCATCTTTTTTTTTTTTTTTTTGTTATTTTGTTCTCGCTCTCTTGTTAAGTATTCCAATACAGGCTAGCGAACAGTTGTTTATGATATTTATGTTTCGTTGTTTTTTATGACATTCAAGTTTTAAAAAAACATAAAAATGAAATTAAAAAACAAGGAAATGGTCAAACTCTCCATGCTTGAAGAGTAATACCCCAATAATATTCAAAAAGTGATTTTGGGATGAATCGCAGATTGTTTCTGATATAAATATTATATTTGATAGAAGCTCGGCTTGAAATGGACTTGCCAAGGATCTACTTGTGTCTGAATAAACTTAATGATAGTAATAATATAAACCCATTTACATAATGGTGCAATTGCTTAGTCTGCAAATGTTAATAAAAGTCAGAAGATACATGTCAAAGATGGACCTTGTCAAATTTTGTATATATAGAACTATTGTGCTATTAATATATACTATATTCTGGAATAAGTTGAAATATTTATATAATTATTAAAAAAAATTACTATTCCCCAAAATTGTAAATAATAAATTAAAAAATTCAAAGACTATGCTGGGAGACTTATTCAGGAGAAACAGAATAGGGAATAAAGCTAAATACATCGGCCCTACTCGTTAATATTGTTGATGAAGTAATATCATCAGAGAGAGAGACAGAGAGAGAGAGAGAGTGAGAGAGAGAGAGAAAGAGAGAGAG
Source organism: Drosophila stalkeri (assembly GCA_035047405.1). NCBI lineage: Eukaryota > Metazoa > Arthropoda > Insecta > Diptera > Drosophilidae > Drosophila > Drosophila stalkeri. The sequence continues at coordinate 6,469,736 of JAWNPR010000149.1, read as the reverse complement.
AGAGATAGAGAATCAGAGATGCTTTTGTTAATGTATTAAATATTTCTCGATGAGAATGAACGTATATTTTTATTAGTTATTATATCTTAAAAGTTATTATCGAGACATATATAATTCATTAACAAAACATCTTTGAGTGAACATGGATTAAAAATTCATGAGTCTTTAAATTCTTTTATGCAATTTTTTTGTTTATATATTATTATTTATTATACAATTATTTAGAGGATTATTAAAAAACATGTCTTACAATTCTTTTTTATTTGTCATTATATTTATAAGATTATTACAAAAATATTTATTTACAATTCTTTTATATTTATCATTATATCCTATACCAAATTTTGATAAATCATATTCACACAAATATATATATATTTTTTTAGTTTTATTTCATTTTTAAATTCTTTTATGCAATTTTTTTGTTTATATATTATTATTTATTATACAATTATTTAGAGGATTATTAAAAAACATGTCTTACAATTCTTTTTTATTTGTCATTATATTTATAAGATTATTACAAAAATATTTATTTACAATTCTTTTATATTTATCATTATATCCTATACCAAATTTTGATAAATCATATTCACACAAATATATATATATTTTTTTAGTTTTATTTCATCTTTAATATTACTACTATCTGTTTATTATTTTAATATATATATTTTTTTAATTTTTTCTTAGCTCCAGTTAATATTTTTAATTTGTAGCGCGTAGATCCTGTATTCCCTTTGGCCCGTTTTTCTGCTCCGTGCTCACGTGTTGCCATTAACCTTTGCGCTTTATAAATTGCTTGAGTGCGTTCCTGCCAAAATGCAATAAATGCTGGGGCATGGGTTGGATTATGGTTTGCTATGGTATGATATGGTTTTTGTTTTTGCTTTCTTGGAGTGGGTATGTGGGTAAAGCAAGTGGCGGGCACTAAAATAACAAACGAAGGAAATTAACCAAAAATAAATTAACTGGAAAACGCGGCCAAAAGGGTTTTCATTTACGCTTTTCTGCTGGCTAAGGGGTGACAACTACGCTGCTTCCGCAGCGATGTTGATGGCGACAGCGACGTCGATGACGACTGCGACTGCGACTGCGACAGAGTCAGCAACAGCGACAGCGACGTCAACAGCAACTGCTACGCTGACTTTGTGTGTGACTTTGGGATTCCCAAATGTGCTTTCAACATGCAATTTTTATTATTGACTCGCGTTGTCGTGTCAGCGCGCAGCTTTTCAGCATTTTCCGCTCGACGAGTCGCAAAAATGCCATTACTGTCAATCAAGAGACGGAAAAAATCCTGGAATGAAATCAAAAGCATTAAAGCCCTCTGCGCGTAAGTCTGTTTGTACCAAATATATGTATATAGAAATGTTTATGTACATATGTATATATGTTTATGTATAAACGTATATATATGTGTGTGTATATAAACTAATGTATAGACTTATAAAACTTAATGATACCCTGGAAGCCCATTAATAATATCTAAAATATGTGAACAACTAGTAAAAAATTGTTTATAAATTCTGCATATGAACATTGAAATAATAAATTAAAATAATAAAATACAGAAAAAAAATAATAACGAAATAGATATATGTTTATTATTGTCAATGATTGCTTATCGTAATTTATTGCGAATTCTTTAATTAAAAATAATAATAATAAAATATAAATAATATAATAAAATAAAAAATTATTATTAAAATATTTTAATATAATAAAAAATGATGAAAGAAATATAAAAAAAAATATATATATATATATATATATATATATATATATATATATTATATATATATGCATGTAATTATTTATTTACTGAGACTGTAATTTTTATATATTATATACCATACCTTGAATATACAATAATAAAAAGAATAATAAAAAATCAAATACTGTCATAAAAAGATTATTAATTTATAATAATGTAAGACTATTTAGTATGCAACATTACTATAAATAAAAATTAAAATAACAAAATTAAAAAATATATCTTTGAATAAAAATAAATTTAGTTTATTGAAAATTAAAAAAAATATATATAAAAAGAATAACAAATGAAAAAGAGTTAAATGAAAAATTATATAAAAAGTTTAATTGTATACTACAAATTATTTATATATATGTACACTGTATCCACTCTTGTATATATAAATTAGTTTTTTCTCAAAAGCACAATTCACATTGACAGCAATGCTTTGGGCGTGGCAAAGACTGTGCAAGTGCAATGACCAATTTAAAGTTTTGTTCAAGTTTTATTCCAATTTCTGTTGTTATTTGTTCATTTGATAAAAGAACGAAAGAGTAGACGAAGCTAGAGTCTGGCAAAGGATAAGTTATATTAGATTTTGCTCTCAGTTGCAAGTTGCAAGTGCCAGACTAATGTACCCCCACTTCAAAACTGTGCTATAAAACGAGCGAGGGCAGGTGGTAAAGTTGTGGGTGAGCAGCTAGGTAGGTTGGGGGTGTTGACCACTCAGGTGACAATAATTTCGTGCTATCGCGCGCCAGCTGGAATAAAGGTGAAAGAGTATTAAAAATGGGCGACTAGTTTGCGTGTCACGCATCCATTTCGATATTCCGGGCGGAGGCGTGAGGGGTATAGAAATTGAAAATTGTCAGAAATGAGCCCAACAGGCCGAAGAGTGATTGCCAACATGCATCGCATCTATTGGCGTGCCAAAGCTAACGATTTAGCAGCTAGTACATAAGTATATTAAGTTTTTCATTTCAATACACTGTAGACAGACCATAAAGAGGAGTATGTTGGTTTTGCTATTAGTTGAAGCTATAGCACCAGAGATTAGTTATTCGTAAGTATATATAGAATCTGTTTAAATGAGTAGAGATATTTAGTTGAAGCCATAGTGTAAGACACTAGTAAATATATATTTAGGTTAAGTTCTTATTGTTTATATAGAGTTTCGATCGGTTGATTTTCTCACTATTTCGTCTTATGAAAACCTACCTGAGATGTGAGCTAAAATCACAATAGTCTACGACATACTTTTGTATAAAGTCCTCATACCGAATATGATACAGTCGATAACACCCGTCTGCAATAGTTCTGCTTGGTATTACTTACCATGACAAAGATTAAATTAGAAATTTCATTTATAATTCTTCATGAAATAGAGTATCTATTTAACTGATTATATTCAACTGAATGATTTTACTTTCCTCTACTTATTATAGACTTTTTTAACCGATCTAACGATGTAAAGAGTACTTATGATGTATTAGTACAAATAAATATTTTATCATATTTTCGAATCAATTAATCTCCTTTTATGTTCAAATAGAAGCTAATAAAATGAAGTCTATACAAAATTCGATTGCAAAATGTCAGATTATATTCGAAACTATAGCTAGTCAAATATAAAGTAAAGAATCAATTTTTGCTAATAAATTCAGTCAAGTCAAGATTTCTATATCTACTGGCTTTCAGAGAACGAGAAACAAGTATACTCTAGTCGAGTGTATCCGACTGCAATATTCTCGTTTGCCCGCTTCCAAACGGGGAATAGACCTCAACGCTTGTTGATATTGGTCAAAGTTGGAGTTAGACGCTTGAGCTGATATATCTTTTATTATGTAGTTTTGTGTCATCGTAAAATCGTCGGCTATTACTTGATTGTCCTTCATGAAAGCCATAAAGGCGCTGACAGCTCCCCAGAAACGAAACCGGCCTACGGGTGCCATTGTAAAATGATTTACTCGCCTCGCTGCTAGCTGCTGGCTTGCCCGCTTCTCACTCATTTGTGGCGAACGGAGCGTTTTGGGCTTCTGCTCCATCTACACCAAAGACTACTCATTTTTTATGGGTTCGTTTCTTTTTTTTTGTCTTCTTTTTTTTTTTTTTTTGGCCTCTGCTTTTACGGTCTTTTACAGTTTAACGACGCATTACTGACACACAAACTGAGGCAACCAGCTACGAAATCTATTCATGATTTCGTATAACAAAATACTCTTCACATTTTATCGTATTCATTCTGTGTGCCCTGTCTTGTCTATTAGGCCAGGCCGCATTTGATATTTGGTTTTCCGTTTCCCGGTCTTCGCTTTTAATTTTTGGGCGTAGCAATTTTCTAGCATTTTTATGATATGCCATTTCGTTCGTCATTCCCTTTGTATATACTCTATATAGATACACATTTGTCTACATATATATATTTATATATCTATATATATATATATTGTACTTTAATTTCGTACTGTGGGTTATATTTTTGCTGACGGCTTCGTTATTTTTTTTCACAGCCCAGCATTAAGTAATTTATACGGCCCGTATATTAGAACGATTTCGGCCTAATGGACATCTTAAAAATGCATTAGATTAATGAAACTGGATTTGTTTATATGTTTATTTCGGTCGTCCATTGAAAGCAAGTTCCCGCTGTGGCTATGATTTTTGATTGAAAAGCAGAAACAAACTAAAATTTATATACACAATTTTATTGCAGATTATTAAAAATTCATTAGCTGAATTGTATTAGTGAAGTACGTAAGGAAATTTCAATAACTGCGTGAATTTATATGTGAATAGAGACTAAGTATAAAAATTCTTATTTTTTTGTGTAATTTTATACTAAATAAATAAATATCTTTATTTATGTTATTGATATTAATATTAATTATTTTATTTTTATTAATAAATATAAGTCTTTCATAACATAAGCAGAGAGTATTTAATTATGTGAAATGTGAGACTTGATTAACAGTTTTAGTTGCATTTAGATATAAAATAAAATTAAAAATATATAATAAAGTAATACATATAAGAAATATATAATATATAATACAAATAGAAAAAACATTAATTAGAAATAAAAAAAAAAAAAAAAAAAAAAAAAAAAAACAAATCAATCAAACAAATATAAGCAAAATGTAATAATAATTAAATAAATAAAAAGCTCAAATAAAGTCTCTTTTATATACACATATATTTTATTTATAATACATTAATATATAAAATAAAAATAATAAAATGAATAAATAAATAATAAAATTATCAAATAAACGAAATAGCCAAATAAATCTAATCAGTATATAAATAGTATTTATGGAGTGAATAAAAAATAGAACTATGTACAATTTAAGTTACATTGTTTCTTCTTAACATATCGTATAGTAAGTTCATAAGGCTTTATCCGAAATAAAAAAAAACTAGTAAGTCTTAAATTCTATTCTTTAAAAAAATACAAGAAAATCATATGAATTATATTTATTAAAATAATTATCTCTCTGCTGTTAAGTATATATATATATATATATATATATATATATATATATATATATATATATATATATATATATATATATATATATATATATATATATATATATATATATATATATATATATATATATATATATATATATATAGAAAGGTATATATCACATGTCTCTATATATTTGTCACTAATTAAATATGTGTTAGTCAAGAATCGGCTACTGTTTACCTGAGCGCTGCGTTTGAAGTCCTCGCTCAGTGACAGCGATGAGCGGTTGGCAAAAGAGCAAATAAGTTAGCTACTTTATGGGCTAGAGGATTAGAGGGATAGAGCGCACAGGTGGCACTCAGCATGGGTTTTGTTTTGCTGGGCTCCTAGATATGTCCTTATCACACGGCTTGTCAACATAACTCGAACAGCGAAGCGTGAAGTTGTTGACATTGATTAGGGTGAACTCTGAACTCACCGACGCTCACTGCCTAACTCCCTCCGTCCACCTGCCCAGCTTGCCACGACTGCGTTAAGATAGGTCAAAGCCTGCCTGCCTGCCTGACACATACTACACAGACTCACACATACATATATTCTAGCTGAATTATTGTTGCACATTTCTTGGCGATAAGCCGTCGAAGTAAAGCCCTCTGCTTTTGCAACGCCTCCAACACTCTGCTGGCTGTCGGTTTTTGGCCCGTTTGCCGTTTTTTTTTTCCTCTTCTATTTTTTTTTTTTTTTTTTTGGTTGCTCGATTTTACATTTAATGCCGTGTCATGGCAACTGCCCCGCTTGGCTGACCGACGGAACACACATTAGATAAATTAGCCGTAATTATATAGCAGCCAGCGGGTAGTTTATATTCCTCAGTGCTTTAGTAACATCTACATATGTAAAAGACTTTTGAGCTAGAAGTATAGGGTGCATTTGATTTAGTTGAGAAATTATGTGCTTTAACATGAAAAGAACTTGAGCAGCTCTTTCTATGTGTTTCATGCAGATTATATATTTAATCAAAGAAGATTATTAAAGCAAATGTTTGTTTCTTGTTTGAAAAAGTTGATTTCTTTTGAAGAAGTAGAAGAAACTTTAAAGATTTTACATTGCTTTGTTCATAAGAATACGCTCTGTATTTATCTTCATACAGTTCTATAAATAACTAAAAAAAAACATTTACTTTAAGTAGTAGTATATTAGATATATTAATATATTATATTAAATATATATAATATATATAACCAGCTTCTATTAATTAATTTACAACATCCAATACTTATTATTATTATTTGGTATTATACGAATACGAAGCATTTCCACTTGTTTCAATTCCAAAATGTTCCTATTCTGCTGATATGTGACATAAATAGCGAGGGCATAATGAGTGTGGGAGTGAGAGCGCGCTATCTTGCCTGCTCCTTCAAATACATACATAATTCACTCAATTGTAAATGCAGCCCGTATTGATCTTATTGATAATCCACTCATATCAACAATTAGATAAATTTATTAATATTAATGATTAGAACTATTAAGAGAAGAATAACAATAGAATAACAATATATCCACGTAAATTAATCTCAACTTTTGGATAAATAAATACAACATATATTTCGCTTCATTTTCATATCAGAAACTTAATCAGATTTAAATAAATACAATATATATTTAGCTTCATTTTCATATCATAAATTTAATCAGATTTCTGCTAGAGCATTTGATATTCGTTTTCGTTGACCTTTTTTTTCGATTAGACACCTTTCTAACAACGTTTTCATTTTTTGTTGTTGACGACGCTGACAAAAGTCTTTTAATGTTCTACCAAAATGTTCATTTCATGTTGAGTTCTCGACCATTTTGGCCATAACTTATGTGTCATGGCTCAGACATAGACGCTTCGGCCCAGACGTCTTTTTGGGCCTGTGCCGTCTCTTGGATGAGGTGGACAGCAAGACAGACTGAAAGACTGAAAGACATGTGAGACGTAGTACAATCGGTATTAGGTAAAAACCTCATATCATTGTTAGGCGGGTGGCTCAAGTGGAACAAATTAATTTTGTTCGTTTTAATTATTTTCTTCTCATGTCGTTTCATTTATTCCTCCTTGAGTCTCCTCTCAGCACAGTCAACTTGGTTTAATTCGAGTGCTATTAACTCACATGCTGTTAAGATCAATTTATGCTCGAATCATGGTTTAATTATTTAAATGAATTCACATTTACATTATTATTTCTCATCTTCTTCGTTTTTTTTTTCTTTCATGTTTTTATTTTTTTGTATTTGTTGCTTGTGCCCTTTCGATACACTACAAAGCCGCAAATCATGCACATCATCAAAAATTTAATGATGTCTCCTTGTCCAACGATATTTTTAGCCAACAAACAAAGCGGAAATATCCAATGAACAGAGATCAAATGATGAATGCTAAAAATTCTTGATAAATAGTGTAAATCTTTATAGCGATAGATGATACTAAGCTTTTATCTGAAATATTAAAGTAGATTCATGCTGAATCATCATGTTAGATGGTCAATCTATATGAGAGGAAATGAGATTATCTATTATGATTTAATTTCTAAAATATAAATCTAATTTATATAAAAATGTTGTAATTCTTAAATAAAAATAGAATAAATAAAGTTATTTAAATGTGATATTTGTAACCTTATGAATATATGACATTATATAATTGTGAATTATGTAATCTATAATTTTATATATGATTTAATTTATAATAAATTTTATATATACATATAAAAAAGAAAGCACATAATATTTATTAAATATTGTATGCATACATATATATATATTTGAATTGAATTATTTTTATGTATTTTATTCAAAAAGTGTATACTTAAAGTAATTTTCTTTCTTTCTGAAAATCCCATTTAAAATAGAAATAGTTAGAAAATAAAAAAAAAAAACAAAATTCAAATTTAGTTAGCTTTTTCTTTTCTCTTTTTCTTTTTGATTTCATATTCTAAGTATTTTAGGCAAACTTTATTTGGCCATAGATGTTTGCTAAACGGATTGGAAATTCAGTCGTGCTCGGGGCGATAATAAAGGATTACACCAGTTTTTCTCGCAGCCTTTCCGTCAAAAAAAAATACAAAACAAAATTCAACTGTTGACCCTTGAGCCCTGCGGATATTGTTGCTGTTTGCGTGTGTGCCCACTTGAACCTGCTTGTAAATTCACATTCACACCCAACGCACACACTCACACACATACGCACACACACACGTGAGCTGTAACCTTTACGGAATAACACAAGCGCACGCAATGTTTCCGCCAAGAAGTTTTTGAAGAAGTCGAAGTGGAATGCCAGCAGGCCCTGGTTCTGGCTTTGACTCTGGCTCTGGCTGAGACTTTGGTTCTGGTTCTGGTTCTGGTTCTGGTTCTGGCCATGGCTGTGGCTGTGGCTGTGGCTTTGGCTCTGATCCCGCTTAGCTGCCAGTCTAAAGTGTCCAATCAACTTTTTGAAATGAAACCTAAATAACATGTCATAATAAATAACCTTCAAGCGACCCAGCGAAATGGACACGACCACAGAGCCACAGAGCAGGCAGGCAGGCAGGCATAGTGGCGGCCTGTTGGCCCGGAGGCCGGTAACGTGGCCGGAACTGGGCGCCATGCACTGCACAAAGACGAAAATCCAAAATTCTGTAATTACAACGTAAATCCAAAATGTCTCAACAGCACACAGCCGTTGCACACACACACACACACAGAGAGAGAGAGAGAGAGACTTGGACTGGGCTGAAGCAAACTTAATTCATATATCAAAAAGTTTGTCCGACTTGCCCCTGCAGCTGCCCGAGCGTCCCGTTCGGGCCATCGAGTGTGCTCGAGAGTAGCAATTTACGCGCAAGTAGCCCGGCTTCCAAGTTCGAGTAATATATTGTACACACTTTATAGGTCCCCAGGTTTAGTGGGCGTGGCACGTGAGAAGGCTGGGTCAGCTGGTCAGCTCGACGGCTGTTGCTGTCGTGTCGAATGAGAAACACAGCAATTATGCAATTTGATAATACTTCATTCTCGGGTAATAAATATTAATTATTTTTGCGAATGTGATTTCATGTTTCACTCTCTCTCATTCTCTCTCTCTCTCTCTCTCTCTCTGTGTTTGTGTGTGTGTGTGCGTGTGTGGGCTCTAGTTGAGCTTAGATTTATGGGGTTCGCCTGCTTGCGAATCAAATGAGATGTTGTTGCTCTTGTGGCTCTGCAATCGCAGCTCTCCCACGTTTTTCACATTTCTCTTTGGCTTCGACACGAATGCGAATAAGACATGCGGATTTGCTAAAGGTTTTCGTGTTGTTATTTGCTTCTTATAGATAGGCTTACGTTTCGTGCTCGAAATTCTAATTTTGGCCAAGAAGCTAGTAAAACGTTTGGTAATCTTTCAATATTTGACAGGATTGAGTTTGCCAAGGCATCAAACAAGTAATGATAAAAATAGCAAGACCTCAATATCATTGATTAGTTGTTGAGCTGAGCAATGTTTACAGACACAGACTAGAATACTAAGAAAATTGTTTTAAAATTATGCAAATATTCTGCATTTGATTATTCATAAATATTACAGAAATCTCTGAGGTAAGTAATAAAGATGCTTTATAGATTATTTTGCAGCGTTCATAGTAATTTATAATAATTATAATAAGTAATTTTTGCCAATCAGAAAACGGGTTTCTGTGATTAATACAATGAAACCACATTATTAATATAGATCTCGAAAATAGAATTTATTAAGTTGCAATTATTAAATTAGGAAACAAAAGAAAAAACTATTGCAATGGAAATATTTACACATACATATATTATTATTATTTTTTAAATTTTTATTTTGTATGTATTATTATATAATTATTTTATATAAAATATTTAAGACAATAAGAAATTTATTTCAGTTTATCTCAATAGAAAATATTTTATTTATTATTTATTTATTTTTAATTAAATAAATAAAACTCATATATATATATATATATAGTGAAATTTATAAAAATTTTAACTAAAGCTATACTAGTTATTTTTTTTTTACAAATAATTATTCTTACAATTTTGATTAATTTTAAAGTTGCATATATATATATGAATATAACCAAGTTTACTATGAATATTTCAATTCTAGACTAGACATTCATGTCGATAGAAGATGTTTCTTTTTGAAAGTTTTCCTTCTAAATTTGTATAAGAAATATCGATGACTAACCTTTTGTCATAGAAAGCCAGCAGACTAAGTGCTGTGTATGTTGTGTATTTAACTAGAAGTTTCATACATGCCCATGTACTTCGCATGTACATAGCCATACATACCCATTACATACATACATACATACATATATATATATATATGTATATGTATATGTATATAGACTTATTTCTGTAGGGCGCTGGGAGTTCCAGTTATTGTCGTGGTTCGTGTATTCGGTAACTTCCAGGCCGTTACCTTTTATTCCGTTTGCCCATCAGAAATCTCTCGTGCATAAGAAACATTTTAATTTTGAAAGGAACTGACTCCAATGGAAATTGCCATAATATCGCATCACACAAACACAAACACACACACACACACTCTCTCTCTCTCTCTCTCTTACTCTTTCTCTGTCTCTCTTTCTTTATAGAGTGCCGAACAGAGACGAGTGTGCTTTTACATAAATAAAAATAACACAGCACGGCAAAGAAATGAAAAAAGTTAAATTGAATTGTGTTCGCTCAGAATATTTACTTGTATTTGTTTATTTTTTATTATTTGTTATACACGTTCGGGCTATAAAACAGAGTATATTAGTTTTGTGTGTTTGCCTAGACATAGGAAACTTAATTTATAGAATAGTAAATAATTCTGATTTGAATTTTATTTGTTAACACAGACTGATATCCTGAGCGAGTATTCTGCAGTCAGTTGCACCCGCTTACCACATTCATACTTGTGTCTGTGTGTGTGTTTTTTTTTCGTACTTGGCTTACCACAAGTCCTTTCTGCACTTGAAGCACGAGTAAAGGCAACTTTTGCAGTTGTTTCTTTATTTATTCTGTTTCTTTTACTTTTTCTCTAGTAGGTGTAACCGAACTGTCAAACTTGCTGAAATTGTCGAATTGACTCGCTAGCGAGCATGGGAATAAGTTAAATACAAGTAGTTCAGCACTATAAGAAATTAAGCGGCGTTGCGCGGATCTAATTGTATATTTTGAGCATATCCTAAGGCATTTGTAATATATATACTATAGATGCATATATAGATATATGGCCAGATCTGTGTGAAACTTTATGCTAATTGTTTCTAAGGTGAAAAGCATTCTGTTTTAGAATGGGAATAATAGAAAATATAATAGATAATAGATAATAGATAATAGATAATAGATAATAGATAATAGATAATAGATAATAGATAATAGATAATAGATAATAGATAATAGATAATAGATAATAGATAATAGATAATAGATAATAGATAATAGATAATAGATAATAGATAATAGATAATAGATAATAGATAATAGATAATAGATAATATATAATAGATAATAGATAATAGATAATAGATAATAGATAATAGATAATAGATAATAGATAATAGATAATAGATAATAGATAATAGATAATAGATAATAGATAATAGATAATAGATAATAGATAATAGATAATAGATAATAGATAATAGATAATAGATAATAGATAATAGATAATAGATAATAGATAATAGATAATAGATAATAGATAATAGATAATAGATAATAGATAATAGATAATAGATAATAGATAATAGATAATAGATAATAGATAATAGATAATAGATAATAGATAATAGATAATAGATAATAGATAATAGATAATAGATAATAGATAATAGATAATAGATAATAGATAATAGATAATAGATAATAGATAGTCTCTATAGACTCTTGTGCTATTTCTTTCTCTCTATATCTCTCCTTTTCAATATATTTTTTTTACTGTCTCTATTTCGTCTACTTTTCTCCAATTCAATCTTTTTGTTCTGTCTCTATATGAATCTATTTCTTCTTTCAATTTTCCTCATTCTCATTTTTTTTTCTTTTTTACTTAATATAACTTTCTTTCTTGATCCCTTTTTCCCAATTATTTCCCACTCTAACTACCTCTGTTTATATCTCCTCTTCTCAGAAACAGATTTCTATCCCTTCTCTATTCTGTCTTCAATATAGAATGAATATATTTACCCAATATATTTTCTAAGAAACTTCTTATTCATAACTCCTCTTGGTGCAGCTTTAAATACATACGCTGTGAGTATATTTAAGAAATGACGCCAATAGTCAATATAGCCAGTAGAACTTCTGTTTTCTCTTAAGACATTTGTCTGTAAATATATTTTAATACATTTTTATAAAGAAAGGCAGAAACACATATTTCCATATGATTAAACTTTATGAGATCAGCTGTTTTATAAGCTGACGTCCAATTACAATCACAAGGCTGCTATGCTACGGCTATGACGAAGTGAACCCAACTTTATAATAATGTTTAAGCTGTGTATAAAATATGACCTGAAGCGAGCCCAATTTCCTACGCACCACATAACCCAAATGACCAACCTGTCGCCAGTAAATGGGCTGCTGTCACGTCATTGGTCTGGTCTGGTCTGGTCTGGTTTCCAGTTCCGAGCTCTGGCTGGGTTTTTGTTTGCTCATGTAGCCAACCCATGTCAATGGGCTCTGCAACAATCAATTTTCATATACCGCATATATCTACATACTGCCTACCTCGGCTCAGCCTACCCTTCGCTGCCCTGGCCAAAAAGCAAAAAAAAAAAAAAAAAAAAAGAAAAAAGAAAAGTATTCGCAGTTGCTGTGCTTGTTTATGAGTTGATGTTGATATTCGTGGTCACATTAAGCCATACGTCGCCATATTACAACGCGTCACGTCACGTCACGTCAGTCAGACATAATGTCGCGGCCATGTACTAACTGGCCGCACTGACGAACTGTCAACTTACTGTCAATATATCGTCGCACTCACTATACCCTGTATTTGTTTTGGATAAGTTGAAGATGGGTATGATGGTTGATTGGACAATATATGTAACAGGTCAAATGAGAAAATAGAAAATTTATTATTTATATATTCTTTTTCAAAAAATATGTGTAACACAAGAAAAGTAGATCCCAAGTCTAACGTAAGTTAATCCACTCATATACACGAAGTAAACCCGATAAATCACGATCTTACAAAACGAATCAATAATGAATTTGGTCGATCGACAATTGTTCAAGATTTATTTAGATAAATATTGATGATATCAATCGATTAATGATTTGTTTTAAAATTAACTTCAATCAGTATAAATATGATAGTTATCGATGGTTATTGATATTGATATGCATAGCATAAGACATACATAAAATCGTTAATTTATCGATATTTATCGATTTTGTAAAACATATTAATATTGATTATGAGATATCGACAATTAAACATTGACTGATGCCGATAAATATCGATAATGGTAGATATACAATTATAAAGCTCGTTAGGAGGCTGATATGCATATTTTAAAATTGATATTTATAGCTATTCCGAAATCGATAAATATTAAAATTACTGAATCGATAAATATCGATCGACAGACTATCAAATTCAAGTTTAATCTCTTAGTATGCTCCACCAAATAACATCTCATATGTTATATAAGCACTCGCATAGTTGTGTACTCCCCAATGAAGCACCCTTAATCCGGTCTCGCTCATACATGGCTCGTCTATTTGACATGTTATTGTTGATTTTTGGTCGTCGAGTGTTGGAGAGTGCATAAATTTATTCTTTACGTTTTGTTTGACTTTCGTACAAAATTTGTGCGCCTTTGCTTCATTCTTGGGGACACCCTCGGCCCGCCCACGCGACTCCCCTCGCCTAGTCCATCCGCACCCGAAGTTGTGCACGTTGTTTGGACTTATTTCTGGGCTTTGTTTTTGGTCATGTGTGCGCGGTAATGTTGTTTTCTCGACACTCTGTACTCGTAATAGTCTCGATTTGAAAGTTAATGTAATCAGCTTGAATATTGTGGCACATCAACATGCCAACCCAGTGTCCCGCTGCTCGATGATTGGTTGCTCGACGATGCGGCATGGCGGGGTGCGAGCATCATGATAGGCAAACATATTTTAATGAATGTTTGTTTGGATCATATCACGATTTGGTAGCACTTTAATCATATTCAATCTGCTGCCATTTCGATAATATACTCATGATATTTGCTGAACCATTAACTTCGGACTAACTAACTTAACTAACTGTGCTGCCTTTTCGCTTGCTATTTGTGAGTAGGTTAGATATAATTTACTACTTGCATATATTATATGAGTTTCTCTTCTCTACATTTTTGATAGGGATTGCTTGCCTTCTGTGAGCTGTAGTATCTATATGCATTCTTTTATTGGCAAGCCACAAAGTATAATAAATATTGACAATTGTCAAAGAAAAAGAATGTTAAGTGATTGAATATAAATGATAAAGATATGCTTAGGAGCTAAGTAAAATCTGAAACTTTCTAGTACTTAAAACTCTTTAGTTATAAATATATTGTATATATTAAAATTTTTAAAATATTGTCAATTATTAATTAATTTATTTAATATAATATTTATTATATTTACTAATTATATTCTATTTGTATACTAAAATATCTTAGGAACAGAGTTTATCATTATTAAATATTAAATACTATATTAATACACTTTTAAATATTTTAAATAGTGATATAATTATTATATCAATAATTCAGCTTTAAGACCTGCATCGAATATGAAATGTTTACTCGGTTAAGCTCTTCTCACCAACACATATTATTATTATTTTTTATTTTTTATTTTCGTAATGAGATTATTTATAAATTTAATTTTTTTGTATATATTTCAATGTATAATTTTGGCTCATGAAAAAATGGTTTTCTATGTGAAATAATTGAAATATAATTACCTTGCCTACCTACCTTCAGCATTAAAGCTTTAATTTCATTTTGGTTTTTTTATTACAGAATTGTACAAATTCTGGCAGGATATATTTACTATAAAAATATATTTATATATATATAAACTTTAATATTTATAATATAATAAAATTCGATGATTTGCTTATACATATTTTTATGTTTAATATATTATGTAAAATGTAAGCATATATTTTTCGCACTATCTACGTAAATACATACATATATAGCTATACTATATACAACACTCGTTCTCATGGCCATCTGAAATGCTTAGGATATTGGAATCGTTTGATCGCTGATGGATAACAAGTTGACAGCAACAGCACACAAATGGGCCCCTACGCCAGTTGGATGGTATCAATGCCAGGACAATTGTTGAGGCGAAAGCGCAGTACCTAATATTGGATGACATAGAATGGCGGAACGAATGGGGGAGAGACAGAAGCGGGCAATTTGATGCCCGCACAAATGCACTCGGAAGCGGAACAGGAAGAGGAAGAGGCAGCGCTGTGACGCAGGCTGCCAGCAGCAGCAGCAGCAGCAGCAGCAGAAGCATAACCGACAGCCGACAGTAGACAGTAGACAGAAGGCAGCAGGCAGCAGGCAGCCTGGGATATTGAGTGGTTGATTGCCCTAATGAACGACTCAACGCCGACAAGTTGTTAGTGGTAAGGACATTCTCTCCGGCTGCCAAGGACATTTTGCCTGCCCGCCAGCTGTCGCCGACGCATTTGTCGCATTCCATTCCCATTCCCATTCCCATTCCCAGTGCCCTTCGCCAGCCATTTCTAGTCCTATTCCCAGATGCCGTTGTCCGGAATCGCTGATTTGTGATGGTTTTACGTCTTTATATATACATATGAATATATTTCTGTACTTGTACTCAAGAGCCACGTGATTAATGGTATTTGATAAGCTAGCAAACAAAGCGAGAGCATATATACATATTTGATACTCTCATTGCCAAGGTAAGAGAAACGTTAAAGTATATATCAAATAGTATGCCGAAAATTAAATACTCTTTCAGATATAAGAGGTAGAATTTTAATAAGGTATTTTAATATTATTTTATTGGACATTTTCTTTATATATATTAAATTAATAATGACGTATAAGGATTAATAATGAATAATGATAATATAATGAGTAATAAGATGCAGATAAAACAGCCTTGACATAAATATATTTACATTTTCTGTATAATATTTGCCAACAGCTTAAAACAGAATAAGAGAATTTAATTGATAAGATTTTAAAATATATCTTAAAGAGCAAAAAAAAAAAAAAAATTGATTATTAATTTAGAGGCATCAAATATATATATAATATTATATATTTAAAAAATATATTTTGTTATATAAATTTAAGTGTTTCTTTTTTCGTACATTTCAGTTGTCTGTATATCTATTTCAAGCTTCTCTCAGTTTTATTATCAGCAAACTTCCCCAATATCGACTTTTACTTTGTATTCGTATTAGTAATTAACTCTTGTTAAGCTGCAAACATTCGAGAGCCATGTTATTGCAGTTTTTCAAAGAGAACAAAAGCAAGTAAAACAAGCATCCAATTTAAATATGTTCACATAGACCTAATAAGCTGGCAAATTCATGAAATAACTACACACAGAACATCTACTAACAGTTCGTGCATTTTTTGATTACTTAAAATAAAAAAATGCATACAATATAAAAAAAAAAAGAATATTTTTGATAAACATTAATTACAAAACATATTTTATATATTCTAAATATTAAAATAAAATAAAAAAAATATTACGATTTTCTGTTTATGTATATAAATTAAGATATTTGAACATTTTTATATTTTCAATATATTTTTATATATATTAACATATATTTGTATATATCTAAGTTACATAATATACATAATAAATTAGTTTTTATATATATTTACATATATTTGTATGTGTATATAATCAACATGTGAAATATTAAAATAAAAGTAAACTTTAATAATTCTGCCTTTGACAGACTTATTTGCATACAAAAGTTCATACGATATCAACTTGGCTATTCATGACGATTAACAAGTGCTGCCTTTATGCATTGCGCAACATTACGATAGTATAATATTCACAAGAAGAGTCTTTAAAAGTAATATGCAAGCCAGAAACCCGTTTCTCTTAAATGACAGGTTAATGAACTTTACCTTCAGGCACGACATTATCTTAACCCATTAGCTGGGCCAGCGCAATTTTATTTGGGACAAGCTCAATTGATACGACTTCTTAGCTTCGTTTATATCTGCTCGCGCACATCTTACACAATATTTACTTTAAAAGATTAAATGCCATCCTTGTTGTGCAAATTTGCTAAAAAGGAAAAGAGGAAGAAAGAAGCGCACATTGCGTGAAGTTCAAGTTGGGAACTGAAATTCAATATGTGGATTTAGATGTATGCCGTGGGCTATGCTTAATTAGGTTTCTTTCGTTTCGTTTCGTTTCGTTTCGTTTCGGTAAAGGTTGGGCATAATTAGAGCCTGAGGACTTGAGCTGATTTGGTACCCAAGGCGGCATTCAGGCAATAGGATGTGCCAGCCGGAGTCAAAATGTTGGGCCAAGAGGTCCGTGCGCGCTTTTCTTCCGTTCTTAGGGTCGAATGCGAGTCGAAATCAAATTATTTTAATGATACACAAATTGATACTTTGAGACAAAATAACAAACCAAATGAAAATTGCTGCCAGCGTTTTCGACTACTTTTTTTTTTTTTATCGTGTTGCAGCGTTGGTAGCCATGGGATACGTAGGGACAACAGAGAGAGAGAGAGAGAGAGAGTGAGTGAGAGATGCAAATAGATGGAGAGAGAATTCCTTGAAAGCAACGCTGCGATGAAAATTAAGTGAAAATTGGATTCTCTACATTTTGTTCCATTCTTTTATTTTGTTGTTTTTGTTTTCTTTCTGCTCATTTTCATTTTTGGGCAAATTGAGTTGAGGATGGGTCGAGTGGAGTGTTTAATACCTGAAGCGTGTGCAATTGCTATTATTATGCAAATTTCCCTTTTCCTTTTCATTGCATGCGTGTTTTCCCTGCGCTCGTCCTGTCAGTCGTAATTTAAATAAGCGCAACAAAAGGTTCGCACAATAATGAGAGACAATTGAAATGTCAATAATATGCAATTGTCTGCACTGATAGGGTCTTAGGGTAGAAATTCATTTACCAGCACGAACAAATAAAGAGAAACCAAAAAAGAAAAAAAACAAAAACCAAAAGAACCCAAAACAAAAGCTGAAGTGACGATGATTTTTTGTCTGGAATTAAGGGTTGCTGCTTAGGTTTGGCTTAACGCACGAATTAAAAGAAAACGAATCGAAAACGCTGCGTATAGCTTGACAAAGCGGTATTAAAGCATGTGAATTAATTTGCAATGCATGTTAAATATTTAACTGTGACTTTTTGATGCAATGATCCCTAACGAATTTATTTCCTTTAAATTTACGCTTACATGTAAAGAAAATAAATATTAAACATAAATTAAGAAGTTAAAATAATGTAAGTATTTTTCATTAATTTTCAAGAAGATCTGTTCAAATGTTTTCTTCTTTTATTAATTAATTTACTTTTTAATTCTGAAGAGGAAAGTAGTCTTAGTTAGTATAGAGACAAATATCTAAATGAATAATACAATTTATTTTTAAAATTTAATAATATCTAAAGATTTTTTTTTCATATTGTGTTTAGTTCTTAATTTGATTTTATTTAATAAGTATGTATGTATGTTTAAGGAAATATTTGGCAAGCAATATTAAAAATTTTGAGCTGAGACCTATTTTATGTGATAATAATACCGATGCATATGTAAGAGTAT
This sequence comes from Drosophila stalkeri, assembly GCA_035047405.1. NCBI lineage: Eukaryota > Metazoa > Arthropoda > Insecta > Diptera > Drosophilidae > Drosophila > Drosophila stalkeri. The sequence continues at coordinate 6,450,707 of JAWNPR010000149.1, read as the reverse complement.
CATGCATGTCTGTCAATTATTTCCTGTCTTCATTGAGTATAAAACGATGTGCATTGTATGTCTTTATCGATTTATCATGAGAGACAAGCAATGCAATGCATGTTAAAATTTGACAGCTCGTATATAGTATATATAGTTTGCTCTCATCTACAGTTAAACGCTAATTAGATGTAAATATTAGATTATTATGGGGCTACACGTACAGTGAATATTAATATTTTTTTTTTGCTACTTACTCGCAACTCAATTACTTCTTGGTAGGAATGATTAGAAAAGTATATAGTTGCATGTTTATAATATGTTTGGATAAGTTTAACATGCGGGTAAACGTGCAGTGCATGTTTAACTGAAAACTAACTTTAACTCTACCCTATTAGCGTCGTGTTAAGTTTTGTGTACACATGCAGAAATTTACGCTTCTATGGGTACATGTGAATAATATGTATATCAGGAATTGGTTTTTCAGCCTGGCAGCAAAACAAATTTCTAATGATAATAGTTTAAAGTTACAAACTTTGCGAAAGCATGCACGTACATACATTAACTAAATGTCTTGGATGAATTCAAGAAGTTGTTGCTGTTGTTGTTGTTGGGCCTCGGGTCAGAGTGAGTTGTCTTGGGCAAATGAATGCTAACCATAGATATGCCAGATCTACAGGTTCTGTAAGCTAACTGCAAACAAACAAACAAACAAACAAACAAACTGGCAAACAAACTGGCATACAACAATAACATCACAATGCCTCAGTGGATGCATAAAATCTTGACCAAAGGCAACGGTAAAGCAAACATGTTCAAATTTGAGTGGGAGAGGTCGATGGGGTTGGGGATGGAGATGGCTGGGTAGGTTGGAGTCGTGTTTATCGTGAGCCACAAGGCATTAATTACGTATACGCAACATTGACCGCAGCCGAGCAAACGATTGTAACAGCCGCCAGTTCGTCATGTTGGGGTTTTGGTTCAGGGCGGTGGGTTGGACTTTCGCTCGGTTAACTCTTCGGGCATCAGATGCAGGTAAATTACAGGATGAGCAAAGGCGGTGACTTTTTGAATGCCCAAGGTTCGTTTTAATTAAGTAAGCGAATCGATATCAGGGTGGTTACGTGCATGCATGTACAAGTGAATACATACACATACATACATACATACATACATACGTATGCGTATAAGGAAATAAGAAAATTCCATATAGAGTTTCTTTCAAAGAGGAAAACGTGAATGAAAGGCGATTAATATATACGTATTTAATTTTAATTTGGAATTTACGCGAGCTTCTTTATTATTAAAATATGTGCTTAAAGTCAAATGCAAATTATAAAATATTTTATAAATTAATAAATAATGGGAAACTGCATGTAAAATATAATAGAATATTTTCATAAATTCTCGACAATTTACAGATGGAATTCTCATTTATTAGAAAAAGCAATTACATATCTTAAAGGTAATTGCTGTCAACCTCTGCATGGCAAAAGAACCTACGATGGCTGTGGGATATGAAAAACTTTCGGTAAATATGAATGAAGTTTTCTTTTTCTCTTTTTTTTTTTTTTTTGTTGGGCTGAAAGCTCAAGCTGGGTCAAACGGAAGCGGAAGTCAATTTTTGTGTTATAGAAATTGAAATGAAAATGAAATGTCAAGAAAATGAAGCCAAGCCAACAAAATGAGAAAAGTTTGTTGCGAGCATAAAAGAAAACGTTGCAAATACATACATTGAGCCGAAGATATATAATATGTTTGCATATCTATATAGATGGATTGTGTGTGTGTGTGTGTGTGTGTGTATGTGTACACATAAGCAGAGCCAGCTAACTAAATACATAGTTGAGTTTTATGGCTGCCAGGAGCAGAAAGCTGAAGGCAGAGCACAAGGTCGCTCTTCAAACTCAAATTGCTGCCTTTTTGTTTGACATTATCGAAGGATGTGGCTTGTTGTTGTTGTTGTTGTTATTGATGTTGTTGTTCAGGTCCGTCGTTTGCTTTGCCAGCAGTAAAAGATACTGAAGGTACATATCGTATTATAAAAGAAATAAAAGCACTTTTGTCCCAGCATCCATGCGGGCTATGTAAACAACAACAATGAGCGACCCAAAACGCGCTTTGATCTGCCGCTGCCCGGACTCACCGGAGCCCCAGAGATGTACGCTGCGAGGGCGGAGTTACGAGAGCTCAGAGATGTTGATGCTGCTGCTGCTGCTGCTGCTGCATTACGCGGACATTGAACTGTCAGTGTTTGGCCCATTGTTGCCTCGTGCCTCGTGCTGGACAGGCAAGTTACTCAATTACCCCAAGTGTCCAGTCGAGCTTATCAGCATTGGCACAGGGACCACCGCGCTACTGGCTACTGCTCTCGCTTCTCTGTGCTGTGCCATTTTATGGTGCATCCTGTATAGCGGGCGAGAGCACCCGCCAGGATTCGCTTTGTTGCTCGCTTTGATTAAATGTCAAAACAATTGTGCGCTGCAGCATAATCAAAGCGCTGCTTGCGTAATTGCCCAATGAAGCGGAAGTGGCTCGAATACGAAGCGCGAGAGCAAAAAAGAAAAAGAAAATATATATATAAATAAATAAAAAATAAAATAAATGCGCGTCAGTCAAGAGTAAGAGATACCCTGTAAGCACACGTTTCTATTGAAGATAATTTTAAAATATATAAATATTTGAGAGAATATTACCACGTCAGTTAAAAATATTAAATTTTGGGAAACTGCTCATATATATATTTATTTAAAAAATTAATATTAATTTATTTTCATGTAAAAGTAAAAAATTACTCATTTTGTATTTTACATTTACAATGTCAGCTTTAAGAACTATTCATAATTGTGTGAGAATTGCATAGAAAGGCATCGACTTTATATACATTTTAGTTACTTTTGAAAAGAGCTGCGATATCTGCTTTTACACCTGATATAGACAAATGTTATATAAGTCAGGTATGCAAAGCTGTCAAACTAAAATCTTGAAACTCAAATTATATCGTCTTTGACATCACTTTCCGATTAACCTACATTATTGACTCATTGTCATTGTCATTGAAAACGTAGATTCCATATTATTTTGACTATTGAAAATTTCTTATTCAAATGTCACAATTTAATAGACTCCTACTTAATAGACTTTGGCTTAGCTACTTAGTTCTAAGTAAATTAAGTGTAAAAAAAATATGAAATTATTTTATAATGCCCTGTTTATTCATGAGTATCAAATAGATAAGATATTTTTAGTTAGTGAACCTTTTTATTTAAATATTACCAAGATTTTGAATAATTTCTCATATTTTAAAATTAGTATATTTTCTTTGTATTGTTTAAGTAAGGAATGCTTGTATTTTGGCTTTAATTTATATCGTTAGATAATAGTGAGGTAAATTCACCGAGTCAGCAATGCCTGATTTGGATTTTGCATACGTAGGGTATGAAGCCATGGGACATATCGACAAGTGAAGGCAACAGATACTAGTCAAATTTGTGTTTCGCAGCTGAATGGTAATCGACACTGTTCAGAGCAACAACTGAGATGCCAATGTGTAGTTCTTTCAGCAAATTGAAGTTAAATTTGTTTTAATGAATGCCAACAGAACAGTATTAAAGGACAGAGATTTGCTTGGCAATGGAAGAGAACGAACATAATTCTAAAGTTTCGAGTCTGAAATGATGAATTCATGCTGAATGTTGCCTCAAAGGCATTTGTTTAATTCTATGTGAATAATTACAAGGAAAGGCAACAAATTTGTAATCTCCGAAGATAAATAGATAAGAGTTGCTCAAGCTGAAACAGAAAACTTTTGGCCTGAGCAGGCAGAGGCAGATTTCTCAATTTTTGAATTGCATGAAAAATTGTTGACTGGAAAAATGCAGGCACAAATATTTGGGTAAACAATAAAACAGAAATTGTTAAATATTGCCAAAAAAAAAAAAAAATATTAATAATAAAAAAAATTATTCATAAATATTCAAATGAAAAACCTCATGCCACAGGCGTATGCGGAATCTTCGTCCGGACAAGCCAAGTCAAATCAAATTATGGATAATTTATACATACAATTTCCACTGGACTGATGCTGTTCCTGTTCCTGCTGCTGCTCCTGTTTTGGCTGCTGCTTCAGCTCCTGCAGGATCGCCAAGGCAAGTTAAGAAAGGAGCTGCGGCCGCGTCGGAAACTGGCCGACTTTGGCTTCACTTCTGCCGCTTGATTGAAACTCATTTATCATCATAAATTAGAGCGGCAGAGGGGGCCAAATGGTGGGCGGGGCACAAGGAATGTGCCACGAAATCAGGGAAGAGATTCATCATGCGCCTGACTGTGGGCGTGGCCGTCAGCTGGACAACTGGGCAGCAGGCATGTAATCCAGCTCAGATTGAAAATTAATGAGGTCATCACGCTGCACACACACACACACGTACACACGCACTCGCACACGCACACTCCAATTTCTTAGCTGTAAAATCAGCGACTACAAAAATTATTCTCCATTTTTTTTATATATCTTTTCTATTGTTGATTTTTTACCATAAACAGTTGAGCAGGAAGCAAAACTCCCGCCTCAGCACTGTGTTTCTTACGCACAGCGGAAGAAGTCAATGCTAATGACTTGACTAATTGCTATCGGGTATATTTGACTTACGAAGCAATATGAAATGTATGAAGAAAATAATATTTTAAATATAATCAAATATTATGTGATTCTCTTAATAATTTCTACTGTGGGCATATACAGCAATTTTAATGAAGAATCTTTGTGAGATTATTTCTTCTATTAGACAAACATATTGAAACAATGTTACCGTCAAAATTATATATATACATATATATATATTACTAGTCAATATTTAAGCAGGGCATACCATAGTCGATAATGCTGTAGATATGACTTGTTGTTCATCTTTGGCTCTGGCTTGGAGGTGTGTTTATTGTGGCGAACTTGTCTCCAGCAGTGTGACGGGAACCAGCCCTCTGGAGCTGCCACTAAAATGAACTGCGTTGAAAATAAAAATTAATTGCGGACACTTGAGGGTGAGGTGAGTGGGAGGTAGCTTGGCGCTGGCAACTGGCGGGGGGGTTGGGCATCTAGGCTGGCTGCTGGGAGCTGGGAGCTGGGGGCATGTGGCACTTACATAAATCAAAATTCTGCACATTTAGGGCGTTTAGGCATTTGGAATTTTTTCACAGCCAGCCAAATGCAAATAAGATGATAAGGAATGTCCTTCATTTGGGGTCTGCATTGTCCACTGTGCCCAACTCCCCCTACCATCCCCTTCCCCTAACCATATAGAAAATTATGTGAGCCATTCACGGGGAATGCAAATAAATGAAGCGTGCCTCTTAATCTCTCCGTCAAATATTTAATTTTATTTATGCTTGAAATATATATTTATTCGGAGTAAAAGTTTTATAATGAATATATATATATATATATATATATATATATATATATGTGTATGTGTATATTTTTATTAAAATTTATTTATTTTTTTTTTTGTTAGCTTAGTATGAGCTGTCAGAGATTAGCATGAATAAGTCAAGAAGTAACAACTTAATAAAATGCTTTTCCTTAAAGTGCTTTATTTATTATATTATATTTTTGGATTTGTGGAATTTTAGTCAGTGTTCATATATAAATAAATCACAGATAACAGACAATATCGATAATATTTATGCATTTTGTTTGGAACACAACATTTTTAAGCTATAATAAGTTACGGCCAATTGGACTTTATGAACAAATTTCATTTCGAGTTCGAACAATCAAATCATTTTTTAAAAATTTCTCTTATTCTTAATAATCACATTCTTAATTTTTTTTTTAATTTTAAAGGATTTACAATTGCTTATGAAAACAATTAATTTATTTTTTGTCAGCTCCAATTTCAGGTCAAAAAGATTGATGTGGATATCTATAATAGCTAAACAGAAAATCAAAAATAGTATAAATTTAAATCATATTTTTTTTTTCGACAGAAATAGATTTACGATAAGTCATATTATTTCTACGTTATATATGTAGTATATAAATGTGTATGAAATATAATTAAATATACTTCTACATATATAAGTATTAAGGTCTTCATTATTTACCCTCGTGGAGCTCTGTATTGATACTATTTTAAATATATTTCGTGACTGCAGAGATATTAAGTGCTTAATCTGTTCAGTTACTGAAGCTGAAGCGCGTTTCATCAGCTGGCAGCTGCAGCAATTGCGTGTCCGAAATCTCTTCGCTGATATTGCAATTTATTTAAATAATCTAGCCATAATTCAAATGGCCCAAATGCCCATGAAAAAGGCTGCCAAAAAAAAAAAAAAAAAAAATGGTCCAAATGTTAACCCTTTTCAACACGAATATAAAATGGTGATGCACCCATCTGCAATCAATTGAATATATATGTATAGCGTATATATATATATAGCTGATAATTTATTGCCTTGACAGCAGTTGGGGCTGGACGGCAAGGTAATTATTATCGCTGGCCAACGTGGCGCATACGTAATGAATGGTCGGTTTAAACGGTTTAAGGTTATGTGACATTTTTTTTCGCTCAGCATCGCTAGCCGAGACAACAATTTTCCATTTTCCATTTTCCATTTTCATTTTCCATTTTTGTGACTTTTTACACCAATTTATGGCTTTGACCTTTAAGCGCCGTTGCAAGGGACACCATTTTTATTACGCATTATTTATTATTTTTCTTAAGCTCTTTAACAGGCTGCCAAAGCAAGTCAAATAAAATTCAATTAGCAATTTATGGCTTGATTTTAAAAGAGAATGCAAAAGGGTATTGAAGCGCACCCTAAAGACAATAAATATGAGAGTAGCGTAATTGAAATGTGAGCTCAGTTCAGAGTATATTCTAGTCAGGCATTCCAGAGCAATATTATTTATTTATTTATTCACATATTTATTCATCTTTTTCTTTTCTATGTAAAATGCTATCGAGTCATTTCGTAAGGAATTTGAAATATCATTTCGGATCTTTTAGACTTCTCTCTAGGTAGGCTTTAAATTTTGTTTATTTCATTCTAGTTTAGGCTTTGTAATCAAAGTTTTTCCAGCTTGTCAAGGATGTCCTTTCCTCATGTTTTCTTTGACATAACCGCGGATGGAGAGAAACTGGGTCGCATTTCAATGGAACTGCGTACTGACGTAGTTCCAAAGACCGCGGAGAATTTCCGAGCCTTGTGCACCGGGGAGAAGGGCTACGGCTACAAGGGAAGTCCATTCCATCGTGTTATACCAAATTTTATGTGTCAAGGCGGAGACTTTACCAATCAGAATGGCACTGGAGGACGATCCATCTATGGCCACAAGTTTCCTGATGAAAACTTTGAGCTGAAGCATTCGGGTGCCGGCACCTTATCGATGGCCAATGCCGGACCCAATACAAATGGCTCGCAGTTTTTTATATGCATGGGCAAGACCTCGTGGCTGGACAATAAGCACGTTGTCTTTGGCAAGGTAATTGAGGGCATGGAAGTAATACGAAAGATAGAATCGATGGGCTCTAACTCTGGCAAGACCTCCAAGAAAATCATTATTGAGGACTGTGGCGACTTGCAAGGCTAGGCATTATAACTATATAAAATACAGACTGAAATGTTTTTATTTCTGAACTATAGTTTTTCATTTATCTTATTTCTTCTTGGATGGCCTTAATGAAATACTCTTACGTGCAGAGGACATCTTTCGTTTAGACGCTCGTGGAGACTTACGTTCGCCTGTCGTCCACAGTTGTCCCTCAGGATCGGCTTGTGCTTCATTGTTTTCTTCCGAAGCTTCATTTTTATGTTCAACTATTTGGAATCTATTCATCAGTTTGGTAGACAATTTACCATCGCTCGGGTCAAATTGGCGGTTCATATACTTTTTACAAATGAAGTACTCGGACTCATCGTCCGCCGAATAATGATCAGACATCTTATCGTCATTATCTATGGTCACCGGATAGATCTGAAATTTGGCTATATGATTGTAGCCCATTCTAGTTGTCTTAAATACAGCCACACGATTGCCATAAGCCACGGCCGCTGGCAAGGGCATCTTACGCAAGTATAGTGCGTAGATGACGCCAGCTGTGAAGCATTCCCCGACACCATAAGTATCGATCGGCTTCCTGCCAGCAGGAAGTGGCAGATCGAAGTACTGGCCTTGAGTATCCAGGCAGCCAGCTCCGTACGGACCCCAAGAGCAAATGATATTTGGTCTGCGCACTAGAATAGTGTGTGGCAAGGGCAGAGTTTTATCCAACTGGATGCAGGTCTCCTTCACTGTGCGCCAGCCCAGATCCAGGGCCAGCTGCCTCGAGAATATCAGGTAGTGGCACATATCGAAGAGATCCTTGTTCTCGTTGTAGCAACCATCCACCTTGAGGGATATTTTGATGCGCTCTGTACGTCCGCTGTTGTAGTTATGGATGGCCCGCATCATTGGAATGATGTCCAGTTTGTTGCGTGCCTCGAAGTGCACCCAGCCATAACGATCCAGATCGAGCTTCTTGAAGTCCTCGATGCCGATGTACGGAAACTTTCTGCTGCATTGCAGAATGGAACGACAGCCCGTCTGACGATCTATGACGACTGTGGTAAAAGCAGGACTTTTGTCTGTTCTCGGGCAATTGCTCAAGTCGATGTTGATGTGCTCCATCTCCAACAGAATCTCTCGCAACAAGCTAGATCGACTCAGCACCCCAAGGAACTCTACCTGGGCACCCAGCAAGCGGAGCACATAGCTCACATTGCTCGCATGGCCACCTCGTAGCCAATGTGCCTCTACGGATAAGTGATCCGATTTTTCCGCGGGCATTGAATTGCATTGTTCCACGATGTCTACGGACATGCCGCCCACGCATAGCATGGGCTTGGTTATGCTGAGAGCGCAGCCGGAATTCATAATCAAGAAAAGTAAAAATTTTTAAAAATTAAATTTTAATTAAAATTTGACATAATTTTTATAAAAATTTTTTTTTATAAAATTTTTATAGACCGTAAATGGGCTGTCAAACATTAAATTTAGATAAGTTAATACTAAAGAAGTAAGTAATAAAAGGATGCTCGCCTAGCTGATGCTCTGAACCATGGATGATCTACGTTTTCCAATTACCATGCATAACATGTTTCCAGGCATTAAAGCAATAGACACTCTCAGTTATATTTACGAATAGTAAAAGATTTTTAGATCAACAAAAAAGTTTCCTGAGTGGTTCAGAAGGAAGTTTCTCGATGAAAACTGAATTTCTTTTTCAGCTCTGCTCCATTTAGTTGGGAGTGCTCGACTAAGGGATACTTTCAATGGCATGTAGAGCTGATATTTGTTTTACGTAATGTCCGGTTAACTAAAGATTTTTACAATAATCCTAATAGTGGAATTGCATATCTGTCATCTCAGAAATTCTATTATTTAAAGTACTTGAGAGTAAGAGTTTGAAATTCATGCTCGCGCTGATACACCAAGATTAATCATATATTCTGAATATCTCTACAATCAAAGGGAGGCGTGGCCAACCTCAAAAATATATCAACAACAGTTTCAGCGATAGTAAATTGAAAATTCGACAATTATATTAGTGAAGCCATCTGTCCTCATTCAATGATCCAAAGGAATATGTTCTGTCTCACTGGGGGCTCGACATAACAAAAAGAATTACGATATCTGAACAGTTATCCAAATGACAATCTTAATTTAGGGATTGTCCAAAAATTATATATCCCCGCCTACTGGGGACTTGGCAAATTGGAAAATCAAATTGTTATACCTCCAACATGGGAACAGTCTTAACTGTTCCAGCAGACTTCTCTCTCTCTCTCTCTTACTCTCTCTCTCTCTCTCTCTCTTCTCTCTCGTTGACTAAGAAAAATCATAATTTTGGTATTTAGAGATTACGCAAAACTTTAAACTAATACACAGAGTTGCAACTATTTAATTATTTTTTGTATTTCCGTAATTTAGCTTAATTTAGTTATTTCATGTCATACTTCAATTACTTATTGATATTCCAACTAATTTCTAATCCCATTGAATACAGTTTATCCCAAGGATTGCAATGCCCGAGTCTATCAATTTTACAGCTGTCAATGTCTCAGCTACTTAATTTAGAAATTCATTTGCTTAGCATTTCTAAAAAAAATACCTGAAATATTGACAGCTGTAAAATCAAGTAACTTAACGGTTTGCTATCCGTGGATTAAACATGGGATTCGTAATATCTTCTTCTTCTGGTTCATTTATTTCGGGTCTATTCATCAAGTTGATTGATAATTTGCTCGGCTTAATTTTTTGATTCAAGAAATCTGTGCAAATGAGTTGCTTGACCTCATCGTCTTCTGACGAATCATTTAACATCTTATCGTCATTATCTATGGTCACCGGATAGATCTGAAATTTTGCTATATGATTGTAGCCCATTCTAGTTGTCTTAAATACAGCCACACGATTGCCATAAGCCACGGCCGCTGGCAAGGGCATCTTACGCAAGTACAGTGCGTAGATGACGCCAGCTGTGAAGCATTCCCCGACACCATAAGTATCGATGGGCTTCCTGCCAGCAGGAAGTGGCAGATCGAAGTACTGGCCTTGAGTATCCAGGCAGCCAGCTCCGTACGGACCCCAAGAGCAAATGATATTTGGTCTGCGCACTAGAATAGTGTGTGGCAAGGGCAGAGTTTTATCCAACTGGATGCAGGTCTCCTTCACTGTGCGCCAGCCCAGATCCAGGGCCAGCTGCCTCGAGAATATCAGGTAGTGGCACATATCGAAGAGATCCTTGTTCTCGTTGTAGCAACCATCCACCTTGAGGGATATTTTGATGCGCTCTGTACGTCCGCTGTTGTAGTTATGGATGGCCCGCATCATTGGAATGATGTCCAGTTTGTTGCGTGCCTCGAAGTGCACCCAGCCATAACGATCCAGATCGAGCTTCTTGAAGTCCTCGATGCCGATGTACGGAAACTTTCTGCTGCATTGCAGAATGGAACGACAGCCCGTCTGACGATCTATGACGACTGTGGTAAAAGCAGGACTTTTGTCTGTTCTCGGGCAATTGCTCAAGTCGATGTTGATGTGCTCCATCTCCAACAGAATCTCTCGCAACAAGCTAGATCGACTCAGCACCCCAAGGAACTCTACCTGGGCACCCAGCAAGCGCAGCACATAGCTCACATTACTTGCATGGCCACCTCGTAGCCAATGTGCCTCTACGGATAAGTGATCCGATTTTCCCGCGGGCATTGAGTTGCATTGTTCCACGATGTCAACGGAAATGCTGCCGATACATAAAATCGGTTTAGTTATGCTGAGAGCGCGATTCATAATTTCCAAAAACAAAAATTTTAAAATACATTTGACAGAATTTTGGCAAAATATCGAACTTAAATGGGTTTAAAGGTATTAAATATAGATAGGTGCGATTTTCAGAAGCTATTATAATACGAAATAAAAATCTTAAATTATTAATGGAAATAATTATAATTATTATAATGTAAAAAAATAATTTTTGAGACATTTAAAAATATTTATAAATTTCTTATATGTGTAAATATTATTTCGAAAATAATTTATACTTGTAATTTATGTAAATCTAAATAAATTTAAATGGAAATGTTTATAAAAAAAAAATATTTAAAATATAAAATAAACATATAGACAATTAATTACAATAATATTCAATCCATATATTTAACTAAGATAATTATCATAAATACTAAAATAAATACTAAATACTAAAATGAAATACCAAAATTTATATATACAAATATATATCGGCGAAAACTTAGTTTCTAGTTGGCTTTGACACTTTTTGACCTATTTGTTGATATTTTACATTATACAGTCGATTCGGCATTCCTGCTCGGGCTACATAACAGAACGGGTCTGATAGTATTTCACATTTATATGTTATAGTTTTCGAATCGGTAAGAAAATATATTTTTATGTTCGTATATATATTATTGACGTTTATATTATTCTTCTCTTTTTATTCTATTTTCTTTTTTAATTTTATTTATTTATTATTTTTTTATTTTGTAGAGCTGGCTTTGTTTCGCTCATTTTGCAACCGAGCCAAAATGTCGTCGTTACCACGTGTTTTCTTCGACATTAATGCTGGCGGGGAGAAGCTCGGTCGCATCGTAATGGAGCTACGCTCAGACGTAGTTCCAAAGACCGCGGAGAATTTCCGAGCCTTGTGCACCGGGGAGAAGGGCTATGGCTACAAGGGAAGTCCATTCCATCGTGTTATACCAAATTTTATGTGTCAAGGCGGAGACTTTACCAATCAGAATGGCACTGGAGGACGATCCATCTATGGCCACAAGTTTCCTGATGAAAACTTTGAGCTGAAGCACGCGGGTCCCGGAACCTTATCGATGGCCAATGCCGGACCCAATACAAATGGCTCGCAGTTTTTTATTTGCACTGAGAAAACCACCTGGTTGGATAACAAGCATGTTGTCTTTGGCAAAGTTGTTGAGGGCATGGATGTCATCCGAAAGGTCGAGTCAATGGGCTCCAATTCTGGCGCCACAACCAAGAAAGTGCTAATTGAGGACTGTGGCAGCTTGTAAAGTGGCCAGATTGTTTTTTTTCTTTTTCAGTTTTTATTCCGTATATTACTTCCAGCTATAGTTTAGCTTAATTGTTATGCAAGGATAACGACAAATATATATTAAAATATCAGGGTGTGAGCAAATGAATAATGAGCGCAGTTTATTTTATTTTCGATTAATCTGATGGCAGCCCAAAGAGTAGCCCCATGAAAATCGACTTTTATTCATCTCTGCTGATTGCTGAATAATCATGAAACCTATATAGTATGTGAAGATCAAATTTGTTTTCATTTATCGATATCGGTTCCATTTTTAATGTTATCGATTAAAAAAGAGTTATTAAATTGAAATTTATCTGATCATCTTTGGATCTACATTATTGAAATTTCTCATTTTGTTTGATGAATATTTTATTATTTATTATTTTTTGTAAATAAATATTTATATTATTTTTTATATTATTATTTTTTGTAAATTTCTAGTAAGCACATTAAATGTTTGGGTTTGCAATTCAACTATTGTGCTGCTACGACTAGAAGCGGTAGATAATATTCCGAAAATAACTTTGAAATGCGTTGAAAGTATCCATAGGATAAGAGTCGATCTCTTCTACATGTTGAGTATTCATAACAATATTGAAATTGTAACTTATGTCATAGAAATTCCTGTATAATTGACGATAAAATTTAGATCGAATTTGAACATGTCATTTTAATTTGTTCTTTTTTTTAAACAAAATTATAAGTATAGAAAAATATATTCACAGAATATAGTTTACTTTTGGCATTGCAGAATGGACGAATCAGAAAGAGTGCTTAGTTTGGCTGCGGCCAAGAAGACAATCTTGTGTGTGGGAAATTCGAGCATCGATTGCATATCGATTGTCAAGCGATTTCCCAAAATCGATAAGACTGAACAGAGCGGCATCGGCTATTGCCAGCGTGGCGGGAATGCGAGCAACAATTGTACTGTCCTTCGAAACTTTGGTGTTGATGTCGAGTTCTTTGGAGTGTTGTGCTCGTCGCCCATGTGCACCATAATACAGACAGATATGAAGGCACGCGGCATTAAATCGCACCACTGTCCTCAATGTATGACCGAACCGCCGTTCTCTTCAGTGGTCGTCAATCGAAGGACGCGCACCACGCAAATTGTCAATTGCAATAAATCATTTCCGTATCCCACTTTCGAGGATTTCGAGAAGCTTGACCTGAGCACATACGGTTGGATACACTTTGAAGGCTGTCATCCACAGAGTACGATTCAAATGATGAAGGCCGTCGTTGCCTACAATCAAACGCAGACCGATAAAATTATCGTCTCGATGGACTATGATATGGATTTGAATGCGAACTGGCCCCTGGTCGACTACTGTGACTACGTCTTCTTCTACAGGTCGCTGGCCGAAGAAATGGGCTGGAAGTCGCCGAGAGAGGCGTGTGAAAATATCGATGATATGTTGCGCATGCGATTTGGGATCAATATGAAGCGCCCCTATCTGATCTTCATATGGAATCTGCAGAGGATCGGACTGATGGATCTCGATGGCATCTACTTTCGTACGTCCTGCTATAAGCCCAAACGATTCGTCGACAGTCTAGGCGCAACGGAAGTTTTCGTTTCCAGCTTCATCTATGCGCTATATGTGAGAGATCGTAATCAGCGCATCGCAGCGGATTTCGCCAGCCTCATTGCCAACTATAAATGTACGAAATTCGGCTATGATCATATTTCGAGTATCCTAGAAGTACCAGTCATTTGAGTATTCAAAATATATACCTCTTTATGTATCTACTATATAGAAATTGGTTTAGTTTTGTTTTAGATAGAACAATACTAGAATCGCATTTATATAATATTTATTTATTGAATGATTCTCATTCATATATTAAAATTCTTAAACTGAACTTTAAACTGCAGCTGAAAGCTGAAGCAGAAGCTGAAGCTGAAGCAGAAGCTGCAACAGCTCGTAAATTGCTCAGAACTTGTGCAAGGGACTATGTGCTCGGCATAATTGTGGCATGATTAATTCCAGAGTCGGGCAGAAGTTGTTCAGACGCAAAATAAATGCACAAAGTTACAAGCTTGTAGAAAAATTGTACGTATTTATGTATATTTTGTGGATTAAGCGATGCGAGCTGAAGAGACAAGCAGGCAGTCAAGCAGTCAAGCAGGCAGTGAGGCAGTCAGGCTGGCAGGCTGGCAGGCAGTTAGTGTAAATGTTATGCATGGCATCAAGCGACAGACACAAAACGAGAATGTTTGCTGGTCATTTATCATGGCGACAACAACAATGCTAAGGAATAAGGAGAAGTGAAATTGCGAAGGCAGAAGGAAGCGACAGCAACAATTTCGTCAGGAATTTAAGTGACAATTTTCATACAATTTCCATGGCAAAGGACACGGCACAACGCGGCGTATGAGCGATGATGACGATAATTTCGGCCGGCTAAGAGAAATCGATAAATGTCCAAGCATTTGACTTTCGACAAAGACAACCAAAACGGGAAATACATCCGGTCATGGAACTGCCTGCCTTTTGTAGACGCTTTTTTATTGTTAATATTTCTTTTTCTATTATTCTTGTAAGATACCCTGTAGTAAAGTGGAAGAAGCCGAGACAGATCAAGTGAGAGATTGGCAGAGAATAATGCTAAATAAAGAGTATGTGGTAGTCGTGATAGTTAATGAGACTCTTTATAAATTACAAGAGGTTTATAGGTTTAGAGACTCGTCTGTACATGCTAACTAAAGGGTATCTTGTAGTCGTGGTCTATATAATCGAAGTCGATTCGGTCAAAGCTAAGTAACATTATGATTTGTCTAAAGCATATTCTAGCATAAATATCTATATGTATGTCCTCACTAATGGGTATCTGCTAGTCATGATAACTCTAAAATATGACAACCAAGATAAAAACAGGTCTAAGCAGCAAAATATTTTGGTACATATATCAAGGCAAAATCTACCACATTTATATTTTCTCTCTAATGGGTATCTGTTAGTCGTGACAACACTATCTGTGTTTCTTTTCTGCTGACTATTGCAACGTCGAACAATGCAAAACCCAAAAATTATGCGTCGCAAATGCGACAAAGCCGAGGAAAAGTGGAAAGGGAGGCGCCACTCCAGGCCAAGACGCAGACAGTCAGCAACGCTTCAAAGCGGCTTCCGGGCTGCCTTGCACGAGCACACACCAAAACATACACACACACACACACACACCAACACACACATGCACAGAGCAGGCCGCCATTTATGTAAATTAAAAATTATTTCGACTGTAAAAATTCAGTGGGAATTGTTTTTGGCAAGCAGCGACGACTGCTGCTGTCTCTGCAGCCCATTTGCAACAAAAACACTTACACACACACACACACATCACACACACACACACACACACACAGAGAGAGAGAGAGAGAGAGAGAGCGCAACAAAAGCAACAAGGAGCCTTGGCAATTGAGAAAAACATTTGGTTTTTAACTACATTGGCTGTTAAGCAGATCTAAAAAATAGTTATTGTTATTATTGGCGGTTGTTTTAAGCCACAGCCACACAACCACGCACCACATGCAATGCGGCAACCAAAAAAACAAAAAAAACTAAAAAAAAAAAAATGGCAAGAAACTTTGGCTAAGACGATTCACATTTGAATTTGAATTCGGAATATGGCATTCAGGAAAGGATAAGTACGAACTTATGATTATGTGCTCAAGCATAAAGTTGCGGCTATATGGCTGGCCATAAATGTCAACAGTTTTGTTGTATAAATGCATATATTAAAAATAGTTTTCATTTTTCGAAAACAGAGAGAGAGAGAGAGAGAGATATCTTTCTTTTATGAACAGATCCAATAAGAAAATGCTATGCAATAAAGCTAAATATGTTTTAATTTTTATAAAGAAATTCTTTCTTGAAAATAGAATTGCCTAAATAGAGTAAAGAAAGTTGGAAAGAGGTAACGAGTGATACAAAGAGATGTAGATAGAGATAGAAAATTAACTTGGTGTGTATTGAGAGTGAGAGAGAGAGAGAGACGTCTATGAGCAAAAATAAGAGTTGAAAGTAAATAGAGAGACAATGACAGAGGGTGGGTGGAGGAGGGAGGGGAGGAGAGATATATATATATATATATCTATATACATAGATATATATCTCATATTTGTATAAATCAATATTATGAGAAACAATTTATTTTTAATGCGATATTATTTTTATTTAATTAATATTAAGACATTAAAACTAATATTATATTACTAATTATTATTACTATTAATTAATATCAATATAAAATAAAAATTTTGCTTATGATACAACTAAAAGATTTCTCTTAGTGTATGTAACATGCTAAGGCAAGTCAAGTTGAAAATCATTCAAAAGACTTGACCTTTTCCTTGATTATGGCCAACATATTAAATTTCCATGGGAAACCCAATTCTATTGAGGTAAGCACAATAAATGGTCAATGCATTGTCAATCTATAATTTATTAACTTTTAGAGTGAATAAATGGCAAATATATTGAACATTTCATGAAATCAATTCAATTGAATTTTCTCTTGCATTTTCTGGCTTTTCATTTGAAATACAATATTCGTAGACATCTGCAAAATTCTTCTTCTTCTTCTTCGTCTTCTTCTTCTTCTACTACTACTATTTGCTGTTACAGCTGTTGTCCCGGACATGCTTTACTAGCCAAGTTAATTTCTGTCGTCCTGCATATTCCAGTCTAGAAATTGTTCTCTTTTCAATTTCATGCAACGCCACTTTGCATTTAAGCCAAAAGGACTTTAATATATTCCATTGGCGTTTCAAATGTTGTGTGTGTGTGTGTGTGTGTGTGTGCGGGTGGCTGACTGTGTGTAGCTGTTTCTGCATGTGAAGTGCATAGATTATGCAGTTGGCTTCAGTTTATGATTGGCAAATCCAATATACGTCGTGCACTTTGGCATGCAGCCGGGTCGCAGATTGGCAAGCCGAACACTTGGACCGCAGCGACTGCAATTTCGACAGAGCTGCCACTTTATGGCAGTCGCACGCATATTTTCCATACCCAGCACATAGAGGCGCGCAGCACACACAGACGCAATCAGTTACACTCATACATTGGCGCAGAAACAAGATGGCGGCGCGCCCGTTTCCGGTTGATGGGCAACGGCGTGATTATCGGCAGGCGGCTGGCACCGTCAGTCGACCAGAGCTGAGCAGGGCAGAGCAGGGCAAACCGCAGCTGCCGAAAAAAAAAATAAAAAAAAAACGAACACATACTGAAACATGCTTCAAGAGGCATGCTGACAAGTAGATACCCTGTAAAACATTTAAATAACTTTGTGAAATAAAGAGCGAATTTTAGAAGAGAAAAGCTCAGGTTAAACGAGTTAGCATAGATAATTTAAATTGACATTCAGTATTCAAATCAACAATTAACGTATGCCCCTATAGAAAATAGTATCTTCCAAATGACTTTTACTAGGCGAACCCGAACATTAATACATTCTTGTTTTGTAAATGCCATTTAGTTATTGTATATTTAAATATTATAGGATAGGATTATAGGGAAGCAAGAAAATATCCTAATTTTGTGAATAGAATACTATATTCAGAGGGTGAGGGAGAAAGTTGATTGAACTAATTAATTTTGTATTTTTTGCTTGGTTTTCAATTATTATAATAGAATTATTTTGAATATAGATTTTTGTTTTAGAAATTGATAAAGAAGACCAAATATAGAAAATAGGGAGAGAAAGAGAGAGAAAACAAAGAGAAGGAGGGAAAGTGAGATTGAGAGAAAAATAGTGAGATAGAGAGAAATAGAAATAGGAAATATATTTGATAACAAAAATAAATTAGTTTTCTATTTACTAAAAAATCTACAACGAATTTTTAAAATGATTTGGATATTTTAAAGAATTCTATGTATTTAAAATAAAAATTAGATTTATAGTTATTATATTATGGGATTAATATCATAGTGGAAAAAGCTGAGAATTTTAAAATTGTACAAATATTAGATCAAAAATAAATAAAAATTAATAACAGTTTCATAATTGCTACACAGTAAATATAATATATAATTTTTAAGACAATTTTTATTTTTAAATTTAATTTAATTTTATTTTATATTTTTTGGAAGTTTTTTCATATTTTTTTATATTTAATTTATTATTTAATTTTTAAACCATTTACTTTTTTTTAATAAATTCTCAGGTATTATCAATCAATACTAATGGAAGGTAAGCTTGAAGAATTCGCGAAATAGGAGGATATAAACGTGAACAGGTGACCTCAGAGCTTAGCCCTTGAAGAAAGAGATATAGAATAATGTTGAGTATGTGTTTATTTACATTTAAATTTAAATATTTTGCAAATTGTGTATATTGTCTATAGATGCAGCTGATATGTCGCGCTATTAGGTCCTTACAACAGTCGCACAGGGTATCAACACACTCGCACACACACGCATCGGTGTAGCCCACAAAATTGCTGCCGCAGCAGTAAGCTGCAAAATAAGCCAAAAATATGCGTTATCAAGCCGAGCCAATATAAAAAGGAAAAAAACTCTATGGCAGAGAACACACACACCCAGTCAAACACACACACTCACACACACACACACACACATGTGTGTGTGTGTATAATAGCAAGCAGCACAGCTGGAAAGACAACAACGTCAAAGGACATGGGCATGGCTAGGTGAAGGCGGGATGGTCGGTTGGGAGTGGGGATGGAGTTGGGGAAGCATTATAGGAATGGGCTCCTGGTCGGGATAATGGGGTATACCAATTGCAGTCGCCGTTGCCATTTTGCATTACTTTGCATAACCAGCGTGGAATATCCCGCTGTGTGTCCTGGCGAGGAGCATATAGATGGAAGCCAGCAGGCAGCGGCAGGCAGTTGCCAACACATCGTGTCGCCTGTTCCTGTAGCTGCGAGCCTCCAATGTGAAGCTGAAAGTCTGCTCTTTAACCATAAACTGCTCGTCCAGGGTCATTATAAGAGGCTACTCCAGCTCCACTCTTTGCCTCTCTCGCTCTCGCTCTCGCTCTCGCTCTCGCTCTCCATTCCTATTTTTTCTTCTTTGCAGTTTCCACACATTATTCTTATTTATCGGTACTCAGCAGCCCGCCTGGGCCCACAAGTGGCTAGAGCGAATCGTTAGTTACGTTTAGGCCATAAACTGTTGCACATTATAAACAATTTTTTTTATGACTGCCTGAACTTTGTTGCCTATATATCTGTACTTGTGCTCGTATGTATATAAAATATATAAAATTTAACTTTGCCAATTTTCTAGCACTCGATAAAACATTGACTAAGACCTTGACTGCAGATTGAGAAAAAAAAGAAAAGAAGAATTACGAATATTTATGCTGCTAGATGTTAAAGTTGTTGAACTTTCAAAAAGTTGGGAAAGATTCATAGAGCATTTGTAGCAGGAAATTCAATAACTTTTTAATGCAAAACGTGCATCGTAGAGGTAGAAGAGAGATAGAACGTTATAGTTAGAAAGAGATGTCGTTATGCTAGGCACAGAGCCAATAAGAAACTTATCTGCACATATTTAAAATATGTTTTATTGTTGAGCAAGCATTAAGATATTCTACTAAAATAATTTAGAGTTGAGAAAGCTTGAGAGAGGGAGATAGATAGAGGTGTCTCCAGAATATTCTTTTTAAGAGTAGATTGTAATCGATTTTCAATGAACAGATCATAAAAGCAGATAAATGGATATATGGATATTTAGAAAGGACAGAGAAACGGAGAGAGAGACCACGAGAGGACGAGAGAGGGAGTGGGAGACAGACAGCGAGAGAGAGAGATAAAATGATCGAAATTCTAGGATATTACGTTGAGTTCATTAATGAGTAAAGAAGAGAGAACTTTCCTCTCCTAGATTTAATTGGAGTAAACAACAGTGTAGGTAAGAAGTATGTATATCTGTATGTATGGATGTATATATGGAATATATATGGAATTTAGCCTTGACAGCTTAGTCTGCACTTATCGAAGAATTCTAACTACATTTGTGACAGCTCTGAAGAGAATATCGTGTGACATAATATTGTAAACAGTTTAGACAATATTTATAAATTTGTAATTTATTATTAAATTTTTACCAAACTTAACAATTGCCATAAGTGATGAAATTATCAGATCAATACATCAATACTGATAGTCTTCTATATTAATTTAATTTCTTTTCCCTTTCCTTCCAGTGAAAAAGAGCTTATTTTCTGGGAAAATACAGTCCACACTAATTGAGTGTAAAGCATCGCTGCTTTAGCACTCCATCAATGACGTCTAATCTTTTAAGTAAGTCAAAAAAGTAAATTAAAACATGTATCCAATAAATTTAAATTTCAAAATATAATCAATAATCTTTATTAAAACACAGTTAATTTAATTAAAACAAGTTCTTAATAATTGCTGTGCTAAATTCCTTGGTTTTAGTCCTGGTCAAATGACCACCAAATTGAAAAATCTTAAGTACAATGATGATAAGATGGTGAGGGGTCGCCGCGGCTTCCTCTTGAAGAACATTCAAACTCGCAGCACGAAGCTCACGCGCGATTTGTTGCGTGAAGTGGTGGGCCATGCTCTCATGCTATGAGAAGCGAACCATGGAATTGCTAAAGGTCTCCAAGGACAAGCGCGCTCTCAAGTTCCTGAAGCGACGTCTGGGCACCCACATCCGTGGCAAGAGGAAGCGTGACGAACTGTCCAACAGCCTCACTCGGCAGCGGAAGAGTCAGACCCATGGCAAGTGAAGAAGAAAAGCGTACGCCACACCAACAATAACTTCATGTTTTATGTATACAAAAAAGGTCAAATAAATTGAACTTTATCTACATATTTATACATATTTCATATAATTGTGTCAGTTTTACATTTCAATTTACAGTGCGTGGAATTTCATTGAAAAATGTTTAGGTTACACAGTGGGATTTAAAGCCAACGTGTTGTCATTTGGCAAAGTCACAATGCAATTCGATATTCTATTCTTATTATATTCTATTCATGTGAAATATACAAATATTTATATGTACATAAATAGTAAAGCTGGGAAACTTTATGATGGTCGACACTATCAAGGTGGTTTTTCCCATCAATACTTATACTGAACGATGTTGAATCCTAAGAAAAAATTTCCGTTAGAATATTAAGCTATTTATATTTATAAAATACTGAAATTATTTCGAGATATAATTTAATATATTTATAGTGTATGTATTAATGAAAATGTTTTTATATAAATTAAATTACAATAGAAATTATGAAATATAATAATATTTAAAAATAATTAAATTGTCATAAAAAAAAATATTGCCATACTAAAATATTTTTTGTAAAATTAACTTCGTCACAAATAAAAAAAATTATATTCCGATTTTTACCTTATGATAATGCTTAAATAAAAAAATATTTCAAGATAAAACTAAATAAATTCAATTTTAATTATTATAAAAATATTAAAATAGTTAGTAAATATTTTATTTTTGAAAAGAAAACTATCTATGCTCAAATTTAGTAATATTTTAGATATTTCATTCAAATTTATTATTCTTGATAATAATCATTTCATTTACAATGGGCTTTCTCGGCTAAATATAAAAACTAACAAATATTTTGTTCAAAAACTCTATTTTGCATATGTGATCCTTGGGCCTTGTCTTTTCATTTCCATTTCCATTTCCATTACCTATAGTATAGCCCATGACCAGAGCACTTTTATTTGTTCTATGTATAAGATTTTATTATTTACGATGCCTAGCATATTATGCTGTCGTCGTGTGACAGGAGTTACAATCTCATATTGTTGTTAGCAAGTAGCATATTCTTATATTTGCATAAAATTGTATATATTATTAGCTGCCAGCCATATTTACATACATATATAAATGCGTATGTGCTTCTGTGTGTATGAATATAATACACAAATACATATGTAAGCCGGATTATTGAAGCAACTTGGGGCTTAGGGTATTTTGTAGTCGGCCAGACACTTGAGTAGAGCTTTCATGAGTATTTTTATTTTATTATAAATAATAATGTAAATATGTAAATATTAATAGAAATTTAAGGCTCAGCAACCATAGTCCCGGTTAGTTAATATTAACTATTTTAAATAAATAAATAATTATTTTAAAGCAAATTTTAAAGAATTGAAAATGAATTTAATTTAAAAAAATCCTTTTTATATAGATAAACCGCTGCATGCATATTTTAACTAATTATGCGTATATACTGACATCTTTACATATTTAAATATATATACATATATAATCCACTTAAGTTATATTCCACGACATTCTTCTCCATTAAGTATTTATGCTATGCATATAAAGATTTTCAGCTCAAGGCTGCTTTTGCTGTTGCTCTGGCTATAAGCCGCTTTGTAATTTCAAATGAGTTTTAATTTACATTTACCAAATAAATAAATAATATAGATTTTCGCTTTCAGCTTTCACTCAAAGTCTTTAAAATTCAATTTGAACAAAAAGAAAAAAAAAATCTTTGTAAATTCCTGTATAGCTTGTCAGTTGGTAATTTATGAAGTCAGCTTTTTGGACATTTCAATCAAGTGCAATCCAATCTGGTCTTGACAACAACAGTAGAAGTAGGAGCAGCAGGAGCAGCGGCGGCAGCTAAATCAGAAACGTTTCGCATGTTTTTCTGATTATTACGCTCATTACATCATCAAAAAGAGGGAAAAGCCAAAGGAAAACATTGCTCATTCTTTGCTTTCAATATATACGATATGCGCTGGGCTTGGCTCACTCTCACTGCCTCCCTCCCACTCACTCATTCCCTCCCCCTCACTCACTCTGTCTGTGCTGTGAGGGTTTTGTTATTATTTTTGTGCTTCGCTGCGTTTTCACAGCTCGTCGGCAGCAAAAAAAAAAAAAAAGAAAAAAGAAAGAAAAGAAATTGAGGCAGTAGCAGAAAGTCGAGCACGTGGTTGTGGAAAAACAGTCATTGTTTACCCTTTTACGCAGCATTTTCGACTTTTCTCTTTTTTTTTTTTTTTGTGGAGAAAGCAGGCGCAAACATTCGATTTTGTCGCCAAAACCTAAAGCTCGCCTCACTTAAGCCACGTTCCCCGGCCTCGATGTGTTAAAATCTTTTCAAGTCTTTCTCTGACAGCGTGGCAGGGGATGAGGCTTGGGGCACTGAGCAGGGGCAGGGGCAGGGGGAGAGGGTGGGGCAGGAGTTGGGGCATGGCAGCCACTGGCAATCGCGCGAAATTCATTTGTTAACCCGGAAAGGGCGCCGTCTAATCCACTGGCACTGCATTCGCGACCCGCCAAACCGGAGTCGAAGAGGATGCAGACCCAAAGTCCCCAGCGTGTGACACAAGTAATGATTGATGAAGGTATTGGCAAAAAAAAGAAAAGAAAAGAAAGTTGTGCCAAAAATAAGCACGAGAAAAATGAAAGAAAAAAGAAAAAGAAGCAAAGTAACCAGTGAAACTGAGACAAAGACTAAACTCAGATATGGGACGAACCATTTGAATGCATTAAAGCAAAAATATCTCAAGCCTTAAATTGAGCCAACCATGGCATGAGAGAGAGAAAGAGCAGAGAAGAGAGAGAGAAAGAGAGAGAGAGAGCAGAGAGTGGAGAGATACAGAGAGAGAGAGATTCCTGATTTAACAAAGCGTAATATGGAATGTGCAAAATTAAATTGAACATTGAATTGGAATTAGAGGGAAAGGCAGATAGTGAACGAGTGTGACAGAGAGAGAGAAAGACTCTCATTAATATATGTGGACATAGATCTAAAGACAGACAGCCAGATAGACAGATGAGTAGATGCATAAATAAATGAATGATGAAAGAGCATACATTTGTAGATTTATAAATATAAATGCATATATATATAATAAATATCTATAGATAGATGAATAGGTAGTCAGATAAAAAAATATAATAAAAAAAAGTTAGAGAGATGGAAAGAAAGATTAATATCTAACTAAATAACCAGAAAAATGGCAACAATGAGCAAATATAAATGATAATAAATATATAGATAAATAAAACATATATTGAGAAAGGCAGGTGGATGGATATTATACAAAATTTATTAACATAAATAAATAAATAGTAGATATTCATATAACTTGTAATATATAAATATATAGATGAAAAAGTTTAATTTATATATAATTATGAATACTTAGAGAAACTAATCTACAGAGATAGAAAGAGCATCGAACATAGAGGGAGAGAAAGATAGAGAGACAGAAAGTTAGAGAGGGACAGACATGTATAGAGGGACAGCAAGAAAGAGAGAAAGGTAGAGCTTTTAAAGTGGGGACTTCGAAAGCAGACGAAGACAAACAGAATGAGAAATAGACAGTGAGACAGAGAGAGAGAGAGAAACGGACATTGATAATGAAACAGAGAGATAGAAGCAAAAAGAAAGAATCAGAGGGAAAGAAACAGAAAGAATGAAAAAAGAGAACGAAACAGAGAATAAGAATGAGACTTAAAATTGGCATTCAAATTAGAATGAGAATGAGAATTAAATTCATAATTATTATGAGAATAAGGATGACAATAAGAATCAGAATAAAAATGGGAAAGAGAAATAGAAATATAAAAAAACAGAATGTAAATAGAAAATGAAGCGAAAAGAAAATGAGAATGGTAAAGAAAACGAAAGTGAGCCTCTGTCGCCAGCGCTGTAACTCATAAGTAAATTTTAATTTTATATTATCTCTAACTTCTTCTAAATAAATCAAGTTATATATAGAAAGCCTAAATACCTTATCCGTCCTATTGAGCCAATGAGAATTGCTTAGAAGAGCTCATTCTATGTATATACTATAAGGAAATACACACATTCAGCAATGAGAATACTTTGTGTTCTTCAGTAAATCACACACAACAGCTAATTGCCTTAAGAATACTGTAGTAAAAATAGCTAAAACTTTTCACAATTGATATGAAACAGCATCGAATGCTCAGCAGCTGGCGCTAAGAGCGGTGCTCACATAGTGGGCCGGACAGATCGGCGCACATAAGTGTGCTACACTTAATTTGCTTTGAAAGTTTTATGTGCTAGTCGCTTTTAATGTGCACATAAAGTCATCCGTTGGCTCATTTATTGGTCCGCCTTTGTTGTTGACCACACTTCATGGCCATTTCCATCAAAAGTTGATGGCACATTGCTCTCTCTCTCTCTCTTCCACTCTCGCCCTGTCTCTTTCTCTCTCCCTCTCTCTCTCTCTCTCTCTCTCTCAACTATTGGCCATTTTACCGTGTGCAGCAAACAGTTCGCCTTTATAGTTAAACATTTAGTGCTTTTACGGCTGGTTACTCTTCTGTTTTGATGGCATTAACATAATTTATGTATGTGCACGAAGCAACTAAGCACAGGTTCAAAGCATCTCATACTCTGTCTCTCATACTTTGTCTCTCTCTCTGTCTTTCTGTTTACCTCTTTCTCAGTCACAATGTGTCCAGATGTGTTCACTTGCTAATCAAGCAATCGAAGGCAACTAAATAGCTGCTCGTAAGTGTGCTCGTTTAAGAGTGCGCTCAATTATAATATTAAAGCCTTTATCTATATCAAATGTATATATACATATATAAAATATATACAAAATACGATATACAGTATACAGTATATTTAACAACTTTTAATATACATTTTTGTATACATATCCCAAATATAAATATGATTTACCATGCAAAATAAAATATATTTATAACCCCGAACCAAACAAACAAAGGAAAACCTAATGAAACTCTCAACAAAAAAGTAAAATAAAAATAATTAAATAAAAAAAAAAAAAACGTAAACATTTTTCGTTCATTTAATTTTATGATATGCAAAATAATAATAAAAAGCGCAACAGCAATAATGCCCGCAAATATTGTTATAATAAAAACACGAGCACCTAACAAACAACAACAACAACAACAACAACAACAACAACAACAACAACAACAACAATATGTAGCAACTTCCGCTTCCGCTGTGCGAGCAGCGCCGCGTCGCACACAATTACAAAATCGCACAATGGGCGCCATAAATTTTGAAGCTTGCGGAAAAGTCAACTGCGAGGACTCGAAAGGCTGGCATTGATCTGAAAATAGCTGAGCCAACAAAATGTTGCTGAAAGGATTTTAAAAGCATGAAAAAGAATTGAAAGCACGCTTAGCTGAAGCTAGATAAACAAAAAGATTTGTTTATTTATTTATATGTTAATATTTGTTTTAATTTCTTTATATTTATTTTCATGGATTTTTTTAAAAATATATTACATATGTACATAAAAATATGTATATTTTCATTTTAACGTTTTTGCATTTAAGCATAAATTTTGCTCTAATTGTATTTAAATTTTTTACTGCCATCATTAGCATTATTTTTTAATTCTATAGTCTTCGAATGTACAGTTATCTTAATTCAAACATTGATTAAAAAAAATAGTTTTGCTAATCAACAAATGCCTAATCAATAAATAAAACAGCTTTAAAAAAAATAAAAAATAAAAAAAAAAAATAAAATATATATATATATATAAAATTTGTGAGTCTAACTTAAGGCTAGCAGTGTATAATGATAAATTTAATGAAATTATATTTATTATTTGTTATTTTTATTTGTTTATTTAATATTAAATTGATTATTATTATTTTTATTATTACTATAATCACACTCTTTTAAAGCATTTTATTACCTATGTATATAATATATGCTTATTAATATTTACCATAGGTAAGAACTATTAAACCATGTTTCATTTCATTATTATTGATCATGTTTATTCTTTTAAAATATAATCCTAATACCTTATGTGTACCATTATTATTATTATACATATTACTATTATATTAAGAATTAACTTTATTATTATTGTAAGTATATTCTTATTACTATAAATTTATTATTATTTTGGTTATGTGTTATATGATAAATAAGTTAAATTCGGGAAATATTTGTATTTGACTCAATTCTGAATTTGTATGAGCAGGCAAGTTAGCGCTCATTCCACTCTCATTCATCATGCTCTCCCATTTAGGTCACAAATCAACAAAATGGGAACACTTTGGTATGGAAGCCACAGACGATCTCTCATGTTTTACTTATGCTGCCAGAGAGCAAAAGCCGCCAGTTGCATATTCAACTACAGTTAATAGGCGTGATTAGGATTATCATTATGATTAAGCAATAGTATAGCTCGATGTTACATATTTTAATTTATATACTTACTTTCGAAAGTATATAAATAAGATGAGAATGCAGCTGCATTTAGTGCTAAAGTGCAATATAGCTCCTGGTTTCCAGGTGGAATTGAATCTTAAAAAATGAGTTTTTAGTCGGATTGCTGATTGCCAGATCTGCCGGAGTGACGGCCTGTCTGAGGAAATAAATAAATGAAATAAATAAAAATAATTTTATTTTTTAATATTAGCAATAGGATTAGTAATACTAATCCTTTGCTATTACTACTACTACTCTCATAAACATTAGCATTATTATTATCATAATCATAATCATTAATATTATCATTAGTACTCGCATGCGTATTATATTATATTCTTTATCATTAGGAAAGCTCTCTAACACGATTTATTTTATTTTATTATTGTTTTATATTTTAAATTGTATTATGAATATTTTATATTAACACTGTCAGCTTGTCGAAAGTTTTCATATTTCTCTTAACCCTTGTTGTTGTTGTTGTAAATTGTTTTTCTAAAATCGAACTTTATTTCTTGACCACTGTACGCTGTCCATTTGGGTGGACTGATGTCCATGCTGACATTTTATATAGCCGTTCAAATTGGGCGCATGCATGTGCCACATGACGTGCCACGCCCACCACACACACACACACATGCATACATATATGAATGTATATACATATGCACACATACATACATATATATATATAGAGAGACATACACATAACCATAACCATAAACAAAGAACGACAACGACATTTTATAGCTGAGCGGAGGGTTCGTGTTTGGGCTTTGGATGCCGGGTCGAAGGGTTTTCCGTGTTGACGCTGGCCGAGAGGGGGCGTGGTGGGTTTCCCGGCAGGGGTCGGCGGGGTTGGCGGGGTCGGCCGGGTTTTCGTGCAACGCGCCTGGCGTCCAACTCTTGGGCACTTGGCATAAATTAAAGCGCCGTTAAGCATAAGCTCGTCCAATTACCAAAGTATCCTTTGCTGTTATATTTACGGATTTATTATAGTGTTGACTGTCGCTGGCGTCTTCGTCCGCGGCCGTGTTCACGTCCTCGTCTTTGTCTAACTGCATTGGCAGTGGCCTCATCACCCCTCTCTCTCTCTCTTTCTCTCCCTCTCTAACTCTCTGGCACATGCATGCATGTACTTTTATCGGCCCTTTGTCATTTGTCATGTTAATTTAATGATTTTTCCTTGGTTCTTTTTTTCTTTTTTGTTTTGTTTTGGTCTACCTTTACTCCTCGTTTAGATTTTATGCCTTAATGGCGACCCGGACCCCAAAAGTCGGCGCTATATAAGCTATACTTCTCGCTGTGTGTGTGTGTGTGTGGGTGTGTGTGTGTGTGGGTGTGTTTGTAATGTAACGGTAAATTTGTTTAGCCGAGTCGCGAGCTTGTCAACAAACGCCAAATTTGGCTCCAGCTCAAAAATTAACGAACGCCCCACCCCAGCCATTGGGAGAGTTCTGCGTGAGTCGCCCAATTTGTAAATAAACCTACATGGGGCGAACTGCCCAATAGATCCAGACGAAACGATTGCATTATCAGTCACACAAGCGGGCGAAACACACACAATATTCAGGGCCCAGGTTAGATATAATGAAAGATTGTGGAATATGATTAACGAGCCGAAATTAAGATCTATTTGAATTAGATTTATATTCAGAAATATAATTAGTGCTCTGATAAACACTATTTATTTAGAACAAAACTCGTTGTATTTGTATTTAATTTGATGGACGAAAATATATTAAAGAGATTAATTAAACAAATTCTAATAAGATTATAAATGTTGAGATTCTTATTGACTTTTCTTATATTACAAATACTGTATTTAATCTTTTATTTTATTTATTTATTTAAATACTATATATAAACATGACATTGACATTTAATTAAGTATATTTTAATTCATTGTATTTGTAATCAATTGAGGTTTTACTTACCAATTTCAATTATAAGTATAGTTAATAAACTAAAATGTTGTTAATTTATTTATATTTTTGGTTAAAGTATTTTTAAATACATTTGTTTGTATTTCATGTAGTTGAAAATAACTTTAATTATAAGCAAAACAAATAAAAAGAAATCATTATTTAATTTAAATCATTTCAACGGGAGTACGTGACGAAGAGACGCTGCGCTTCAGCTTAAGCGCATAATCTGGTTATTCCGTTTCGTTTGTTTCTTTATATGCGCGCGTGTGTGTGTGTGTATGTGTGTGCAGCTAAAGGGAAGTACGAGACATGTCTGCCTGCTTTTGCTTTGCAAATAATTGTTGCCTATTTATGCATATCATCATTTTCGTCGATTCTTCACTGTGAATCGAGAGAACAGCGCAGCAGAGAACAAGGCGGAGAGCGGGTAATGGAGCGTAGTTGGAATGCATGCAATATTACAGTTACATTTTTGATGGCATATGAAGCATATTCGAAGTTGAAGTGTGAGTAGGACAGAGAGTAAGAGAGAGAGACACAACTTATTTGTACTAATTGGGCAAAGGGAATTTGTCTTTTGGGATATTTATGATAGAAAAAAGAAGAAGAAAAGAACTTTTTTGTACCAAATGGAAATATAATTTTCAATTCGAAAGGGAAATTCCCTTTTGAGATATTAATTCTCGAAATGACGGGAAATTCAAATAAAAAATCATTATTTTGGCAAATACTTGGAAAATTATATGAATTAAACAACTTATAAATACAAAAAGAATATTTAATAATATTATGCAATGCTGACGCATATAAATGTAATGTAAACATCGAATTATTGCAAGATATTGAGTTCAGAAATTCAATATTTCATAACAAAATAGATTTATTATATGTTGCCATTTGATTAGTTTGGCGCTGCTTTGGAAACAGGCAACTAATTTCGATTGGACAAACGTCTTTTAATTAATGCGAGATCTAATTGAAAAACCGATACGCACGCCACTGTCTGCTGCAATAAATTCAACTGAGTGAGCGAGCGAGCCGAAGTATCTGCGGTGTTAATTGAAATTTAATCTAGGCAACACGAACGCAGCGAATGCGAATGCCAATTGGAATATGTAAGTGTGCGTCTGTCTATGTATGTGTGTGTGTGTGTGTGTGGGAATGGGTACGGGATGTCTGTGTGTGTGTGTGTGTGTGTTATCGTCCAGTGGCAGTTGGCGGCACAGATTAGAAACATTTGTGCGTCTAAATAGCTGGATGGGACGCGAGTATCTCATGGATACGGATGCGAAAAGCAAGCAATCCAGCTTTCTTTCATACTCTTTGCCAATCATTTTCCCAGCCATTGCCATTGCTATCTCTCTCTATGTCTCTCTGCCTCTGTCAGCAGAACTGTTTGCTGCAAATACGACTAATGCGTAGCTGTTGTTGTTGCTGTTTACTGACTATCTGCACTGGAATATCTATCTTGAGGCTTGGTGGCACGTTGAATTCTGTTTGTCGCTGCTTTAAATCAATTGCCCAGTCGTGCCATTAATTTCTCAAAGTATCTTTTGCCTTTGCTTTGAGCATTTTGCTGCCGTCGTTTGTCGCTGCTTTAATTTATTTTGTCTCCTCATGCGAGCCTCGCCGAATGCCCAAAGCCAACCCAAGCCAAAAGCCAAACCAAAAGCCAACTCAAAGCCAAACTCAATGTGGGCTGCTTGCATTTCTTTTAATTTATTTGAGTTGGGATTGATTCGTTGTTGCCAGCGACTTCTGCACTTCGTGGCTACAAAATGTCTCTTTGTCTGTGTTACATTTCTTCTTCTTCTACTCTAGCTGTGCGCCTTGTTTGGCTGCTCATTAATGCCACAACAGTTGTGCAGCAGTTGCACAATTACAAACCTTAGCAACATGTACGACTCGAGTGCTTTACGACTCCACGCTGCCCTTAAATTGACGCAGCGCTCCCTTCCTTCCCTCTTCCTTTCTCTGGAGAGTAACAGTAACCTAAATTGCTTGGAAATGTTTGGCTCACATCCCATAAATATTCCTGTCGAACTACATTGACTTTAACACAAACAGTTTCGAGTATTTCAGATGAGTTTCATAGAAATATATCCGAGTTAACGTTGTATTTATTAGCTTTATATATGGTTATATTATATTTGGTTATATTGAGTTATAAAATATATGTATTTTATTGATATAATATATATTATATAATTTATAAATTTGAAAAAAAAAATTCAATATAAAATTTATATAAAGAAATATTTTATACACGGATGACAATTTTTAATTTTCTTTCTTTTTTGTATATATTTCATTTATGCAAAATATATTTAAAAAATGAATTTACACAAATGCAGTTTCTGGCATTGCTTGGGAATTTTTTCATGATTTTTTATTTTTCCATATATGTTAAAATTTAAATAAATGATATAAATGCAGTTTATTAATAAAATACATATTTAATAAATGTAATAATATCTATAAATATATTTAACTATGTTAACTTTCCCTTAGATGTAACAGATAACTATTGAAAAAATAAGTACAAAATTATAATTGAATATTAACAAAAAAATAAGTAAATAAAAATTATTAATAATAATTTATTATTTATTATGGAAAAATTTAATCGATTTCTGAGGGGCAAAAATATTATATACATAGTATATTTTAGCGTATGTATAATGTAATGAGATTTGCATCCTTATTGGATATAGATAAAAAAAATAATAAATAAATATTGAATTTAGCTGAACTGCATTTTATTTAAAATGTGTTAAAAATATATTATATAACTATTACATCTTTAATTAAATAATAATTGTAATTTTATTAATTAATTATACATACAAATTAAGTTAATGTAAATTAATTTTTATTAATTCCCTTCTATTTATTTATTTTCATTAGTTAATTTACCAATTTAGTTTTGATTCTGCGAAAGAAATTTAAACACAGTTATGTTGACATTGTCTTTATGTATAATTAATATACATACATATATAACAATTGTAGTATGAAGAAACTTAATGACTTTCTGAGATAAGAATACTCATATTCTCATGATTTATTATATTATATATGGTACTATAAGACATGATTGCATTGCAAGCAAATGCAGGCAGAGGGGGTGGATTTTGCTCAGGAGTAGAGTTTATCTGCTAATTGAATAGCTTTTCATCTCTTTGTGTGCATTTTCACCTAGTTTTCCACAGCTGCAGCACATTTACGTAAGTGTGTGTGGAGGCAACTTTGGTGACTTTGTGGCCTCAAGCGAGATATAGTTATCTATGTGACATTTACTATTTGCGGGTCGTCGCTGTGTAGCTGCGTAGCAACCAATTTATTTCATTCATTTCAAATCATTCGACAAACTATGGCCCGACCCGGGCAGCTTCCTTTCATTATTTATGGGATTTTGTGGACGCACTCAGCGTGTGATTGTTTATGCTGGTCATCCCCTCCAGCTCCATATGGAGCATTTGCAGTTGCAGCATCAGCAGCAGTTGCAGCAGCAGCAGCAGTTGTAGCAGCAATCATAATAATATTTTTGCAAGTGCTTCGATGGTCGCAATGGCTGCTCCAATGGCTGGAGACTGGCTGACTGGCTGACAGGCTGACTGGATGGCTCTGTGTTGTCATCGCATTATTATTCCGCTTCGACGTTTTCTGCTCTTTTCCTTTGCTACTTTACTATTATGTGTTTCTTTGATTTCATTTCTTTTCTTCTTCTTTATATTTTTTCCCTCATTTTTTTTTTCTTTTTGCTTGCCATAAATGGTTCATAAAATTTTATACGCTCGTCCATAAAGGAAATCGTTTGCTCCACTTTCCACTCGCAGCATGCGAATGCAGCTTGCATTGAAAATAAGTTCCAAAGATCTTCAGCGACAACTAAGTAGATATTGAAAGGTCTCTGGAGACAAATAAATGGCAAAATCAACAATTGATGAATGCTAAACTTGTGCAACTTTGAGATACATTTGATAAATTCTCTATTATTAAAGATGGCAAAAGATTTCAAAGAAAATTATTAAAATACTATTTAATTATGTGTACTGTATTTAATTATAAATAATTTAACAAAAAAATAAATACACTTTTAATAGTAAAATATTTAATAATAATAAATCTCATAATTGTTTTTTTTATATATATTTTTTTTTATTTATATATATATATTATATAATTTGATCAATTGATGGTGGGCCAATGGCTTTAAAATATATTGGTTATTCTGCAATTGAGGAACTTAACAAATTATTAAAATACTATTTAATTATGTGTACTATATTTAATTATAAATAATTTAATAACAAAAATAAATAAACTTTTAATAGTAAAATATTTAATAATAATAAATCTCATAATTGTTTTTTATTTTAAATATTTTTTTTATTTATATATATTTATTATATAATTAAATGGTGGGCCAGTGGCCTTAAAACAATATTGTCTTCGAAAATTATTATTCTGCAATTCAGGAACTTAAAAAAATGATTTAATTTTTAAATATGTAATTTGTAAAATATAAATAATCTTTAGATAATATTAGAATATAATTTTATGAAAGTCGATTTATATTTATAATAGGACTCTTGGCAAACAAAAAAAAAATAATAAAAAGTTCTCTTCTAATGGAATCTAATACAGAATTCAATGCAGATACAGTAAAAAATCTCTTAAGTTTTAATTAAATTAAAAAAAAATAATATAGATAAATACAACAGACATCATTACGAGCAAAGTGTTTAAAATTTAGTAATATATAAATTATTAAGTAAACATAATAAAAAATTAATATAATAATTATAATTTTTTTAATAATAAAGACAAATAAATTTAAGTATATGAATATTTCTGTTAAAATGGGACTTTTCATAATTTGTATTTATTTTTTCTTTTTGTTGTATATTTTGAATGCAAATTGTCAAATTGTTGATAACGTTGCCATGAAATAATTGAATATATTATTATTTTTATAGTTATATTGCATTTGCTTCAATATAGTTTCTATTACTTTCCCTTTATAATATTCGTTTTACGATTTACTTTACTTGTCAATATTAATTGCAATTAATTGACAACTGATTTAATCTAGGCTTGCTTCCGCATGCAATACTCCTTTCCAGTTGCAGTTCCATTTCCATTTTCATTTCCATTTCGATTTCCATTCCCATTTGATGCTTAGAAGTGATCAAACGAAATGCAAGTAGCGATTGCAATTGTTCGACTTCACAATGTTTTTCGGATGAAATCGCTTAGATGCTTGGCTTCGACCACATATGTATGTATATCCCCATGGCTTGGTATCTTCCGCGTTGCCAAAATCAAATTCGTGGGGCTTATGCAATACGGGGCCAGCGAGCGGCGACAGCCCAAAAACAAAGCTGGCCAAATCGCTATTGGAATCGGTGCGGTGCTTACGTGACCAGCCGAACGACTCAATTCCAGGCAGGCAGGCAGGCAGGCAGCAAACAAAAAGCTATAGAAAACTAAAAACTGAAAAGCTAAAAAACTAAAAAACAAAAAACAAACACAGAGAAAAGTTACCGGTGCATGGTGCAAGCCGTTGCCATGCCCACAGCGCCTCAGCCCCAGCCCCATCCGCAGTCCGCACCTCTGTCGCTCGCCCACAGAGATACAGATATTCGTTTTCGTATTCGTTTTTTGTGTTTTTTCTCATATATTGTATGTGTATCTTATTATCAAGTCGCGCTGAGTTCGCTGGCCGTTCATGAACTACAAACGCCGCTGGCTGCATTTTACGCTTTGCATTGCATCGCATTGCAATTGGCAATCGGCAATTGGCAATTGGCAACTGGCAACTGGCAACTGGCAACTGGCAGCCGCGGCCTGTCCTCGATGCGGTTGTTGGCTCTTTACGCTTTGCCGTATCACAGGCGAACGCACTGTCCGCGAATATATCAGTGTGTGTGTGTGTGTGTGTGTGTTTGTGTGTTTGTGCAATAGCTAAGAGATAATCGACTTGAAGATACTCTCAGTAGATGGCTATGAAATATATCCCAAGATGAAGGTAATAACGACTGAATGATGCTCTCAGCTGCTGATGATGTTTGGTTGGCATTAAAATTTTAAATAAGAGCTGCTTAGGTTCTTTATGAAACAAAATAAATATTTGTTGTGTGAACGGCATAAATGGTTAAACTTACTTAGAAATAGAAGAATTAAGTGTGCTTGAAAGTGTTTAATTAAGATGACTTTTAAAAAGTTGAGTGATGGAATGTTGGATTTATTTTACTGATTTTTAATATAAATTCGTTACTTTTATTTTATATTATGGATATGTATGTATGCGAATGTAAAATTTAAGAATTTAATTGTTAAATATTGTTGTTGCATGGCTCAACTTTGAAATCCATTTACTTATAATACATATATAATACAGTAAGTATTATAAATACTATAAATAAATATAGTATTTTAAAAAATTATATATTGAATATAAATATATTTTGATTTATTATTATTTTGATAAGAAAAAGAAAATATACCAAAAATAAAGTTATAATAATAAATTAATAAATTTAATTATTAAATATTAATATGCACTTTGGCTTAACTTAGAAATATATTTGGTTTTATATATTAATATTATGTAAGTAAATAAGATTTGATTTAAAATTTTTTCAAATATTATTTTAGTTTAATAATTTAATTAAATTAAATAAAAAGTAAATATATGAATTATCGAACCATTCTAAAAGAATTTAAAAATTATGTCAAGCTTACAATTCCTTTACTTTTATTGTCTTGCTGTAAATAACTTCTCTGTAAATTAAGCAGAGAGCAAAGTCAACAATCAAATTAATATTGTATCCATTAGCTAGTATTAAAATATTGTATTAATATTCAACAAATTAATATAAGTAAAACAATTTTAAAGTTGCTTTCATTAAAAAAAAACTTTTAAATATATTTATATCAAATGCAGTAAGTAAACATTTAATACAAGCATGAATATTTTATGTATAATCTATTTATTTTAATTTTTTTATTTTTTTTTTATTTATTATAAATTATTTTTAAAAAAAAGCCCTTAGTCAAGCTACATCTGCTTCGATACCCTCACCTGCTGCAGTTCGATTGTCTGAATGAAAAAATATCGCTGCTGCTGCTGCTTCAGTCGCTGTTAACATGTATAAATTTGTATTTAAATTGATTCAATCTCTATCTCATGTTGTATTAATTGCATTAAATTTTAATTTGTTTGCAATAGTTAGAAACAAAAAAAAAAAAAAAAACTTGAAATAAGTTCAATTTCCTTTGCAAAACTAATTGCAAATCGATTTCATTTATATTCTGTTGAAAGTTTATTCCTAATGCCATATTAAATTTATTAAGATAGCTTCTATTTAAGTCGCTAATTGAATGAAATGCAAATTTTATTTATTTTCAATGCAATTCAGTGCAATTTAAATTTTGTTGATATATATTATTCATGCATTTAATTGGATTTAATCTTGTTTAATTAATTCTATTTGAATACAATGGAATATTTTGATCAATTTTTTAACTAAACTTCAAATGAATTGAAATACAATTTTAATGCAATTTGATTTATATTTATTTATAAGTAAATTTAATGTATAAAATTAATTTTTTTAAATTAAAATCTTAAAGAAATGTTTCAAAATTCTGTGAGCTTAGCCTGAAATTCAAATTAGCTTAATTGCAAACTTTTTCTCTTTCAATTGTCACAATTAGCGAATTCTCGTTGCCAAGTTCCTGACAGTGAAAGCCTGTTATAGGTGTTATATACACATAATCTCGCTCGTAGCAGCGGGAGAGGTGGCTCCTCACTCACATCTTGTTTATCATGATGTTTCACGATGTCTCACTTTTGGTTATATGTAGCTCTTCAGAAAATATTCCATTGTAGCGAAACGTTGGCGAAGGCAGAAACAAAACCAAGGCACTTTTCTATACTTGAAGTTATGATGTGATGACAACGATGATAATGATGATGATGATGATGATGATGATGGGGATGATGAAGATGATAATGATGATGGTTATGATGAAGCAGCCTCCGAAATTCGAGTGATAGACAAATATTTCTAAGCAGTCAGTACTTAACGCAGTGCGTAATGTAAGCGCGCGCGCTCTCCTTCTCTCTGTCTCTCTCTCTCTCTCTATCTCTCTTTCTCGCTCTCTCTGTTGGCAAGCCTCCCTCTCAGAATCTACTCTTGTCATTTGCATGGGGCGCACTTCAATGTTGGCCACTTGAGTCACCTCTTCGTCGCACTTCACTCAAGATATGCCATGAACGATACCAGAGGCCAGACTGGAATAATAAGAAACAAGTACAAACTTCATTAGGGCAAAGCATGCATCGTTCACTTTTCTCTAAAGATCTACATACAAGACATTTTTCAAGTCTAGTTCATACATTTAAATTTGCTGTGATGAATTCTTTATTTTGTCTTGAGTCACTTAACTGAATGCAAAATAATCTAAAACTCAGCTGATGTTGTATCATTTATTTCTTATTTCTGCTACAATAATGTTTTTAGGTTAAATAGTGAAATTAATAATCTGCAAATATTAATACAACTTTAATCTTAAATCATATACTTAACTTTATTAAACATCTGTAAATCATTAAACTTACCTTTTTGGTAGTACATTTTTTCTTATCTATCTTTTACACAGTTAAGAACAAGTTTTTCATTCATCTTGAGTTGTTTAACTATCCCAATCAGCTGGTATTTAAATATATTATATAAAAAATATCTAATGGCATTTATTCTTGAACAAAATTCTCTATTTATAATTTTTAATTAAAAATTATAAACAAAAGATTATTATAATTATTTATAAAATTGATGCAATGAAACAATAGATGCTAATTGATAATTGAAGCTATCGGAGGTTTTGCATTTTTAATAATAATCATAATTAAGAAAACTCTTCAAATTTTTAATAGTTGGCAAGCTTGGAATCTATTAAACGTTGCTAAGCATTTGAAGAGATCAAACTTGATATTTACAACACGAACAACGTATGAAGAACTGTTTTCTTAATAAATTGACCTCGCTTAGCAATTACGACATTCACTTTTAAGATTGTCGAGTGGAAACCAAAAAAATCATAATAATAATATTTCTTCTCGATTCCAGTCTATATTCATGTTATATAAATATAAATATCGCATACCCTTTGAGTAAGATAGTTTATTTTTTTTTTTTATTGGCCTCCGGTGAAGTACAATAGGATGATTATTACAGTAAAATTTGATTAAGTTGACGACGTTAAAATTTGTTACAAGTGCTGAAGACGAAAACTTGAAATGCATGAATTGGGATGATCGCGATGCTCTGTGATCACTGTGGTTCCACCAGGCCGTGCTGTATGAGGAGTGGACGTATGCGCTTGCAGCCTTCGTCCTCGACATCGAGCATTGCCTCCTCGACGATGTGGGAGATGGTTTTCGTGTCCAGCGTACGCTGCTCCAAGCGCAACTCGTTCTCCAGGCAGCTCAGTACTTCGGGTCGACCAAAGGGGCGATAGTTGATGATGGTCGTGTCCACGGGTAGCTGCTGCAGCAGTTCGTATTGCTGCCAAT
Source organism: Drosophila stalkeri (assembly GCA_035047405.1). NCBI lineage: Eukaryota > Metazoa > Arthropoda > Insecta > Diptera > Drosophilidae > Drosophila > Drosophila stalkeri. The sequence goes on along the minus strand of JAWNPR010000149.1, from coordinate 6,411,440 downwards.
AGTATTGCATCTCCAGATTGAATATGTAAATCACCAGCACACTTTGGTTGGCAGCCATGTGGGAGTCGCCCTCGCGTTCCAGCAGCAGCTTGTTGTAGATGGGCACAAAGCTGTGGTCGCAGGGCGACAGATTGTCGATAATCAGCAGATTTTGGCCACAGCTGGACAGCTGCTCCACAAAGTGGCGTATCATATTGAATTTGTGGGCTCCGTCCGGGACGTAGGTGCTCCACGAGTAGCTGTGCACGTTCTCCGGCCAGGGAAACTGTTGCCGCAACACCATTGCAGTCAAACTTTTGCCCACGCCGGGTGGACCGAGCAGAGCCACCGATCTCAATGGCCTGCCGCTCTTGGTGGCACGCTCGAGCCGCGCCAGCGCCTGCTCCTGGTTGAGCACCTGCTTGCTTATCTGACGGAATATGCGCATCGTGTCCAGTTTCTGATTGCAGTGAAAGGCCCGTGGCGAATTTGCATCCGAGTCTCGGCTGCGACCGCTCTGCGCAGAGATGCCCAGACTTAGGATGCCCGATACGCCCAGCCAGAGAGCACTCAGTGAGCTGGATATGCACGATTGTAGGCTCAGTTGATCGTCCGATGTGGTTTCCATGCCCTGCAGCCAGAGCACCAGCAGCAAAGTGGCCATGCCCATCATTACCATCATGCCCTGCACCATGGTCGCATGCCGGCTGTTCTGCAGCTGCTGCCGGTATGAATGGCAACTCGTATTCCGTAAAATGCCGCGCTTCCGTGGATCTTCGAAGTCGCCGGGGAATCTCGAGTCCTCGGACCGTGAGAAAGAAACGCGTGAACGCATTCTAATTGAGGTTTTGATTATTGACAAATTTCATATACGAAATAAAAAAAAAAAAATGCAAAAGACACTACTTAATTTTTTTTTTAATTTTTCCAGTCCAGAGGCTTGAATTTAATTTTTTTGTTGAGATATGTTAAAATTGAAAATAATTACACAGCCCTGACAGTTGTTTCTGCTGAAAAAGGTAAAATGATCTTAAAACTGCAAACAAATGACGTGTAAAAATCGAAATGTGTTCTATAAACATAAATGAAGCTAGGAATTTGTATTTTCATGTAACCGAAACAAAATCAACCAAGAAATTGGCACATTTTGAAAGAAAAAACAAACACACATATTTGTCTAATGTAATATATATTAGGCAATACAAGAATTTTGATAACTCAGTAAAGGAGTTCTATAAAAATGATGAAAAATGTTTTCTAATCATATAATCATCTAAAAAGTTGTGTAAGATAATTAAATATTTGATGTGAGTCAGCATTGATCAGATTTGATTTGTGCTGATAGCAAGTATCATTAGCATCATGATGAGCCTATTAATCAGTCTTGAGAGCAAGTTTGATCAGTTTTGAAAAGGAACTTTGATCAGACATGGGAGCAAATTTGATCAGCCTTGATCAGCCTCGATAGTTTAATTGGTGTTAATAGCAATCTTAAACAGGCTTGATTAGACTTGACAGGAGTAAGTTTGATCAGTCTTCTGAGCAAGTTTGATCCGTCTCGGAAACAATTTTAATCAGTCTTGTGAGTAAGTTTAATATGTTCTGCTAGAAAGTTCGTTTAGTATCGGGATCCAGTTTCATCAGTCTAGAAAGCAAAGCCAATTAGTTTTTATGAATCTCTAGAGCAAGCTATGTCAGTCTTCAATATTTGATCTATGCGAAAATTAATAAATTTAATTTTAGTATGCATATCTGAATATTTATATAAATGAAGAAAATATATAATATACAGTTCAATTATAGGTAATCATAGCTATTTTATTTTTCTTATTGTATATAATTAAGATACTGTGATCCATTTCAGATTTACATTGCTTTTTATTTATTTATTTATTTTTTTTATTTTAATACCCACTAGTTGGACTTGATGGCCGTTCTGCTTACATATATATAATTATACGCTTTGTTAGTGAAACGCCACATGAATTCATGTGGAGTACGGATGCGTTGTTCTAAGCGTTTCTTTTTGCATCCAGGCATTAAAAGCGCTTACTCATCATTATCAGTCAGCAGTCATCAAGGCAGGCAAACAGCGAGCAGCAGCAATAGCAGCAACAGCAGCAACAGTGGCAGTGGCAGTGGTAGATCAGCTGATTCGTGGCAGCAGCAGAAAGACAGACATTACCATTAGGCTGACAATTAAGTTTAGACTCGCGCGGAAAGCCGGCAGCCAGCAACTGGGCCACGACTCTTTGAAAGCAGAGATCTAACGATCGTGATTGCCAAACAACAGAAAACAAGCAGCCAGCCAGCCAGCCAGCCAGCCAAAGAGACGACTGGTCTGGCCAGACGTAAAAGCCCAGTTCAGTTCAGGCCAGGTCAGCAGGCCAGGCGAGACGGAGACGGAGATGGAGATGGAGACGTAGAAGAAGACGGCCACAAACAGAAACAGAAACAAAAACAGAAAACTGAGCCATTTGGGTGCTTGGCAACAAACAACAACAGCTCAGAGACAACAAAACACTTCAATTCGTAATAGACAAAAATTGAGAAAACCTTCAAAGCCCTCACACATGAAGTCGCATGGCAAATACTCAGCCTAAATCAAATACTGAATTTAATAAAAAATAAATTAATAATAAATAATAAATAAATGCAATTTTAAAAAAATATATTTAAATAAAATATATTTAAAGTTTATTTCCATTTTAAAATGTAATTTAAAAATAAATCTTCTTCTTTTAAATTGAATAAGTAATTAATGAAACGACCCTTCTGCCTGCATGAAGTAAAGGGTATTCAGACAAAAGATTCGGTGAATGTGCTGACAAATAGATAGATGGATAGATATATGGAAAGATAGGTAGGTACTCATTTATATAAATATATATTTTTTATTTATATATCTACACAAACAGAGACAAAGAGAGAGAGAGAGAGAGAGACTGACAGACAGGGATGGAGTTGGAGAGACAGATTGAGAGACAGACACTTGTTGGAGCGCAGAGCCGTAACGGTTTCTCATAAGAAAAAATAAAAAATAAAATAAAAAATCAAGTTGGGCGACTTGCAAAAGTGTCTTTCATAAATCAGTCAACGGCTCTGGCTAACAGCTAGCAGCTAACAGCTAACAGCTAACAGCTAACAGCTAGCAACTTCGTCAGCTGTCAGTCGAGAGATCATTTTTGGTTGCTTGGGTTCGGTTCAGCGCGGTAATTATGTCTCTACTCGCTGGAGTACTCATATGTGTGTCATTATGATCCAAGAGCAAGCAACAACAATAACTATGATTATGATGGCAATGGCGATGATGATGATGATGATGATGATGATGATGATGACAATAACAACAGCTACAGAGACTTGGCAGACTTGGCGGCTCTGGGGTAAAAGTTTGTTGGCCCTCAAGTGCCGCCTGGCTGAGACATTTGGCTGACTTTCCGTTTTTGGCCATATTTGATTTGCTGCTGTTGCCAACCGTTTTGGAACGGGCCAACTGAGACGGCAGCCGCTGCTGCTGCCGTCGCTGCTGCTGAGTCAGCGCTTTTAATTGTTGCCAAAAGCGGAAAAGTTTTGCAAGTGAAAAGTAGGCAATGAAAAAGTCATTTGGAAAATTGACAATCAGCAAACGAAATTTACAAATTCGTTGCTAGCGGAACGGGCAGCTCAGTAAACATTAATAATGAGTCTAGACTGAAAACTAAAATAATAAAAAATAGTAGTAAAACATATCATATTGGCAATGCAATATTAAATATGAAAATAAATTAATTCAAGAGAAAAAAATAAGATGAGATATAAAATACCATGAAAAAAAGTTAAATATTTAAATAGATTAATATCAATGAAAACAATAAATTAATTAAGATTAAATAAATGATAAATAAACTATTAAATCAAATATGAAAATAAATACAATATAGTAAATATTTTATTTAATAAATAAATTTATTATAATTAAATAATAATTAAATTCAATTATAATAATAATCTAATTTAAATTTATCATTTTAATTTATCAATAAACAGTATATAAAATTAAATAAACAGAAAAATATAAATAAATACAAAAATAATAAATGTTTATGAAATACATTTAAATAAATAAAATAGAATAAATGTTAATAATAAAATATTAATAAAGTAAAGAAATATATAGCTATATAAGCAATTACAATATTTTTTAAAGTTGTATATTAAGTAAATTAAAAAATTAAAGAATAAAAATTACAAGAGATAAAAATATAAAGAAAACTCTAATATTGAAGTGAAAGTCAAATATATTTCGCTCGTAAATATGAAGAAAACCTTCAATCTTTTCATTTTTCTTCGGTCAATTTTCTTAAAGTCGTTTGCCTGCATGTAACTTAATCTAATCGATGGGGAAAAAGAAGAAAGAAAGAGAACGTAGCTAAAGAGTTTGGCGAATTGCAATTTATAGACGCTGCCAAAGCATCGAGAACACGAACGTGTTTACGCCACCAACTTGGCGAGTGAGTACGTGTGTCTGTAATCCACAGATACATACATGCAAGTACGGAATGAGTACGTGTATCTGCAAGATACAGACACATGCAAGCATTCTGCTCATTAGCTCGTTGCGGCTGCTGTTGCTGCTGCTGCTGCTGCTGCTGCTGCTGCTGCTGCTGTCAGTTGCAACTTCAATTGAAACGCATTTAATTAGTTTGTGCCTAATTTATGCTGCCATCGACATCGCCATCAACATCAACATCAACATCAGCTCTCAGCATAGAAGCTGTCAGCGAGGCGCCTACCCCATAGGGGGCTTAAACGAATATTCAACTAGAATGTGCGCTAAATAAACCGAATCAAATGTTCTGATATCTTGAAGCTAATTTAAAACCTGCATTAATAAATTTATTTTATTAAAATCTTTGCTGTAAGCAGATGCGAGTATTATTGATCATATATAGAATATATAATATTGATATCGGGTTATAGATTATAGATTATAGACTACATCCAGTCTCTTCGGCATAATCAATTTCTATTAAATTATAAAAAAATTGAAAAAATAAAAAAAAAAAATCAAAATAAAAAAAAATAAAATAAAATAACTTTAATAAAAAGCATATCTGATAGTGTATTTAATTTTCGACTATTCGTTAGCTAGACATGTTCGCCTATTATGTTTTTTATGGCAGACATTAGAGCAAATCAACGAATGACGGTGACAGTTAGTGGTCTGTCATTTAGGTATAGGGGTACGAAATGCTGAAAGACATGGAAGTGCATTGGCATGTGAGAGTGTGGCAAGAGGGAATGAGGAATGAGGAACGAGGGGCCCGGCTTGTAGGTCAGTTCTACAGCTCTACAGACATATGCCGGCTTTTGCCTTATGGCCTGGCCGGGCTCAGGGGCCGGGCCTGGTCATAAGTAGCATAAGGGGCGACATCAACATCGGCAAAAGACGCCACAATTAATTTAATTAACGAACGTGCCTCGAACGCCTTCCAATTGACGTTTGTGGCATTTGTTAAATTGTTTAAAGAACACAATGGAATCAAAAGCAGAGAGGCATAAGCAGAAGTAGAAACAGAGGCAGAGGCAGAGGCAGAGGCAGAGGCAGAGGGGCGTACAAGATGTGGGCGTCATGATGTCTTTTGCTTTACTTATTTTGATGGCATTGCGGGGCTTCGCAGTAAAATCTACTGAATGCGTTTCTATGATTAACTTTCATTTGATGAAATATTTTCATTTCGGCTTTCGCTTATTTCCCTGCCCCATTGAATTCTATCATCATATAGGGCTTCGCAGTTGCGTTTGCTGCTTCTTCGAAACGTTATTGTTGCTAACCGAACTGAGGTCATGGGGCTTGACAATTTTCCATTTTCTATCGTTCACCAATATATATATATATATATATATATATGTGATCTATTATGTATGTGTGTTGATATTTCTGATTAGTCACAGTCGCAGTTAAGCTTAAAACTTTTAGTTATTGTGCCATTTTATTTATTGTAATGGGGCTGAATTATTGTATTTATATTTCATATTACATTTTACACTGTTCGAAAAAATATTTATATACTTCGGCATAAATAAATTTTTTTTCTTCTAAGCTGTCGGAATTCAATTTGTTGGCAATCGAGTGGCAAAATAATTAATCAATAATACTACTTATATTTATTATATTTGTTTATTTAACTTCTTTTTATTATTTTTATTAATTTCATTCTTAATAATATTACAAACTCTTGTAAAAATTAAAAATACAAAATATCAAATGAAACAGTTCAACTTAATTTATTAAATATTAATTATTAAAAAAAATATACAATTAGATACAAAGAAAGAAAAATTACCATGAAAATATATATGAATTTTTTTTTTTTTGCTGTAACAGAAGTTTTATATGATTTGTTTCTAAGCTGTCGGAATTCAATTTGTTGCCAATCGACTGGAAAAATATTTAATCAGTAATAATATTTATATTTATTATATTTGTTTATTTAACTTCTTTTTATTATTTTTATTAATTTCATTCTTAATAATATTACAAACTCTTGTAAATATTAAATATACAAAATATCAACTGAAACAGTTCAATTTAATTTATTAAATATTAATTATTAAAAATATATAATATAATTAAATATGAAGAAAGAAGAATTACCATGAAAATATATGTTTTTAATTAATAATAATTATTGAATTTATAATATTAGCAGTAGTAAATTCTAATTTTGTTTCTCAGGCGTCGTTTGAATACTACAAAAGCTAAGCTAAAGAGCAGAAACACAAATCTGTATACCAATGTTAGTTTATGTTAACAAAAAGTCAAACTGAATTCAATAATTAAATTCTCATAGTAAAGTCGCCCATGCCAATAAGTGTTTTCTATGAGTACAGTGTATCTTCGAGTCGGTCATTCCCGTCTAGAGCACATGTACGCGTTTTGTCTTGATAGCTTGAATATAATCGTGTAACTGCTAGCTGCACTAATCCAAGTTTAAGTATAATTTATATAAAGCAAAGCTATTAATTAGTATTACCCTAGTCATTATTTCCTGCTTACAACTCATATATGTCGGATAGATGTTTTTCGATTATTTAATATTTAATTAATGTAGCTAAAAAAAAAAAAAAAATTAAAATGATACCAAACTACAAATATACCTATACTTTTAATCTTTAGGCTAATGAATAGTTTTTTTTATTTTATATTTTTTTTCATGTTGTGAGTTGTGTTTTTTTATACTACTGGAAGTTGTGGATATTGTGGCTGTTGTGGCGCTGCAACTTTGTTGTTCATGACTCTTAGGTGAGGGCACTGCGCCCGTGGAATACGCGACGATATCGCCACATGTTGATCTTTAAGCTCTCTTTTATTATTATTATTATTATGAAAATGCAAAAACAAAACAGAAGAAGAAGAAAATAAATATATATATATAAAAAAAAACAACTAACAAGCCTCTAGTCGAGACTGCTCGACTACGAGATACCCTTAACCCTGCAAAAAAAAAAAACGAATACTATTTCAGCTCTCTTTCTCTCTCTCTCTCTCTCTCGGACGGATAGATGGACAGGGCTATATTAACTTTATTTTTTTTGTGCTGATCAAGAATATATATGCTTTATGGCCAACTATTATACCCTGAATTCCCATTTTCAATGGGTTGAGGGTATCAAAAACAACAAGACAGCCGGCAATCGGACAGCCGGGCAATGGCAACGGGGCAGCAGCCAACTGGCCGAACTGGTTCTCCTTCTCGCCTTGCTTGGGGCTCATTTGAGGCCGAGCCAAGCCAGGCCAGGCCAGGCCACTACCGGAGTTACACCTACTCCCGCTGGCGAGTTGTGGACTTGGATTCAGCTTTCAGATACAGATACAGATACAGCAGCAGCATCAGCAGCAGCAGCAACAGCTTCGGCTATAGCTCTAGCTACAGCTTTAGCTTTAGCTTTGGCTTTGGCTTTAGATTCAGATACAGTTGTTTGGCTCGGCGGGGTGTGTGTTGTGTTGTTTACGTTTAGCGCTCATTCTTTCATTCCACGCTCGTTTGTTTTGATTTTAAAAAAGGTTGGGCTAGAAAAAAACACAAAATAAAAAAAAAAATAAAAAAAATAAAAAAATAAAAATCTGAAGAAAAAACTGGATGCCCTTGTTTGTACACAGTTTGGTCTTTAAATGTTTGGTCTTTGTTTTCATCGCTCTTGCTCTTACGCTCACTCTCCCCCTCTCTCTCTCTCTCACACTCTCTCTCTCTCTCTCTGTCTCTCTCTGTCTCTCACACACACTCAGTCTTTCTCTTTCACTGCTTTGGCTATGCTTTGCATTATTATTTCAAGTTGTCATTGTTGTTGTTCTCAAAACAATCTTTTTCTTCTTCTTCTTCTTCTGGTACCATCATTCTTTTCTTTTCTTCTTTTTCCCTCGTATGTTATATGGGATAGAGTTTGAGCATGGGTTTTGGGCTTGGACTCGTAATCGGAGCTCTAGGTTTTGCGTAATGAGTCTGTGTGTTGCTTGTCCATCAGCCAATTCACCACGTCAGGCAGCAACAGTCCCTCTTCAATTCATTTTTTTTTTCTCTTTTTTGCTAATTAAGATTCATGACGAGTTAATCTGCGGCAGAGCTAGCTGGCAAGGAGAAGGCTCTCTATATAAAGGGGTATATATACATTTGTTATATATACATACATATATATATGCCTAGATATATACATATTCTCACTTGAAGTTTTTATCTTTGTGCCGGTTCCATTTGGGCTCTTTTCACATTTCTAGAGTGTCAACAATGGAGCTGAAATTTGTTATTATCTAATTGTCTGTTGTTCCTACTACTACTTAAACTCCCTCCGCCAATGGCCTCCTGGGAGTATCGAGCATAGCTGCTGCTGCTGCTGCTGCTGCTGCTGCTGCTGCTGCTATCCCCCCCTTCCATCTTTCATTTCGCCTCCATGACTAACCGCCAGCGCGGGAGCTGCAAACAGAAATAATAAACACCAACAAGTGTCGTAAAAACAAATTAACGGCGCACAAGTAAACACTTGTCCCTGTTCTACTATAGCACTGCGTTGCCCCCTACCCACCCTATCCCACCTACCTAGCACCACCAGCAGCAGCAGCAGCAGCAGCAGCAGCTCTCTAAAGCGGCAGCCAGCCCCTAAGTTTTAAATGAGCAAACATTATTTTAATTTATTGCATTGCCCGGCGAAACCCCGCTACACTAATCCGCACAATAATAACAACAGCTACACCATTTGCTTGTTCCCGTTCGACCCTCTGCTGCTGCTCCCCTCCAGCTCCCAGTTGCATTGTTTCGCTCCCCTCGCCCACTTGTGCTTCAGCATGTGGGAAAACAAGGGAAACACAGCATACTGGTCGCTGCTTAACAACGAATTCCTCTGGGTTCAGCCAACGAGCACTTCTCATATTTTCGATTTATATATGTTATATACTATGTGCAGAGCAGGAAGTGGGGAAAGCGGGAACCGGGAAGCAAGAATTGCTCGCTGAAAGTAAAGCAATTTAAGAAATCTCAAAGTCTCCATAAAAAAATAATAATAATAATCAAGTGAAAATGTTATCTGACTATATGCCAATGAAATATGAGCAGATTATAGAGGCGTAGAATATCAGAAAATATTCCAAAAAATAATAATAGCCTATTTTTAAGACCATGAATTCGTTTTGATTTTTTAAACGTATTTATTCTGTGAAAAATTCAATATTATTAGTTTCTTGAATATAACCTTGATAATTGAAGAGTTGTTGCTCATGAACAAGGGATGTCTTCAACGTCTTCAGGCTGGAATATTCCTTAGCTGTTCCAAGCTAAGCTCTATTTGATTCTCATCTGGTTAACCTCGACTTTGTGAGCTGTGATGAAATAAACTCCAGAATGCATTCCCCATGAATTGTAATAATAATATAAAATAATAATAATAATAATAATAATAATAATAATAATAATAATAATAATAATAATAATAATAATAATAATAATAATAATAATAATAATATATATATAATAATAATAATAATATAGTAATAATATAATAATAAAAAATAATAAAAATACTTTTCCGCAATCTTGCACTACTAGCTGCATAATCTGTTAAAGAGATAGAAGAACTATATGGATCGATTTTACTGGAGCTCAAACAAACCAAAACCAAGCGTTAGATTAATATTTATTATTACTCAATTTGCTTATTGTTTAATTTAAAATACATTTCAAACAAAATGTGAGATAAAAACCTGCTATATTCAATTTTTTTAAATATATATTATATTTATTATAATTTCAAAAAGTATTTCGATATATTTGATATTGTTCTTCATATATAGACTCTTTACACCAAAAATGAATACATTAATAACTGAAATACAATTGATTGATATCTAAAAAAATAAATAAATAAATAAATATGCATGCATATAATCGCACATTCGTTCAGCTGATATTTGTATAATTGGCTTAAATTAATTTAGTTTTCTTTCTTTTTTTTATGTTCAATTCAAATTTGAATGACGTGCACATTACCATTTGAATATCAAATTAATTTGTCAAAAATGCAATTATCACGTCGCAATGAACATTCGGTTTTTAGTTTTTTTTTTGTTGTATTCTTCTTTATTTTTCGAGAGAGTTGGAGTATTCAAATAGTATTTGAAGTGGGTATATGGGCATATCAGCCCGTTCCCATGACCACGCCTTGAACGTGCCTCGCATATGCATCATTAGTACAATTAAATAAATAAATTTGTTTGAGGTAAGAAATGAATTACCAAGAGATACTATGTAGACTGTTTAAGGCATACGAAATGAACTCTCATATATTTATTTGAATTACAAAATATATATAGTTTTAGTCTAGCTTATACCCCTTAGCTCTAGGCACAGGGCATACTAAAAAAAAAATATATATATTCAATTCATTCATTCGATGTAATTTAATTTCATTTGCTGTCGTCTGTTAGTGGCTTTTACAAAGTCTATTTGACTTTAATTATAGATTTCGTTTGTAGCCGTCATTTCTGGTCACTTAATTGTGGCCACTTCACACACGAACCTAATTATTCTCGCAAAATGTATAAATTTCCACGGCATTTAATTTGCATATAAAGAGCGGCGCTCTAATGGCTCGCATTTGCATAATTTGGTGGGGCCTGTAGCGCATATATATATATATATATACATATATACTATATACATGAATATATAAGTAAATATATGTTTATATACATAGATATATAATTCCGCTAAATATCAACATGCGCAAGTTTTAGTTGCATAGAGATACAGTAGCGTTAATATATAGCTTTAATGGCCTATTTGACTTCCTTGGCCATCCACACCCACACACACCCACCTAGAGCATAGCTAATGCTCCACATAATGGCCTAACGCAGCTATTCTAAATACAAATTATATATTTCTACCAACTTTCATGAATAAATTTCCGACATATTTTTGTGGGCATTGTGCGTAAACAAATTTGATAAGTTCCTAGGAGAAAGGATGGGCACTACTTATACATTTTTGAGTATTTAAATGATGACAAAGCAAATGTATTCTATTTATTTTATTTTAGATATTTATATACAATTTTTATTAAGGGAAAACTGACTGAATAAATAGAAGCGATTGAAAATATATTTTAGCGAAAATTGCAAAAATTATTTAGAAATCCAATATAATTTAAAAAGTATTTTAGAAATATTTCAGACTGCTATTACACTACTCCTACTCTTCAATATTTTAAGTGATATATATATATATATATATATGTATGAATAATAATATTTTAAAAATATTCTAGTTATAGCTACTATAACTGCACATAGGAATGTTTTTACATATTCAACTCTAATCAAGAATTAAATTGATAATTATGTACATTAATATTAATTAATATTATTAAATAAACCTAACATTTATTAGTATAATAATTTTATAGACATTTTGTATATATAAAAAAACATCTTAATTAACTTAATATTTTTTTTTATTATTCCTTTATCCTATTCTACAATAGAATTTAAAGTTCAGTTCATTTGAAGTTGTTATTCATAGTCAGATTGGATGCGAACTGAGTTGGACACGCTGTCAGTCTAGCTGTGTACGTGGAGCTGTATTTTATTAGGTGAAAAAAGATAATTATAAATTTATGCTCGCATATGGAAATAGCTACAAAGGACTTTGAAAAGTTTTTCGAAAAGAAATATTCTTGATTTACGATTTAGTGTTTGCCATAAAACATGAACCGAAAAGAGATTCGCATGTAAATTGAATAACCTGTGCACTCCATTAAGGCGGCATGTGCATGTGAGACCCCATCCTCATCGCCATCCTCATCATCAGCTCTATCCCCAACCCCTTGCTCTCTCTCTCCAGTCTCTGGCGATGATGCGTGCTGCACCATCTGGCGGCCTTATGAGTCACGCGAATGTTTCATGTGCTTCATCATGAAACTTCCATGTGCCACAGCCGATCTGCGCTCCACATGTTTTCACTTAGAGCCTAATCATTGCCTATGCTCCAGCTGGGGTAGCCGGGGTAGTTGGCGATGCTCCAGCTTCAGCCTCAGCCTCAGCCTCAGCCTCAGCCTCAGCTGCAGCGTCTGTTGCATTTAACGATGCATTTCAGCTGAAATTTAGTGGCAAAACATTGTTGAGCGCATTAAGTAATTACGATTATGTTGCATTTGCGTTCACTTCACCGTCAGATAAATATGAAATGAAAATGAAAATGAAAATAAAAATGAATTCGATTCATTGCCTGCAATGCAACTCAATGCTAGATGCTCGACCCTCTCAATACCCGATGCTGTTCAAGCAGAGGGTAGTCGCTCGTTGGGGTCACTTGTTCCCACCAGATCGTTCCGTTTCACTTGTTCACATGAAATCAGAGTGTTTCTAAAAGAAAAATGTATCTATTTACATGTTTTGATTCTCATGCAATTCACTTTGTTTATCGCTCACAGAAGAGTGAAATGGAAATTATATAAAGATTATTAAATATTTTTCTCATATTCATGTACTTTAATCTTTGGCTATATTTCGAGTGTAGACGCCAGAGGACAGTCATTCATTACGGTCGCCATTTATCAAGTGCATAGTATCACGGAACTTCCCTCGCTCTTCCCTTTCCATTTTTTTGGCTGGCCAAAAGAGGACTGCGCCAGTTATGGTGGTCAGCGGCAGTTGACCCAGCCAACGTTGGCCGGGTCATCCATCAACTTCATGTGAAGCAAAACGGGCAAGTGTGCGTGTAATTTTTGTGAGGCCCGCCGCACACTTATCGAATAACGGTCTTGCTCTAGGGTTCGGGGTATATATGAGAGCCAGCACCTATATTTGTTTGGCCCAATAAGCTCTTGGTTCTTGAGAGTAGAGCCTTTCCTACCATCCATTCAACCATCCATCCATCCATCAGCCACATCACTCACTCGCTCACTCACTCCTTCACTCAAACATTCGTTAGTTCTTTCACTCGCTCCTCTACTTCCTGTTTTTGCCTGGCACTTCATCAACATCACAGTCAAAATCACAAAACAGTTCTGCGTCCTTCCACCCGCAAGCAAAAAGCAAATCTCACTCACTAAGTAGTTCCCCAGTACAAGGGGTTAGACGAAGTTTACAAATCTGTAAGCTGATTCTCAAACAGAGGAATGTTTCGAAAGGTACTTTTAATGTTGTTTACTTAACAGTCCAGCTGATGCATGCTATCAAATTTTAATGAATCGTTTTCAAATACTACGAAACTACAAAACGATTCGAATAATAAATGTATTTTTTATTTACAAAGAAAACTTTTAAAGAGTGAAGCTTCAAATTAAATTAATGTACAAATTTAAAGAAAATAACAAAGCATTTTATTTATAAATATAATATTTGACAAAATACAATGAATTGCTTGATCTAATATATGCTATATACCTTGATAAATATACAAATTACATATGTGAATTTAATGTTAAATAAAATAAAAAAATAAAAATATTTAATATATAGCTAATTATAATTTTATTATTTACAGCTGCTAATCTCAATTAAAAATTTAATACAAGAATTAATGTTTAATTTAAACTTTTATTTTATATACATATAAATTTAATTTATTTTAATACAAAATAAATTATAACTTTAATTGTTTATATGGTAATTATTTTTAATAAATTGATTAATTTGTACAAAATATTTCTATTGTTTATTTATTATATGAAAAAATAGAAAAACAAATTTTTAAATATTTTTTAAAATTATATTTTATTCCAATTTCATTTGATATTCGTTGCGTTTACACTTTTTATTCATTTGATCTTCTCTGTTATCCTGCAATATTTTTCAGCCCCAGCATCATTAATTATTATATCATGAAATATTAACAGTGTATATGAAGTGGAAAATCTTTTCGTGTCTATAAATGCATAGCATTAGTATATCGAAATAAGTACTCGAGAGGGCAACCCGTTCGATAACTATTGGGATGCCCCATCGAAATCCTGTTGGCTTTCCCCATTTTGATGTCAGCTTAGGACCGTGCATCGCATTTGATTATCACAATACATATATGCCATGCAGGTCTGTGCTTCATCCTTCTTCTCTATCAATATAAACTACCAACACATCTAGCTTTTGCCTCCTCCTCCCACGCTGGCAAACGTTCTATTTCGCAGAATTTCGTATTTGGAATTTGTATCTGCTATTTGAGAGTCTGCACGTTAATATTTGGATTGCGTGTATTTGTGTTTGTTTTCTGGTCTGTGTTTCCTGCGCTGGGATTGTGGAGGGATTGGCTCTGAATGGGCCAGGGCTGTGTTACCGTGTTGCCAAAAATAAATCCGCTATAAGCCCTTTGCGCAAAAATGTTTCTTTTTTTTTCTTTCTATTTTGCATAAAAACGTAGCGCTTATCCCTTTCGCATTCGCATATTTAAATTTCGTTTCTCTCTCTGATATTTGAAATTCGATTTTTGTACATTTTTTCGTTTCTATTTTATTTTATTTATTTTTTTTTTATTTCCTGTTCTGGTCCCTTCGCCCTTTTTCGATTCCTAATTCGAGCAGGTTTTTTAGTTGCATGCTTATCATTCAATAGGTTTTCGTCCATTTGTGTTGCGTGTATTTTTCACGTGTGCCACGTGTCTGTTTATTTATCCTTCAAATTCACACACACACACGCACACACACACGCACACGCATACCCACACACATCCTGCCAGTCTTATTTGCTTGCGTGTGAAAATTCACAAGTGCGAGTGGATTTTGGGGTCAGGCTACGTTTCAGGTTTACAACTAGCCGAGCAGAATTTTAAATTTTTTACAACGATTTCAATTGACAGTTAAATAAGCAATTCGAGGCATTACGCAACATGCATACACATATATATATATATATATTTTTTTTTCCATTTAAAGGTTTCCATTCCCATCTGACAACCAGTGCGAATTATGAACGAAATCTGTAAAACTTGTTACGGACGTATACGAAATATTACATTTTATGTTTAATTAATATGTCAGCCATTGCGAAATATCCAATTATTATAATAATTTTTTTCAATTGTGATTGAAGCGTTAAGCTGGTTGAATTTCATTTCGTTTAATTCGTAAAATATATTACTTTTTAAATTTAATTTCGTTTCAGTTAAACGAAACGGAAGCTGTTCCATCACATCATCAATTTTGATTATTTTTTTAAATGTCAAATTATTCTATGTATGTCATATAGCTCTATTCTGTTACTTTACTATATATCAATCTTATAGAGTTGTGTAAGTATTTCATACTACTCTACTTTCACTCCTAGATTATATAGAGAGAAAATGTAAATTATAATAGAGAAAATATAAATAATAAATATATATATAAATATTCTTGAAAAATGTATTTCAGTGACATTTTCATGTGATATTAGTCTATTTCCATTCCGTCCGTCCGTCCGTCCGTCCGTCTGTCCGTCCGTCCGTATGAACGTCGAGATTTCGGAAACTACAAAAGCTAGAGAGCTGAAATTTTACACGAACACTCGTATCTTAGTTACGCAGTACAAGTTTATTTTGTTTTTTCGATAACTCATCCCATTCCTTAATTATCGATAAAAAATCGAAAATTCGTTTACGTTTTTTAAGTTTTTCGAGCATAACTTCTACACCGTTTTAGCTAGAGACTTCAAATTTATATATTTAGATAGATATTATGGATACGCAGATTTTGTAATTTTCAGATTATAGATGCCAAGCCCCTTCGCCCCCAATTTGAAAAAAACGTATTTTAAATACTAGAGACTTGTAATTTGGCAAATGTACAAATTTGAATGCTATTAATATATTCTAAAAGTTTCATGAAGATAGTCCATATAGAAACGGAGTTATAAGCGTTCAAAGTACAGCCCATCCCACCCCCAACCGTCGGCAGCAACTGCGCGGTTAGCAGAGCGCGCGCTATACGTGAGTAAAGAAGAAGAATATTAATTTTTTTGCAGGGTTCAGGGTATCTCGTAGTCGAGCCGTCTCGACTAGAGCCTTCTTACTTGTTTATTCTATTTGTAAGCACAAGAAATGATAAATAATTCTAAAACTTCACATTCCTAGGTATTTTTTTTTTTTCTACAGTCAACACTGTTTCATAAATTCCATTACATTCTGTTGCTATTTTCTACATTGGACATATATTTCTCTCTTTGTTAGCTCTGTTAGTTAGTTACTGCCGAGACTCTTTCGATTGCATACATTGAAGAGCGCGGGAATGAAATATTGGAATTGGCAATGATCAGTTAGAGAATAGAGTCTAATAAGTGCAAGACTTTTGACTTCCTGCGACAAATCACATGGTATTTTGGAGTCATGACAATGCATGGCAAAGCGAATGCAATTCTAGTCAAGGACCCAATGGGATGCCTGCTGCAGCCAGCGCAAAGGTCAGTCCAAGGACAAGGCGAGACGCCAGTGAAATGCATAAAGAAAAATTGTGCTCTTATTAAAATCGATATTTAGTGGAAGAGAGACTAGACTAGGTGAGGAGGGGCCAGGGACAGGGGACAGGGGACAGGGGGAAGGGGGTCGGGCATTGTGCTGGGGTATTTGCATTAAATTATGCGACGAGCAGCGGAAATGTTTGCCATCAACTGTGAAGTGGGTTGGCTGAGGGGCGAGTGAACGGCAGTGTGTTGGAAGGGGAGGAGCAGGAGGCTAGCTAGGAGGGTAGCATCAGGCAGACGTGGAAGATGAAGCAGAGCGCAGCATCGTTAAGTGCGCCGGAAACAATTTCACTCTTCAGCACAAGGAAAGCCATAAAAGGAAATAAAAGGAAAGCAAGCAACAAACATCGACTGCGACGTCGACAGCGGCAGCGGCAGCGACAACGACAGCGGCAGCATCAAGGCATTTGTTAAAGCGAAGCGCCGCAAAACAAATTGTAACAGAAATCCTTCAAACATCTGTGAATAACTCTCGCCTGCAATTCAGTCAAAGTCCCAGTTCCAGACCCCCCCTTTCACACACACTCACACACAGACACGCATTGCACACATGTGAGCATGTGTGTGTGTGTGTGTGTGTGTGTGCACTTGTATTTGTAATTGTTTCCTTTTTGCTTTATGAGTTTTTCATGTATCGCACAAAGTGTCACCCTATTCCAGCCCAGCTGCTGCTTTGCCTCCTTCCCTCTCGCAGGCCCCGTCCACCCGGCCACCCACTGCCAACCGTCCCCACTTTTCCCCTATTAGCGACCAACTTGCACCTGCGTGGCTGCGTTCAACACACCCCAAACCCCAAACCAGCACCCACCTCAGTCTCGTTCCTACTCAACCTTTTGGTTCTGCCCAGCGCTCTACTTACGAGGCGCAACTTTTGTGGAGCGCATTTTAATCGTCGTCATTAAGGCGGCAGCGCGTGCAAAATGTCCTTTCATTTCAGTTTTGTATTTCTTCACTTCTTCTACATCATCCCACTAGCAGGATATATTTTATGTTTTTGTTTTACTCCTGAGTGTTTAGCCATTGCAATCTGTCCAAAAACGACATCAAAGTGCTTCAAGCACAATGTCACCAAGGCGGGGCGGGGGAGCGCCATGTGTGTGATTGTTGTGAGCTGTGAGAGCTGCTCATCAGCCTCGCTCGGCTGAGCATGCAATAATATATAATAATAACAATACATTCCGAAATATATAAAAATAACAATGGCATATAGATTCTGCGAATTGTCTCTGTTCCACTTGTCAATAACTAATTAATTATATATTAAAGGCGAACCGTTAAGTATGAATCTTCAAGAGACTTTTATAGCTGAAGCAATTTCAAGATTCAAGAGGGATATTTTTATTAAGCTTAAAGTATAATATTCAATAAAATTCCATATTTTAGAAATATTCATCATAAATAAGTCGATTTGGAAATAGTAAAAAATATTATAAAACTATTTTATTAAACTATATCAGCTAAAGAAAATAATATTAAAAACAATATTCATTATCTAAACTTTAAGCATTGGCATTTTTACATACATACTTCTTATATTATAAATATATATATATATTTATTTATTTTTGTATATTATGATTGTTTACTTTTAATTTTTTTTATATTTTATTTAGTAATTTATTATAATATATATATTGTATATATTGAACACCTCAGTTTTCATTTCAAAACGAAAAAATCGTATTTCTTTATTTTATATAAACATGATTTATTTATTTATAATTATTTAATTTAGTTATTTATTTTACATTTTATTGTGTGTTATTTTTTCATATTATTATTTTTTACTTTAAATGATTTATAAATTTTAATTAGTAATTTATATTTGATATTTTTTATCTTTTAAGGAACACCCCAATTGTCATTTTAGAAAAAAATTTTTTGATCAGAAATAATTTTTTAAAAAATACCACTTAAATTATACTTAATCAATCATATCGCTTTGGGAGAGAGCAGAGCATAAAATTTAATTTTAACAATTCTATCTTTCGCTTAAAGAGAATTTAGTAATTCCAATGTCGTAATACTTGATTCAAGTTAAAAGTTTTAAGTTATATGGACTGCCACTGATTATCATATTTTTTGATTCACTTTAAATTCCACTTGATTTACTTCAGTTGAAACATTTTTCTATTGTGGAAATTATATGCTCCCATTCTAGCATTCGAAATTCTTGAAAAGTTGCTTAAAGCGGGGCACATTAACTTGGATAGAATAACTTTGTTTATGATTCTCGCAATATGGCATTCAAAATCATCTAAAATTATGAATAAGTTGACTCAGTTGAAGCGTATTTATTTTGCTTTGGGATACCCCTGTTTATCGTGCTTGCTTTTTAGCATTTATAATGCGCTTCCCCTAAATGCTGACACCTTCAGCCGAGCGGAAAAAATGGTGAAGAAAAATCATTAGACACAGCTGGACGCCAACTGGGCTCGACTAATAACTTTCAATTGCGGTTATGATGGACCCAAGGCCCAGGCCCAGGCCCAGGCCCAGGCCCAGGCCCAGGCCCAGGCCCACGACCAGGCATAAGCCCAGGACAAGGCCCAAACTCGCGTCCAGGCAGGAGTCCAGGCCTTGTCCTTGGCCACCTATTAAATATTTACAAAATGTGTTGTAAGTAGGAAATTGTGTTCGTTCACTTTTCAATGGACCACAAAGTCATTCAACCCAGCAGCACGAAATGTCCCTCAGATGTCCATCTATTCATTTCTCTCTCTCTCTCTCTCTATCTCGCTCTATGTCTGTCTCTGTCTTTTATTTATTTATTTATTTTATATGCTTGTGCGTCGCTTGCCTCGTTTTGTGCCTCGTTGTGGGCCATTTTCAAAAAGCACAAAACTTATTTTAATTTTAATAGAAATTAATGAGGTAATCTTCTTTCGGCGTTCGGCTTCTTCCTCGCCTCCTCCACCGCCTTCTTTCTCTACCTCTACCTCTTCGTCTGCCTCAGCCTCTGCCCTTTTGTCCATTGCCCTTTCGTTTGCTCCCTTTCAGCAGCAAATGGTTTTCAATTTGAAGCAAAATGGAGAAAACTTTTTGAAAAACCAAAAATGCGGCCGTGCCGCCTTCTTTGTACAGATTTATAATTGTTTGCCGCCAGGGGGGCACGTGGACGTGGCAACATTTTCCTTAAATACGTATTTAACTGAGCAGCCGAGCCGAGAATTTGTTGCTAGGCACGACGCAGCTTTGATTTGAGTAAAGTATTTGGCAAGGGGCGTCAGCGAAAGGAAGATAAGAATCTTAAAATTAGTTTCCTTATCACGGTTCAAATACAAATACAGCTCACTTTACAGATGCTTCCAATAGGTCCACGCTTTACACTTAACTCATAACTTTAAGTTGAATTAGACTGCTTTTATCAGGCTTGACTATGAAGTAAATAAATAATAAATAAAACTTTGATAATTAGGCCGTAGCACGACTTAGCAGAAACTTCAAGTTAATTCCTTAACTCATCCATAACAGAGATGCCAAAGGGATGGCTCTCAATTCACCTTCCTTTAGAGTCAGAGTTCCTAGGCAAACATATGAGCAGCCAGCATGTATAATAACAAGTAGAGTATCTCCCCTCTTTAAATAAGCTTATATACGGGCCATTAACATAGTCATATATATGTACATATATCGTGCGATATAGGGCCCGTTGAAACAGAGAACTTAAATATTTTTTTCATTAAGAAAATGAAATTTTGTACAAGAAAATGGAAAAATAAAAAATTAATAAAAGAATTTACATATATTTAATTTAATACAAAACTCTATTATAGGTCTTTATTTTTCATTTAACTATATAAAAATATATAAAAAATTTTTATTATATCGAAGTTTCATATATGCATGTATGTCGCTATATATTTGTATAGAGGGATTCTGTCGAACACTTTCTATTGATTTGTTTGTAGTTTGTTGCTTAATTTTAATCATTTGAAATATTATAAGACAAAGTGTAATATAATTTTACTATTATTTCAATTTTAAATATACGTTATTAGTTTATTTTATTAAGTTTACTTCTATGAGTATTTTAATCTTTGCTTATGATATTTATCCTTAAAGGTTTCATTTATTTGCATACTGAATGCTTATTTTAATTAAAGAGTTAAAACTTATAATTTTAATGAAACAATATTCTATATTTAGTGATAAAAGAAAATGGCAAAATCCTAAGTTATGTAGTATTTAAATATTTAAAATTATTATTATTATTATTGATTTTTTATTTATTTATTTATTTTTTATTTTTTCTTAACTTTTTAATTACACATTTTTTTCTATTTTGAATATTTTTTTTTATAAATTAATATTTATTTATTCAGCTAACCGCTGAAACACATATATTCGATTAATTTGCTTTCGTTCACTATAAAAATATTTTTTATTGTTGATTTGTTTTAATACAAAAATTATATTCTTTTTTCATGGTTTCTTGCCTAAAAGTTTTAATAATAAAAAAAAACTGCACAAAATAATAAGGAAAAACCAAAAAATTTAATAAATAATTAATTGACTTTGAAATGTTTTACTTTCACTTTCTCATTGTCTCTTTGGGGTAATACTTCTATGCTCTATTTTATTCAATTATCATTTCAAATTAATTGAAACATTTTGGGATTTAATAAATATTCCATAAACATTTACATTTTCTTTTTTTTGCAAGTTAACATGTTGGAGAAATCATTTCTCGTCATTTGCTTTTATGTAAGATTTTTCGTTGACCCCTACTCCGATCTATGCGACAGTTCGCATGCGTCTCATGACCCTGTCCCTCTCTCTCTCTCTCTTTCTGTCGCTCTTTTCTCTCTCCCTCCCTTCGTAAGCGAGTTGCCGCTGGTCGAGTATTGACCGAACGCGTAATTTATGCAAATATTCCAATTTGCTGAACTGAAACACTTGGAAGGCGAGAAGCGCTGCCGAAATAATTGCGTCGATTTATATGACGAGAGGCGACAGCAAATGGCGCCTGCTGCTGCAGCTGCTCATTACCCCTTCTGTGTGAAGTGTCCTGCATCCTGTGAGCAATATCCCTGGCTTCTTCCATCAGCTGGGTATTTTTCGTACACGAATAAACTTTATGGCGCCATTGTAGCAAAGTGTCGTCGTCGACGTCGCCGTTGGTCCTGCTCTGGGATGACATAATAAACTTGGAGGATATTTGAAATTCGAGTGAATTTGAAGAGCTGTGGCAACACGAACAAACTACGAAAGCTGCGCGGCTTCATTACACGAATCTAGCAACGTCTGCCCTACCCTGCCCTGCCCAGCCCTGCCCTGTCCTGCCTTGCCCGCTTATTAACATAATGAAACAATGAAATAGGGCGGAGAGGCAAACAGCTCCAGCAGCTGGATGCTTGGTCATAAGGGACCAACATCATCGTTGCACGCGTCCACTTGCCCGAGAAGCTGTCAAATGAACGCTATATCTTTGAGCATTATGCTAATAAATTTACAAAAATGAGAAACTTTCGGCTCTAATGAAAAACACCCAAAAAAGCAGGGCCAAAGATTGCGCCCAGATTGAGAAATCAAAAGTAAATACACCTGACTACAAAGCACAAGTCAAGCCGAGCCGAGCCAAATTTGATAGGTTATCAAGGCATGACCAAGGCAGAGACTTGTGCGAAATGCCCAATAGATAGTTTTCTTAACAAAGGAGGAAAAAAAATGAACCTGAACTCGACATACTCTGTATTGTAAAAGTAAATAAAATAATTTAGAAATAATAATAAATTATTATTTTTATAATTTTGAAAAAACTTTAAATATTTAGATTATTCATTTTATTGGCTCTCATTCAAGTCGTAAATTATTTAAGAAAACAAAGTTGAGATCGAAATATTCTGTAATAAACAAATAAAGATTAAATAAAATTAAATAAATAAATGAATTAAAAATAAGTAATATTAAATAAGTAAGTAAATATTAAATAATAACTCTACTTCTTTGGAAAGTTTTTTGACAAAATTAAATATTAAATTATATTGCTTTATGCCTTTTTATGTCAAGTTATATGATTTTTTACTTTGTAGGGTATTTTCATGTCCTGCCCAGCATTTAATACTCTAGAGACAGCGGCCAGGCAATGGCAGTGGCTGTGGGTGTTATGCCTGATGGCCAGCTGCTATTTTAGTGGAATTACGTAGCACGTGCGAGCTCGAGCTTCCAATCATCGAGCCGTGTGGACGACGATGCCTGGAGAGCTCGTCAACTGGATTTGATTTGCGCCGCCTTTTCGGTTGCCTTGGTTTATGCCAAACGTCCTGTTCTCCTGATTATAAGGCACAAATTGCCAACGTCGAGGCTTAGGCTCGGCCATTCGCCGCATCGCCTTGTTGGCAGCGCAAAATATTTATTTTATTTATGACAGTTCAGCTTTAGAGGCATTCGGGAGCCCGAGAGCCAGAGAGCCAGAGAGCCGCACAAATTGCCAAATTCACTTTGAGCCATAACCGTGGCAAACTTTGACTTCCTTCTATTTTGACGCAATCAGTTTAATGCGCAAAATATAATGCGCGCGCCCATCGAACTGGAAATCAATTCTGATTGCCAACTATAGACATCGACCCTGTGCTGTACCAATGTTTCCGGTATTGTGCAACTCGAACTGAATATCATTTTTTGATTACTCGACTTTCAAGTCCTGTTCCGGCGAATGGAACTGGCAATGAAACTACTTTTGCCTCTTGGCTGGCTTTAACTCAATTTGTGAAACTGCAAATTGCGAGCACATTTCAAGTTATTTAAAGATATGTAATGATGGTATAGGGAGAAGGGAAATATGTTATTTATCGATATATATCGGTAAATAATAAAATCTTTAAGGTAATGGATATTTTATGTTTGAAGATTGATTTCTATCCCTAGATATGATATGATGTAAGGAGAGCATTAAGCTATATCTTTTCGATATATATATATCGATAACAATCAGATTATCGAAATTCATACCCATTAAATACTATTCGAAATTCCAATTGAATACATGAGTAATTTCATAGCTTGCCAGATATTCACCCTATCAGCTTAGATTCGATTATTAGAGACTCGATTTAATTAGATTAGTGTAGTTGCATATCAGCTTTGGTTCAGCGTGAAACTTATCTCTCACAGGTAACCATAGCGAGGGATCTTTTTAACTTCGTTGTGACTTTCTTATGGAGTCATCTGACTACCAACTCCACTCCTTATGCGGCATAGAGTTTTTGTTGATGCTACCACGCCCCCTTCCTGCCCTCAAATGCAAAACTGTCGACGGGGCGGAGCAGTGAGACGATGTGACGGCTTGGGCGCGCTTTAGCCGCCAAATGCTTTTCGCTTAATGAGTTTTCTACTTGCGGTTTCGAGGAAAATTTGCGCAAAAATGCGCCACTTTACCTACAACATGAAGTGGAGAAGGCTTTTACCTTGACTCCCCCAGAGCTGGGCGGGGGGCCAGGCGGGGCGGTGCTGACGGTAGCGGTGGCGGCTGTGTTGCTGTGTTCGTTGTAAATGTTTTAGTGGTTACTGCGTTTAAGTCATTAGAGAAAATTCTTAGCTAAAGTGCGGCTCAATGGGTTGCGACGAGAAACGACACGAGGGGCGTTGGGTGGGGAGCAGTAAGGGTGCGAGACAGGTGAGAGGTGGGCAAGAGGCGGGTACTGCCAAGTCTTAGAATTTGGCATCTTTTGTAGCTATTCAAGGAGTATACAAACACACACACACACACATACACATAAATATATGTATATGTATATGTATGTGGATGAGGGAGCTGCAACCGCAAAGGTGGCAAATGCGGCTGCTTCGACTGTAAAATTGCTGGAAGCGTAGCGAATTTTACAACGCTTCGTGTTGATTATTTCCATCGTAAAAGCCCATTTAAGCTTTTGTATATGTGCCAAATTTTAATTTATTTTAGCTCAAGCAATTAAATGCAAAGAACTTATAAAGTATAAATAATTATGTTTAAATATGTTTGTGTGTGTGGCAGCTCACATACATATATATTCATGCATGCATATGTATAATAAAAATGTATATATGTAAACCAATTAGAGGAATAATTTATGGCAGTCGATTTTATAATTCAATATGAATATTTGAACATGTCAGAGTGGAATTAATTGCAATTTGGTTAACTGATAAGTGCTAAGCTTATTTAACGTAGAAAATGCTATAGAGCATATGAAAATTAGTTAATCTAATTAAAGGCGCATTAAAGATGAACTTAAATATACAAAAAAAAAAATTAGTTTAAAAAAAATTTTAAAAATTAATATTTTTTCAGATTTTTTTATTTTTACTATTCTGTTCAATGAGTTATGATAAAATTGAAATGAAGGGATCAGATTTGGTATATTAAGATTTTAAAAATTTTTTCAGGTCTTTAATTTTTCTGATAGACTAAATTTGTATAATTTTATATTCTGAAATTTGTATTTATATTAAAATTACAAATCAGCTGTGTACAAATTATTCCATTATATTTTATCCACTCATTTCTATATTTATAGCACATCTAAAATCCAACTTGATTTAATAACCGAAAAGATCAATTTGAAGTGATATTCATTTTCATACTTAGAATATTTAAAATATTTTTGCAAAGTTTCAGGATCTACATAGAATTTTAAAAGTAAATTTTGAATTATAATAAAAAAGTGATGCCAAAAACCAGTTCAATTATATTTAATCCCCTGATGCTTTAAGTATAGCTTATTTCTTTATCTATTGCACTTCTAAATACCGAAATTGATTTAATAATCCAAAATATCAGTCAGATGTCATTTCACTCAATATCTGCTGGCAGAAAATAGCTTGAAGTTCCAGTTAATTAGCAGCAGCTGATGCCACTCTTGAGTTGAGCTGAAAGACAAAGAGCAAGAGAGTGAAAGAGTGATTGAGCGAGTGTTAATATCTCTTGAGCACGTTTTTCTGTGCATGCTCTTAAATAAATCTCACTCAATGCTCTTAAGTGAATAATACGCTGAGCGCTCGCTCACCATTCACTCACTCTGTCACTCACCCTCTATCTGGCTCAGCCTTCGTCTCTCATTGAGCCAGTCTCTGCAGCTCTAGCTAGGCAGCAGCAGAGTGCCTGAGTTTTTGCTTTGCGTTTTATGTGTTAAGTGTCAAAAACTTGGCGATGTTTCCATTTTACCTACCTTCGAATAAACAGCTAACCCAAAGTGTTGTAAATCTATAAGCTTATGCACGTAGACAGCCCTGGCTTCTCTTTTATTACTAGGCAAATAATGAATTCGCACATAAATCTTATATAGGTCTGCATATACACATAAATATAATATGTATATATATATATATATATGTATATATTATATCGGCATAATGAAACTAACTAGACAGCGTGTCGTTTATTATTTTGCGTGTTTACTCTTTGTTTTTGTTTCGTTTTGTCACTTTTGCCAGACGACTTAAATTTTATGTGCAAATATTAAATTTAGCACACATTTAACAATAAATGAAGCAAATAGCTAACAAAGGAAAAAAAAATGAAAAAGAAAAAATCGTTAACAAGCAATTATTATAGATCTGTGCAGAGTATTCAAATTATAGTCCAATGCAGAGGAAAATTTTAATGTAAATATTTGATTTGATAATGAACTATTTTTAAAGAACTTACGATTGCCGATTATACTCTTTACTTATAATAAGAAAAGGTGTTTAATAAAGAATATAATTTTTACTCTTAATATAATAATATCGGAAATATAAGAAAAAATATTAAACTATTAAATATTAAACTAATATCTCATATAGTGCAAATATTACACTGTTTTTCAAATATTCTCAATAATATATTTGTAAGATTTATATAATTATTTTAATGTTAAAAATTAGAAAAAAATTAATAAATATAAGTTTATAAAAAAAAATCAATAAATAATACTAGAATATGTAATTATCTAAAAATATTATTTGCAGATTTTTTAATTTATACTAATTACTTATTGATAATAATATTTTAAAATATTAAATAGACAAGACAAAAAATAATATAAATATGTAAAATATTAAGAAATAAATAATACTAAAATATGAAATTATTTACAAATTTATAATAATTATCAATAATTATGTTAAGAAATATTATATACGTAAGAGAAAAAAAAATATAAATATGTAAAATAAATAATAGTAGAATAATTAATTATTGAAATACAATTTTACAAATGTATAAATTTATAATAATTATTGATAATAATATTGAGACATTTTAAATAGATTTTTATGCTTAAAAGCTAGGGTGCTTTCGATTAAGTGCAGACATAAAATGTTCAAATTCGATTAGAAGCGCTATGTGAAATTTTCGCAATTTGCAAATTTGACTAATGCTTAGAGAACTAATTTGAATCCCTTAATGTTTGGAAATAATTTAAATACAATTGCAAAAATTACTTAAAAATTTAACTATGAGACCAATTGATTACTTGAGTATTTTTTTAAGACTAAATTTATTTATTTAGTTGAAATTGAGCAACTATTTACAGGCTAATAAATCTGGCCTAAGTTCTAGCTATTTCATTTAAGCTATCAAGTGACAAGAATTTATTAGAAGTTAAAGCAGATATATATGCATATATACATATATACATATATACATATATACATATATACATATATACATATATACATATATACATATATACATATATACATATATACATATATACATATATACATATATACATATATACATATATACATATATACATATATACATATATATGCATATATACATATATACATATATATACATATGTACATATATATACATATATTTTCCAATCAAGATTATAGATCAACATATTTTATTACACTCCCTAGGCAAGCAGCATCAAACTGATCGATTAATTGTCTGCCCTCTCTCTCTCTCTCTATCTCTATCTTTCCCTGTCTCTCGCTCTCGTTTTCTTTTCTATTTTTTTTTTTCTTTAATTTTTGTTGTCGTGTGGCAATTTTCAATTGACAAATCGTGACCATTTTGTAACGT
The DNA here is from genome assembly GCA_035047405.1 of Drosophila stalkeri. Classification (NCBI taxonomy): domain Eukaryota; kingdom Metazoa; phylum Arthropoda; class Insecta; order Diptera; family Drosophilidae; genus Drosophila; species Drosophila stalkeri. The sequence goes on along the minus strand of JAWNPR010000149.1, from coordinate 6,383,502 downwards.
ATTTCAGCAATTACAATCGGTCAACTGTCTTGTCTTGTTCCACTTAGGCTTACGCATACACACACACACACACACACACGCATTTGTATACGCACATGTACTTATAAATAATCTAACTAAATATGTACACTGCAATTAGTACAAATGTCTATTGTAAATATTTGAATGTGCGCGCGCAGCTTATCAGCCGCAAAAATACGAAGAGTCTCAACTAAAATGAAAATGAGTGTGAATGCGAACGGGTGTGCCTTTGCCGTTGTGTGTGTGTGTGTGTGTATGTGTACTTAGGTTATATATAAATATGAAAATATATACTATATAACAGACATCTATGTATATAGAGTATGACATCTGCGCGACTATAGCGATAAGCGACGGGACTCATGGATTCGGAACTTTGAAGACAGCACGGGGCCGTCGCAGTCAGTCGTGTCGGAAAGCTTTGATAGTTGTTGTTTTTCTTTAAACGCCGCTGCGTCTGGCAGCGAAAATTTTTGTTTTTGAAAATCCAATGTGACGACTCTCCCACCAAAAAGAATACCCCTTTACCCATACTAGCTTATATGTTTTCTTTTATTTTGGTAAGGTGCGATAATTTGTTATTTGGCTAAAGAAAAGGGTTTGCTGGCTGTCAACAAGGGCGCTGTGCCCTATGTTTGAACGAGTTCTTAAATGTTTTCCGATGAAAATGCTTGAATTTACTTCATTTACATGCTATTGGAAATTCAATTTATATATACCTTAACAATAGATAGGCAAAATGTCCTCTTAATATTTATGCATATATCTTATTGATGTCTTTGTCAGTTCAACAAGCAGATGGCATATATCAATCGATAGAAGAGCTTAAAAAGTAATATGATCTTAAAGGGAATTTCAATTTGAGTGAAATAAATTTTGTAATTACAAAAAGAAAAAGAAATCAGCTATGATAAAGAAATTATTATATACATATATATATATTTAAATATATAAATAGACAAACAATCCTTTACTGTAACTACTAATATCAAATAATAATATTACAAAAAATTAATTTAATTTACAAAAGTTCTATTAATTGATTGAATATATGAGAATATGAACTGATTGCTAAGTATATATTGTATGATGTAATATGTAATTCAAACTTATCGATAGATAACGATAAAAGTATATATATAAATATAAAGAAAATACAGCTCTGTAAATCTTTTAGTTCAAAAGTAATCAAGTTCTTAATTACAATTTTTAGATACTTTGAATAGTTATGAATAATAATAAAAATGCTCTTATAATTGAAAAATTATTTCTATTTATAATATATAATAATAATAATAAATATTAATAATCATATACATATATATATATATAAAATTTATAAAGCTCAATTGTATCAAGAGATTTTGATGTAATCTGTATTCTATTCTCTTATCGCATTCAATGCTCACAACATATGCTATCAACGCGTTGATCAATAAACAGGCAAACATTGTCAGCAGCTTGTATTTGTTGTTGTTTTTCCACTGGCAATCACTTATCGTTTCTCAAAGAATACATAAGCATTTGAACATATATATATAACATATATATACATATATATAAATTGCTTTTTATGTCTTCGAGTTGTTCTTATCATACGCGTAATTAACGTGTTCTATTTTTAGATGTCGTCTTTTAGTTGAGCGCTACATTTCAGTCCATTATCAATTGAATCATCAATTGACTTTTCAGTTTGATGTGGCTCTTGTTGTTGTTGTTGTTGTTGTTGTTGTTGTTATTGTCGGACTCGTCGACAAGTGAAACGAGTGCGAGTGCGCACAAAGAGATTATCAAGCTAAAAAATCAACAGTAGCTGCCTCTGCCTCACATCTGAGCATTGCGGCAATATAAAGACAACTGCTGCTGCTGCTGCTGTTGCTGTTGTTGCTGCTGTTGCTGCTTCTGTTGCTGTTGCTGTGGCAGCATCTGTTGTTGATTGTTATTTTTGCTGTTGATTTAATAAATTAAAACCCGTAAATTAACTGTGAAGGCAAAACGACGCGCGACAAATCAAATAAATAAATAAATGGCAAGCAAAAGCAAAAGACTCCAACAACGGCAACAACAGCAGAAACAGAAAGGGATAGAGAGAAAGAGAGAGAAAAACAGACAGAGAGACAGAGAGAGATAGAGATAAGTTGAATTTGCCAATTGATGCTGGCTTGGATATTAATTGAACAATTCTAAAAAAATCATTTCAAACGCTTTGAGCTCTATTTCGGGCTTGGCCTAGAACTAGAACTGTGTAGAACTAGAACACTAAGGAGTATTTTATTATATTTAGTTTATGTAAAAATAAAGTAATTATTCATTTGACTTTAGCTATTCATCAAGTTCCCATTAAAGAACAATGGAAAGTATAAGATCTTACTTATACTTATATTTATAATAAATGAACTTCTACTTCTACTTCTTTTATTTCTACTTCTACTTCTACTTCTACTTCTACTTCTACTTCTACTTCTACTTCTACTTCTACTTCTACTTCTACTTCTACTTCTACTTCTACTTCTACTTCTACTTCTACTTCTACTTCTACTTCTACTTCTACTTCTACTTCTACTTCTACTTCTACTTCTACTTCTACTTCTACTTCTACTTCTACTTCTACTTCTACTTCTACTTCTACTTCTACTTCTACTTCTACTTCTACTTCTACTTCTACTTCTACTTCTACTTCTACTTCTACTTCTACTTCTACTTCTACTTCTACTTCTACTTCTACTTCTACTTCTACTTCTACTTCTACTTCTACTTCTACTTCTACTTCTACTTCTACTTCTACTTCTACTTCTACTTCTACTTCTACTTCTACTTCTACTTCTACTTCTACTTCTACTTCTACTTCTACTTCTACTTCTACTTCTACTTCTACTTCTACTTCTACTTCTACTTCTACTTCTACTTCTACTTCTACTTCTACTTCTACTTCTACTTCTACTTCTACTTCTACTTCTACTTCTACTTCTACTTCTACTTCTACTTCTACTTCTACTTCTACTTCTACTTCTACTTCTACTTCTCCTTCTCCTTCTACTTCTACTTCTACTTCTACTTCTACTTCTACTTCTACTTCTACTTCTACTTCTACTTCTACTTCTACTTCCACTACAACTTCCTACATACATATACCTAGTTTCACTTTCACAGATTTCATTTGACTTACTTCACTTCTCATATTTTAGCTGACTCTGATAATAATACTCTTGCTATACCATTATTAATTTCGAATTATAAATATTGAATAATCTATTTACTTTTCTTAAACTTGAATGTAAATCTATACATTTTCCTTATTTACATTCGTAATTATACCTCAATTTATAGTGATTCATCTTCATATTTAAATTGGGGAATAATAATTTCCAGTCATTCTTGGGACTTTTACATTTAAGAGATTATTCCTCCGCCCCGTTTATTTGTGTAAAGTCCTTTCACTTCTCGGCTACTATTTGCATTCTTGTTCCAGCTTGTGGCATCCCCATGAATATCAAAGAGACGCAACATTTGTTTGGCTTCCCATAGTTGGTGTTACACTAACTAACATTTAGAGGCTAAGACCGAAAATTAGCACACGTGTGCGGACTGCTCGGCTGACTCAATGATAAAGCCACTAAGCCAAAGGTACACACACACACACACACACACACACACACATGTGTGTGTATTTGAATATATGTTACCACACACATATCGGGTATATGGTATACTATACTATATATGCCCATCAATATCCCACCCACAGCCCTTCGGCGAGCTGGCTGTTTATTTAGCCACAGCTGGCAGCCCGATGACGACGAAGACTTATCAATGGGTCCCATCTGTGTTAATGATGCCATGGCGCTCTGATAACCGTTAGGTATCAGGCCGTACCGGCACGTGTGCCCTGTATGTGTTTGTGAGTGGGGTGTGGCAGTCATTTCGAATGCCCACCCCGCCACTCCCCACTCCCCACTCCCCCACTCACCCACGTGGTGTTTGCTTAATATCAGCTGTGATAAAACCTTTGGTAAACTTGAGTCCATCGGGCAGTCAATCGTCAGCTTTGCTACAAAGTCGTTAACCCCTTTTGGTAGGTAATGCAGCATGATTGATTTATCGCTAGGGTCGACCAGGGTCCATTCGCGAGCTGCTGCAGTTCACAAGGGGCCCATAACTTAATTGACTAGAGTGCGACTGCGACTGCGACTACGAGTGTATCAGAGGGAGTAAGGGGGGGGGCTCTTAACGGTGTTTGCTGAATCAAATCATTTCACTATTTTCATATTGATCGATCACTTTTATGAGGCCCCAAAATACCTTTAATAATGATTACAGTTTTTATGTATTTGCTGAAGGGGGAGCTTCAGCCATATGTATGTGTATTTGTTCTGTGAACTTTTAGGGGAAAATGGAAGATAGCGATTATAATAAAATAGATAAATGAATGGAAGGAGTCGAAAGTGAAGCAATTCATTATATTTATGGACTTTATTTAACCACTATATGTAGACATATGTTTATTGTCAGACTAACTTCAGTCTAATATCTAACAATAATCAGCTCTGTTCTCTCTGCTATCGCTTGTAGACTCTAAGTTATCGAAAATCTCATATCATCAATTGAAAACATCGGGAAATCTCTACTCATTTTCCCTATCGAAAGTTAACGGAACTCTCATCTCATAATCACATTGAAACTATCAACTCCATTTAATTACATTCGATCAATCGATATATTTTCAACAATTTACTAGCTCTATTAATATTTATTTAATATATACTTCTTTATATATCAGTTAACATTTCTTCTCTGTCTCTCTCTCTCTGTCTCTCTTTCTCTCCTAGTAATTTCCATCAATCGACTATCGATACATGGATGTTGCATGTCTATGCTCTTAGAGCGTACTCTCGCAGAGCTCAGAGCAACATAAATACTTGAGTATGTTGCATGTGGGACATGTGTTGCCGGGCGCCATGTAGCGCCACACACAGCATACATATATATATATATATATATATTGTATAGGCTAACCTTCCTCTCACTTCTCCTCAGCTTCCTCCTCCTGCTTCTGCTCATCTATTGGTCCCCATTTGTAGGACGCTTGGGGCAATCTGAAGTGCGGCACTTCAATTCCAATTCGACAGCAGCCAATTGCAAATCGCAGATGAGACAAGAACAAGGCTCGGGGGCGCACTCTCCAAATGGCAGTTTTTGTTTTGAAGATGTCCTGGCTGTTGTTTTTGTGTTGTTGCTCCTGTTGTCGCCTGTTTCTGTCAGCTTGCCTTATCCACTTGGGACACGAGGCAGCTGCAGCGAGGGGGTCGCTACGGGGCATAAACTGACATACAGTGCAGCTTTTGTAGCTGTTGTTGCTGTTGTTGTTGTTGTTGCTGTTGTTGCTGTTGTTGCTGGCGGTGCTCCAAGGCCCCTTCACATATCCTGTGCAGAAATTGAAAAACTACTAGAGCTAACTTCAATTGAGACGTGCTGCTGCTGGCCTGTCCGAGCCAACGAACGGACACTATGATTGAAATTCCGAGCACTGCTCGAGGCACCGCATCCCCGCCCGCCCAAGGGAACAATCCGATAAACACTTGAATACAAAACCATTTGATGAGTGAACGAACGAGCGGACAGCTCTTGTAGGCTCTACATGCTCGCATTACAACTAATTACGAGGCTGAGCACAGGAACAGGGAATGGGACAGGGACGGCGCAACGAAATCAATATCGAAATTGTGCGCGCTACGCCTTTCAGTGAGGCCATTTCGCCATATGCCGGGTCGAGCCGGATCGAGCCGGGTCGACCGGGTCGAGCCGTGTTAGTCTTAATTACAGATGAAGATGCGCTTCGATAAGGCAACAAAGCGAATGGGCAGGAGGCTGTACGCCGCCAAAGGAAAACAAATAAATATTTACAGTGCGCACTCGCATTTAATTGCCTTGCGGTTGGGTCGCGACTCGCTGACCACACGGCCCTCGCTCTATAGAGGCCGCTGCGGCATATGGCGCTGAAATATGAGCAGCTCTCTTTGGTGGTTGCCACGGGAGCTGCAATGGACAGACGGCCAGATCAGCTGGCCACAAATATGAGATCATTATGAGATCCTTTGCTCGGTTAGCGTATGTTCCGTTACAGCTGAAATTTTGCAGTCGTCGGAGTGAGAGTAAACTCATAACTCCATTAAGGGTTGGCTCTTGGAGCGTGGAACATGAATTATGGCATGTTCAGCTGATTGGAATGCGCCATCTTTGAACGGATCTAAAATTTAAAGGCTAAAGTTAACAGAGTTTGTTAATTAGCTTCTATAAAATTCTGAAAGTAATTTTGGTTTGCTTATTTTGCATTGCCTTTTATACAGTGCGTCAAGCAAGTATTGGCACACCAGTATGTTCCAGTATGTTATTCTTCAGAAAATGCCACTCATCTATGATGTATATATTAATATATAAGTGAAATTAATATATTAATGTATATTATGTCTACGCTTAACTCCAATTTAGAATTGTATACGTGGAACCTGAAAACACAAATTGAAATTCAGATTTACCTGGTAGCGTGATAAATCAAAAAAAGTAGATCTTAAAATATCTTTAATCCATAGCGTAAAAATACACTTTTGTTAGTAGAACAGTATTTAAAGATTAACCAGATTACATATTCTTGAAAACTGAAATTTTAGAAAATCGGCAGAAGCGATATTCCTTTCGTGTTAGCCACCTAGAATCAAAATGTATTTTAGCTTGGTCTTATATACTTTATATATAGCCCATAAATGATATTGTATAGTAATATGTACACATGCATATATGATTGAAAAATGTGGAAATGAAAAATAATAAGAATATTAATAATAAAAATAATAATAATAATAATAATAATAATAATAATAATAATAATAATAATAATAATAATAATAATAATAATAATAATAATAATAATAATAATAATATATAATAATAATAATAATAATAATAATAATTATAATAATATTTATAATATTAATAATATTAATAATATATACCTTTATATTAATGTTATATAGACTGTCTCTGTTAACCGAATCACTTTTATCATCTAGGTAATCCCGCAGAATTCCAATCCAATTTGTTTGTTCTCTTAGAATATTTCAATATCTACTGAATAATAAAACAAAATACAATACATAATTCTCTTAAAACTTGCCCAAGTAAGCAAATAATATTCTCATAAATATTCACATAAATATTCACATAAATATTTACTACAATAACAGCAATTCCTCTCAATAAATTCACCTTCTTAGCGTTCGTGGATTAATGTTGAATAAAAATTGAATTAATTTTATATTTCTACTAGACTATTTTCTTTTACCATATCCTATTCCGAAGTATTCACAATAACATTTAGTTGACCTACAAATTGTCATATTAAGTAGCATGAAAAGTGCAATTTGTTTCGTTTATATTCAGGCTTTGCACATGCCATGTTATAAGAAATAATATTTTCATTTCAAATAATGGCTCAGCACACCTTGCTGTGTGCCTCGGTTCCATTATCGCACACACAGCCAAAAGGCAAACCAAAAAAAAAAATATATATATATATATATAGAGAGAGAAAAGGAATATAAAACATGACGCCATAAAGTTGACTGAGACATGGGGTTAGGTTTGTGTCCTTTTCGCAAGGATGTGCCTCACTGTTGCAGATTGTTTTTGTTTGTTTACTTTTTATTTACATGCGGCGCAAGTAATTTTTATATTTGCACAATAAATGTGGCAGCCTAATTGAGTTAGAGGCGTTTCGTGTGTGTAAATACGGCAAAAGTGACAAGAATCCTTGAGCAGCGCACAGTTGTTGCCTCCATTTGTTTGACTTCGCTCTGTCACAGCAAAAGTCTCAAGCCAAACAAAAACAATCTTCAAAATGTTTCACTAACAGCACAAGTAAGCGCAGAAGTATTCAAGTTAACTTGGCAATCTGCTAAGCCGCTTATGTTTAATGCACTTTCAAATAGCATCAGAAAAATTTCGTAGAGGACTCCAAAAATAATCCTAATCGCAAAAATATTATTAAAAGTTTTTCATTTCAATTTCAATTTTTAAAGTTCATCAATTTTGAAGAAAACTTAGAGTAAACGTTGAGCATGAGTTGTTCTCAGTTAATAATCAGAAGAAAAAAGATTATTACAATAAAATTGGATCTGGAAATTATTAAATGAGTTCCTAAATGTCAGATAGCCAATAATAATACAGAGTGCAACGGAGATTTCGTGAATAAAATTCTCATTAACCGTATCATATCAGGTGTGGAACTGTGATCCATAACGTCACAGCTATCAATAGGCTATGCTTAAGTGTCTGCCATTGGCAATGTGTAGTCCAAGTTGATAGCGAATATGCATAAGACCAGCCTCGTGCTCCACTTGTTCGCCGGCGCGCATGTGGGCTATGCGGTCTACTATGAGTACTACTATGCGCAGCTGCCATCATTAGTCGTGTATCTGGGAGTGCTGCCGGCCGTGGGTGGCAAATTCAAGTACCTGACCTTTCTCAATGCAGTGCTGCACTTCAGCTACTATGTGGTCGCCATTCTGCACGATCTGCTGAAGGCGCGTAAGCTGCGCCAGGTGCAAGACTATATGCTGGCCAGCCTAGTGCTGCCGCTGGGCCTCACTGTATGCCTGACCTTCTGGGCGCTGTGCGGGATCGACGGCCCGTCGATATATCCGTCCTTCTTGGAGCTAATCTATCCGACGTGGCTCAATTGGACCATGCACTGCTGTGTCTCCATCTATGCGTTGCTGGAGCTATGCACCACAGCGCATCAGTATCCGAAACGCAGCCGCGGATTGGCGGGCCTGGCAGCTGCCCTAAGCCTCTATCTAATTTGGATATATTTCGTGGTTTATCATACGGGCCTATGGATCTATCCGTTTCTGGGTGCACTGCTGCCGGCTACACGGTTCTGCTTCTTTGCTGTGATCATAGCACTGGCCCTTGGCTACTACCTGGTCGGCGAGCGTATAAACTGTGCGCTCTGGATGTCCGCCCGGGAGAGTGGGCCCTAAGGAATGGTTCATAATAAAGCAATTTCCGTTTCTCCAATTCATGTTGACTGCTCGCTCGACTGCTTCACGGGAGCTGGCTGGGTTCGGGGGGTATCAAATTTGCATAGAAATGCGCTCAAGTCGACTCGCTGCTCAAGGGCCAACGGAAATTGAAGGCAATAATAATGACAATTGACTTGTCAAAATGTTACGAGTGCGAGTGCGAGTGCGAATGCGAGTGCGAATGTGAATGCGAATGCGAGTATCAGGTCGAGTAAAGCAAAAACCAAGCCCAAAATCAAATGCGAAGCGGACTGTGCCAAGGGTTGGTCTGCACTTTTGTCAAGGTTTGAGGTTTTCTTCTTTTCTTTTGCGGTCGTCGAAGCGTGGAATTAACTCAAATCGATTCGCTGCACTCGAACTCAAGGGACACGGCAATGGTTAGAGTTATAAATGTAGAATCCTCTTAAGGGTTTTTCAGTTCTTACAAACGAGTCGAGCTACCGAAAACCTTGACCATGACAAGTGTATGATAATTGCACAGTGCGTGTGTGTGTGTGTGTGAGTGTCTGAGTGTGTGTGTGTGTGAGTGTGAGTGTATATTTATTCAGAGTGTAATAAAATTATTGAGTTGTTTCCCAGAGCTTCTGGCTGAGCTTTGATGAAAGATAAAATTCAAATGAGTTCAACAAAATATTCCCATATTATATACTGAGCAGAGTTTATTAATTATCTTAATTATTCACTCAACTGCAATTTAATTTTATTTATCACAAAGTTAAAAAAAAATCATTTCGAATGAGAATTCAATTTGATATAAGTGGTCTATTCCGAAATTGTTTTTTTTTTTTTCGAAAATCATTTCTCTCTCTCTCTCTCAAAGTAATCTCCATCCGATTTTAAACGCTTACCCCAAAATTTCTTACAATGCTCAAAGTACTTCAAGTCGAAAGCAAAAAAAAAAATAACAAATCGATTATTCGAAAAAATCAATGTGAATGAAAAATATGTAAATAATTAAAAATTCAAACAGCTGAATTTATTAAGAATATGCTGTTCCAATCCAAAATTGCAATATGAAATCAACTTTTATTTTTAAAAATAAAATAAAAGAGAAATAAGAAGACCCAAAAAAAAAAAAAAAAAAGTCATCAATAAGGTAAGAGTTTTCCTTGGCTGATAATCAAAATTTGTTATTCGGCAGTTAGAGAGCTGAACGAATCGATTAACTTGAATTGATTGTTGCAAATGCATTTCCCATGCTAAATGCGTCAACCCCTTTTTTTTTTGTTTTTGTTTTTATTGCTGTTGTTGCGAGCCAATGCCAATTCGGATATCAAAACCGAATTGAGATTTAGATACATAAATCATTGGCCGGCAGCTGTTTTTGGGTCACGTGTAGAGCTCGCTCGACAGTCGAAATTCAGCTGTGAATTGCTGAGAAACAGCTGAAAAGGTTGGCTAGAGCTAAACCGAACATGCGTCACTCAATCCTTTCAGCTTTAGGTCGAGGCTCGTTTGCTTTTCGATGGAAAATAGAAAATGGTAAATGGAAAACATGCGGCGCACCCACACGCGGCACTTGTGCTAAAAATATTTCAACATTGAATGGGAACAGCTGAAATGCATTCGCACACAGACACACAGCGAGAAGGTCGCTTGCCTGGGATTTGTTTATGGCAGGCCGGAACCAGTCGAACGTTACCGGAAACGTGTTTCATATGTCAGAGGAAATGCTGTTAGCTGCCTGCGCCTGCGCCTGCGCTCGCTCATGAATGGGCAAGGACTTGGGCATCGGCATCGGGACTAAGAACTTAGCACTCAGGTACTCGAGCCCAGCATGCAAATGAACCGACAAAAGAAACACTGGGAATGGGAATGGGAATGGGAATGAGAATGAGAATGGGAACGAGGGCATCAATTGAGTCATATGGCATCGGGCGCATGCCTGCCTCAGGGGCTGCTGAGAGGATGTGCCAGGATCTATGTGTCAGCTGTCGATCGAGCAGTCGCTCGACCCCTAGCCTGCTCTGGCTTGGTCCGGCCCTTGCTCTCTGGCATTGTTCACTTCCACGCACGATTGATTCAATTGGCGTGTTACCCCCCTCCCGCAGCTACACATCAACGAGTCAGCCGCTGCGGTCTGTATGTCGGATAGCTTTTATTTCATATATATGTATATATAGACAATTTTTTTTTTTATTTCGATCTCTCCGCAACGCCCCGTTCTCAATAATTTGTGCAAATATTTTGTGAGCCGCTGGCAAACAATGGGATGCTCCTTTGTGTCTTCCCGCTCGCCGCACACAAATTGTCAATTTGTCACCCGCGTGAATTGCAGAGCCGTTGGCATGGCATGCAGCAAACAGTTACAACAATTGCCCGATGCGAGTATCTTTCAGCCATCGTGCCGGAAAATTGTTTATTTATTGTTATTCATCGCCAACGTCGACCTCGCCGCCGCCATCGTCGCCATCGTCGGCTCTCACAATGCAATTTCACGTTTAATTGCGTGCGTCTGTTCTACCAAACGATTTTATAACTCTGAAACCGAGCAAAAAATGCAGGCTGTTTGTTTTACCAATCACACACACACAAACACACACACAAACACACACAGGTAACATTTTAATGATACGGCCAAACAATTCCCAGACTTTTGCGAGTGAGCCGTACGCATATAAGTAGATAATGACATTTCATACCCTGCCACGAGCTGTGCATAGAGCGTATCAAATATTTATCTGCATCAAGAGCGTGTTTCACATAGCAAAAGAATCGAGTCTATATACTATATGTAACGTACAGTGAACACACATATATTATTTGTAGAAAATGAAAGCTTGTTCAAAGCTATGCGCTGTGGGTTTATATACTCCATTGCACTTTCGAAATGTCTCCTTGCTCTCCTATTAGATATTTATATATACTATATATTATACATATAATATGTATGTATGGCGTATATTGATTTAGATATTTTTTCATTACAGTTAGACGTAATTTAATTACTTTTAGGAACAGTTGACAGTTATCAATAGAGAGAAAACAGATATTACCCTTGGTCGTATTCCTTTCTCTGTTTGAGCAGTTATAAAAAAAATTTTTATTATTATTATTATCTCTTTCTGTTTTATCACGAGTGATTAGTGATTGCGTTTTTAAAAACTTAATCAAACTGATTTAAAATTAATTTGTTAATTTACTGTAATAACTTTTTTGTGATATCAACTCTACACTAATTCATTGCAGTCTGTAGTAATACTAATAATAATGTAAAATTTAAATACGTTAAAAAACAAATTAATTGATACATTAATAGGTACTCCATTAGTATTTAGTGAAGGATTTTTTTTATGTATTGATTACATAACAAATAAATCCTCTTTCCTAATTATGAAAATTGAATTTAGAGTTTCAAATGTTTAATAGCTTTACGCTCTTAGGCATGGTTAGTTATTGAATATGAATATTTGATGGTATAGCATGGATATATTTGAATATTACTCATATTTAAGATACGCAAATTTAGCAGGAAAGAGTTTTATTAAATTGTCAAACAAATTAACTATGAAAGTTAATATTGTTTAAATATTTTCATTATTTATTTTATTTTATTATACTTTATTTATATTATTTTATATATAATATATTACATTTTATTTATCTAAAAATTATCTGGATAAAAACAAATATCTTGGATAATTTATGTATAAAATAAAATGTATACTAAAAAATGTTTAAATATAATTTAAATATTACAATTATTTAATAATAAATATTCTAATTATTTAATATTACAAAATATATCTAAATATTTATAAAATCTTTAAATATTTTTATTATTAAATATTCTAAATATTTAATATTAAAAAATATATCTAAATTGGCAAACGTTTTTTTTTTCATGTATATATATATTTATAAAATCTTTACATATAATTTAAATATTCTGATTATTTAATTTAAATTTAATATTTTCAAATATTTCTGTTAGGAAATGTATTTTATCTATGGAGATTATACACTTGATTAAAATTTTAAATATATATTAAACATAAATTCTGATAATGTCAACTAAGTTTAGACTGAAATAAAATGCAATTCAGATTTGCAACAGTTTAATGAGACGAACAAAAATTCTTTCATATCTCAATGAGCGGAAGTTTCATTTCAAAGATATTCAATTCCGTTTTGCTTGAGCTGGATTCGTGAATGTAGCCTGTAATCAGTCTTGAAGCTTCTCCTGCTGCTGTTCCGTCAAAGACAACGAGTCCCTTAGTGCAACCGTTGCATCATTCATCGGTCCCCTATCTCGCCCCCCCCCCCCCGGCACCTTACCCCCCTACACCAGTCCTCTCAACCGCCCATCGCATTGTCTTCTGTCAGCATTGATTAAACTTTCTGTCTGCGCTTGTCTCGCACGACGCGTCGCTGCTCCCCGTTGCATGCGTGAAATTTCGCCCATGTTGCACAAATTGATGTTGCATGCCGCTGACATTGTTGTTGTTGCTGTTGCCTTCGCTTTTGTTGTTTCGCTTGCTGCTGTGCTGGTGGCATGTTCGCGAAAAGTCATGCGATTTCCTCAGACGTGCGCAATTAGGGTGGGGATAGTCGACCCCTGACAAGACGACCCTCCTTTCTGGTCGACCCTCCTCACTGGGGAAACTTGTTTTCATTTTTTTTTGTTTTGTTTTCGTTTCTCTTTATTTTTTATCTTTTATTTTTTAACTTCACTTAAGTAAATGCAAGCAAAGTATTCAACTGCTGGCGCACACTATTAACCCAATTAATTGCAAAAGTTTAGCAGCTCTGATTAGAATCAGCTGCAAACATGATGACTACAAAGCGTTACGACAACAGCTCCAAACATTGGACAACTCATGTTTGTGTTTAAACGTCTCGATAAGGTTGAAAAAAAGGAGGAATTCAAATATTACAAATGAAATTCTGACAGAGACAAACTTGGCTGTCAATTAATTGTTTTTATTAAATATTATAATAATAATTTGGAATATATAATATAAAATAAAAAAAAGAATAAAAAAATATAATATAAAATAAAAAATAAAAAATCAATTTATCGAGTATATAACGTCTATAACATCTATTCATTTACTCTTAAATTATAAATATATTAATTAATATAAAATTTTTTTTTACTTTTTAATTTTTTATCATTAAAAAATAAAAAAAAATAAATAAATAAATAGCATTTATTTTCAAACGCAAATTCAGCATCTTTATGAATTGATAGAATAAGTTCAATTTCAGATATTTTGCCTGGCATACATATATCATCGCCAAGTTCTATAGATTCTTTCGAGCTCCCAGCTGAACGGCAGGATTAAAGATTCTAAACTATATAATATTTAAATGGAAAGCCAGGCAGCGCCATTTGCCCTTGTCGTTGAGCACGTTTGAGAATGATGCGAATTTTTTCGCATACATTTGTGAGCAGAAGAAAAGAAAAATTTGTAAACATCGTCGTGCAGGGGCTCTGATATATAGATGCTGAAAGAGAGAGAGAGAGAGAGAGAGAGAGAGAGAGAGAGAAAGAGAGAGAGAGAAATGGAGAAGTAGGCAACATGTGTTGGCCGTGCGAAGGGATTGGAGCGTGGCGTATCACGATTGCGGCAATCAACAAATGGAGCGGCAACCTCATTAGTCAAAAGGAGGGAACAAAGCGCCGCAAAAAGGAATCACAACACAACCTACGAAGCCCCCCTCGCACAGCACAGCACAGCAGAATACAGCTCAGCTCAGCTGCCAACCATTTGTATAGCTCCTCTGCGCGGTTGTCGGTCTGCAAAGAGGATGTGCGGCATATGTGGCCACATTAGTCAGTGGGTCGCTGAGTGGGTGAGCATGAGCATGAGCATTCACTTACAGATACAGAGACACACACACATACACATATACACACACGCACACGCACACACACACACACATACGCACTCTAGCATACTCGTGTACACACGTGCGTGCTCGCGAAATGGTCTCGTTGGGGTAAACGCAGCGGAAATTGTAAATTTTTTACTCGCAAAACGAAAAAAATAAATCATATGCGTGAAATGTTTGCAATGCCACCGAATATACCTCCGCGATGGCACACAAAGTTCTAACAGGACAGCAGCAGTTGCACAGTGACACAAAGTCTATATAGTTGAGCCTAAACTGCGTCGAGACATAATTGAAAAATTTTAAGATTTTCTGTATTCTCAGTATACGATCTGAGCATTATTATTATTATTTTCATTATTTTATACTAATTATAATAATATTATGTTTATATGTTTTATATTATGATATATTTATGGATTAATGTTCTCTGCCTTTTAGGCAATTTAATTAAATTACTCTATATACATTCGTAAACCATAAAGAATCTATAAAGAAGAGTTTAAACAATGTCGGGCCTCAATTAACATTTTTTTTTTTTAATTTTCCTATTCTCAGTTTCTGATTTACGCATTCATTTTTATTTTTATTTGATGAAATAACTTCTCAGTGTTAACAGAAATTAATAAATATATATTGTGTTTAAATATTATTTAAGTTGAAACATGTGATATTATTTTGTATTATGAATGATAATGGAGCGTGAAGTGACTCTGGTACTTTCTACAAATATACATATATATTTAAATCACAAAATTAAATGCAAAAACAAATTGGGATTTATGATTTATTTAATGTCTACAAGATCTCTTTTACCAGTCGGCTGGTAAACCTTTACGCCTTTATGCAGTATTTAAAATTTAATGTTTCAGGATAATGTTTACCTAAAAGTATGCTACATAAAATTTAAAATATTGCATAATTGAGAGAATTATTCACAATTCTTGGACACAAAATGTTCTTTCATTTAATTTGCTTGCTTCTGGATGTTTTAATAGATTTCCTTATGTCATAGGTCTATTAAGCAATTTTTTATAGTCTTCCGAAGCCGATGGGTTACGATAGTAACTGCTTCATAAGCTAAGATAATTAATTATAATTATGGAAGCAATTTTCAACGATCAAAGATCATATCTTAATCAATTTTGCTTATACCAATTAAAGAACAGAATATTATATAAAGAATTATTATTTTTTAAATTTTGTTTCGATGAACTGAAAACCAAAAATTAAACATTTATTTAAAAAATTATAAATTCCATAGTAATATATTATCGTTGACTCTTTTGATCCGACCAATCAGAAATCACAGATTATATTCTCATTCTGTCAGCTTATCAAGCTTAGCTCACTGTGCTGGCTACCAAATGCACAGAATGACAACACACAGTCCATGCAAACGTAAAATAAGAAAAAATAATAGAAAGAAATGGTAAATAAGAAGAACCAAAAGGCTAAAAAATCTCGTAACACAGTCACAGACACAATTACGGTTAGCTGCTGTTGCTGTTGCTGTTGCTGTTGCTGGATGAGAGCCGCAAACGCCAACACATGCCACATTCCCTGCCAGCTAAGACACACATCACAGGGTATCCTCAGCGAGGAGCGACACATGGCAAGCTCGCTGCCATCCTGTATGCCTGGCTGCCTGGGTGCCTGGGTGCCTGGGATCGGGCAACGAGCTGAAATATATATTTACATATTCACAAATGCAAACAATCCACGTTTGGTGTGGCGAAAATAAAAACGTCATGTTGTTTGAGCCTCCGCCGCATGATGAAGAAAGATGCGAACGGTAAATTGCTATGTCGCTTGAGCGACTGTGTGTGTGTGTGTGTGTGTGAGTGTGAGTGTGTGTGTGGAGCGGCTGGGCGTGGCAGCGAAAGGGGCTGGGCTCGCTATGGCTGTAGCCAACATTTCCAGTTGCCACTTTGTAAAAGACGAGATGACAAAAAAAAAAAAAACAAAAAAAATATATATATACGGGATAGAAGAAGCAGAAGAAGGTAAAGAAGGAAATTTCCACAGCTATGAAATCCATAAGCAGCAAGTGTTTCCTTCGGGAATAGATAAGGGGGATAAAGGCGTTGGAGTAGTGGTTAAAGGTGGCAGAGCAGGAGTACCAGGAGTAGCAGGAGTAGCAGGAGTAGCAGCAGCAGCAGCAGCAGCTTGTGGTTTGAGCAGGATGAGCTGCTGATGGTTGCTTGGTTCGTTGCCAGCCTGCCTGTCAGCTGCTGCCCTCTCACACTGAACACACACACACATACATACACACACACACACACACATATACACACAATTACATACATATCTCAACGCTTTGCATAAAGTAATTTCAAGTGACAAGCGCGCATTGTTGGCATTTTTGGTGGCACAAGCAGCGCCGCTTCCAAGTTCCGTTAGTGCTTCTGCTTATAAGAAATTCTATTTCTGTGATTGTCACACACCCACACACACACACACACACAAATTCCCTCTCTCTCATAAGTATATAAATTATGTGCGAAAACTTTTTGGTTAGCCGCAGTCGCCGCACAGGTGCGACCAAGTTTGTCGTAGGCCCCATGGGGCCATCAGGTAACAAGTGACATTTTTAATTATGTCGCATTTGAAATGATGTAAAATATACTCCACACACACTAATATATATTTATATACATATATATATATATATATATATATATATATATATATATATATATATATATATATATATATATATATATATATATATATATATATATATATATATATATATTTGTGTATGTCTGATTTCTCACATTGTTTACGCTGCCGTTGCTTATTTATTTAAATGCATTTCGCGCTCCCTGACACAGAGCCACGCCCTCACACCACACGCCTAGCCGCCCCCAAACCACCTTGAGCGCACCTGTGCACCACCTTCATCATCCGTAGTCGTATTTCAATTTATTGCCTGTCCTAACCTGATGGCAATTTAAATAATGTCCTGCCGGAATTGCCAACTGCCTCAGCCTGACCCCCAACCGCTTTCATTTCGACGCCTCTCCCACAGCCACGCCCATTCATTTGAAATTGTCAGTTCTGGACGCAGCTGGCAAAACGGAAACTGAATTCTAAATACTTATTTATTTAGGCTTTTACTCGAAACTTTTCAAAGCAAACTACATAAACAGCCTAGATATAGAAATTATTTATGTGTAAATTATAATTGACATTAAATATGGAAAATCTATTAAACTATATGTTCTTTAAATTCTATGAAAATTGCAATGTTCATTTTAAACTTTAAAATTCATTTTAATTGATCATACATTAAGACAATTGATAATGCATAGATTTTGCAAAATATGTTAACAAAGAATAGAAAATAAATATAGATTAAGTATCTAACCAGACATCTTTCATTATATTTTACTCTATACATCGATAATTTATTAATTATACGATAATTATTAATTATCTCATAAAGTCTAGATACTATTTATTATAATTATTTATTAAATTCCATTTACTCAATATTGTATACTCAATCTTTAGATACTTTCAATTCCATAAAAAATTGGATCTTTATTTATTTAATAAAAAAAGGAAATATTCAAATTTTACAATTTTTAAGGACCTCAAATATCATTGATAAAAGTGTGCAAGGTAGACATCGGACGATAATCTCTTAACATATATGTATACTTTATTAACATCTATTTATATATATAATAAAGAGACTTTCATGATGGACAACTGACTCATTCAATAGAGAGCCAAACCATAAATGCTTTTTATTTAGTTGCTTTTTGTTCAACAAAATCTGTTTGGATTTCACTTGTTTGGCTTAAATCAAGATGTTGGCTTTAGATGAGACTCACAATTGTGGTGCCATAAAGAAACTCAATTTATTTGTACTTGTATTCTGCTGTTGGTTTTGGTTTTGTTTTTCCATGTTTATACTCATTCACGAAAACGAAATGGGTATATAGGTTTTGTGCAATATCCTTCTTGCTGTCCGTCCGTCTGTCTGTCTGAGAAATGAAATTTTGAACATTTGAATACATTCGAATAAAGTATCCGGAACTCTCTGTCACTTCTGCTACCATGGTTTTTAAAACAGACCATGGTAGCAGAAGTGACAGAGAGTTGAACACACGTTCAAAAAGATATGACGGATGGCGTGGCAGAGATCTGGAGCTAGAAAGCGCAAATTATGAGCCCATTAAAATCAAACCAAAAATGCTAGAGACCGCCTCTATCGGTTTGGAAACTAGGCTTACTAAAGAATACCCTGTAATTCTCGCACTTTCCAAAAAGTTCTACAATATTTTGATAGTATTCCGTAATCGGGTATGCCCGATTATTCTTCTCTTATTCTTACGTGTTTTTGCTTGCTTCGGTTGCAATGAATGAAACGTGGTACGATAGGAGAAATAGCTATAGCTAAAGGCAAAGTTTGAGCATAGTTTTTTCTCTTTTTTT
This sequence comes from Drosophila stalkeri, assembly GCA_035047405.1. Lineage (NCBI taxonomy): Eukaryota > Metazoa > Arthropoda > Insecta > Diptera > Drosophilidae > Drosophila > Drosophila stalkeri. The sequence goes on along the minus strand of JAWNPR010000149.1, from coordinate 6,364,117 downwards.
ATTGTGAACTTTTCAACTCTGCGCAACCTGACACTTGAAATGGAGCCAGGGCCCAATGCCAACATTAGCAATTGCTGCGGGCCTACTAAACACACTGGGCACACGCATACACTTATAGGGATCCGAAGAATGCTCAACTTTAATTATCAAAAAATTGTTTTCATGTGCGACTACTACAAAGTGTGGGCCTGCCAAGTTGTTTGCCTGTTTTAGTTTTAGTTTTAGTTTTAGTTTCGGTTTTGTTTTTAGTGCCAGGCGGCAGTAGTAGCAACAGCAACAGCAACAGCAACAGCAACAAAGTTGGCACAAAGTAATAAGTGCACGCCAAGGGAATTTAAATTAAGTTACAAACTTTGCATATTAAGCGCCTTATATACCCGGCCATCCCCGTATCTACCGCCAGCCTGGCAAACTAAACAAACTCGCTTGCAAATATAAACACAAAGCTCGAATGAAATTTACCAATACTCTCAGTTACCCTTTCATAACCCACACACAACCACATAATGGGCAACAGTGTTTGGTCTACAAACACACACACACACACACACATATATATATATATATATATATATATATATATATATATATATAAGTGTAATGACCCAATTACAACAAAAGCAACAATTATATGTAATCATGCAACGACTGTCATATACCCTGTATATAGGCCATTGATTCACAGTTCTCTAAAATTCGAATGTTGCATGAATTTAATTTATTTATATAATTATTTATATTAAAAAATGGATGGAATGTGCGAAAATCAGTGCTAAACTAATAATTCTTGTTCCAGTAGACTATAAAATAAAGAACTCAATCAAAAACTATATATATATTTTTTTAATATATTAATTTATATTTATATATTTAATATAATAATTATATTTATATTAAAATTTATATTATTATATTTATTTATCATTTATTATATTTTATTTTTATTTATTATTTATTAAATATATATATATATATATTATATATATATATATATATATATATATATATATATATATATATATATATATTTTAAGGTTCATTATTTCAACATTGACATTGTGTTAGTTGATTTGTGGAATTCTACAGTTTTTTAAATGCTAAACAAAATGTAATGTATATACCTGTTTTGTGGAACTTACAGAGTATTACAAAACATTATGCTCTAGATTTTTTTGGACTGTTCACTTGAAGTTTGCTGCGGAATGCAGGTTTTGGGCATCGTTTGGCATTGGATCGAGTGAGTCGAGTGAGCCGTGTGGGGCAAGAACTAATTCGGCATCGAGAGCTTACATGATTTTCATATTAATGCCAGGGCCTGGCATAGGCGATATGGCAGCTAGTTAGTTGATCGTTTTTCGTTTTTTTTTTTCTATGAATTGTTCCTGGGTTGAAGCCTATTAAAAATGATGTTTTGACTTGTATTTAAAGCTAGTAATTGCAAACTTTGCTTTTTATCTGGCCACTGGGCGCACAATGCCGGAGCAGATTTCAAGTTGTTGTGTGACTGAGATTGGGGTATTTTCTTTTATTTTTGATTCGTATTTTGTTGTTGTCTCTGATGGGGTTGAATAGCAACCGCAGCTACACATTTTATTATCAAATGACACTTAATAGCATTCAGTGGTTATTCTTTGGCGTTTGGGCGTTGCCGGTACTCTAGCGTCTAACAATTGGAGCAGACACGCTCCAAAATTTTATGATGTGTAAATGGCAAATGAAAGGAGACAATCGTCGAGGCTGACCGTTCCGTTTCGTTTAATATTGAAATAAGACCATAAAATATTATGTGATATTATATGCACGTAAGCGTTCGGTTTCACATTTTTGTCAGCCAGAAACAGGAACGGGGCATGCGGAAACAGGTCGTAAAAGACAAGCAACAACAACAACAACTTGAGAATGTTTAGCACTATCCAAAAGCAGCTGATTTCAGCTCTGTTGTCCTTTACGACTGCGATAGGCCCGCCAAAGCGCTCTCCCAATTCCCCATTTGCCATTCGCAAATGCTCCTTCAATTCCTGCCTTTGATATCGTTCGCTATGCCAGAGTGTGAGGCACATTAAAACCGCACACGTTTCGTTTTTATTATTGCTGCAGGAATATCGCTGCCATCGAAGTGTTGTAGGTGTATTGCGTCCTTCTCCTGACATCCTTGTCTGTAACTGGCAGTTGCCATCGATGACGTTGCGTCGACGATAAAAATAATCAAGTGCAATCAACTGTTAACAATTTATGACATTTATTACAGTTTTAATGTATAATGCTTAACTTTGTTGCCTTCGCTTGGGGTTTTCATCAGAAAGTCCTTCAACTGAGCTACATTGATTGCTAAAGTTCTCAGCTGTCAAATAAATATTCATATTTTTACAATATTTATTTAAATAGACGTGTCAACAATTGTCCTAAATTCAAAATTTGTAAACTTTGCTTTCATAAATTTTTGTTTTTTAAATAAAAAAAAAGTATTTTTAAATAAATAACCATTAATATTGATCATATGAAATTATTATTATTTTATACAGAAGTATTTTTCAATAAATTTATATTAATATTGATAAAGATATTATTATTTCACTAAATAGTTATTGCACTTCTTTATAAAAATAAAAGTACTGTAAAAATAAAATGGCTTCAAGAAGAAATAAAAAATTACTTAGTTTGTCTTTGTTTGCACATTTAAAGAGACAACTTGAATTTTAAACTAATATTTTTATTTAACATTGTGTACGATTATATGTAGTATATGTAATATTGACAAAAAAGCATTTCTACAATATCAAAAAAATTAATTTTGTACTTTAAAATGTACTTTATAAAATAGAATACAAAATTTAATACAATTCGAAAAGTATATATATTAATAATAAATATATAATATAAATAAAAAAATAGATATTCTTTTTTTTTTTTTCAATTATGCTTCAAAATAATTTTAATAATTTTTCTTTTTAGGGAAATTAAAATTTTATTTCATTGTTGCGGTGTCCTAATTGAAATTAAAAAAAAAAAATTCTCTATGCAAGTGGGTAAAAGCACTCCCAACAGCCACTTGAAATGAGAGTATAAAAATACTTTATTTAATTAAAATCCTTTTTTTTTAAGAAAAATACAGTAAATTTCTGCCAATAAGGAGCTAACTAGACATAAATGTAATTTATTTTCAGTGCTTAAATGATTGGCAAACAAAATTGTTATTCAATCGAAGCAACGTGTGATGTAAATTTGTCTATGTATAGAAGTCCTTGTGTGTGTGTGTGTGTGTGTCTAAGTGTGTCTGTGTGCGTAATTATTGGCATGTGCCATGCCTAACGGGGCACAATTTGAATATTAAATAGAAAATGCTGGGCGAGGCAAAGTTGGTAATGTGGAAAAGTCAACTGAGCGCTTGCAATATGCATTTGAAAACGTTGGGGGATATATAATTTTTTAATTGACGCCTTTCCGGGCGTTACTCGGGCTAAAATTGAACTCCAAGGATGGCTCAAAGCGATGGGAACACGAACATGTTGCAAAGGATGAACTGCCTGACTCAATAGGCAGAGGGGGCAATTGGCAGTGGCAATTTAAACATCAATAATTGAAAAACTTGAGCCAAATTTGCTGCGTAACTTGAAACTAATTGCCAATTAAAAGTTAAATGAATCACATCTAAAATTTATAAGCCAACGCGCTGTTAGCCAACAGCTACAACAGCCCCAACTGGCTGGATGATCCAAAAAGAGCGACGACCATATTGCGAGATTCGCAACAATTTGAATATATGTCTATACATATCTATATATATGGCTTGAAAATGGTGTACTTTGCTAATGAAATATACTTACTGTTCAGCATTTGACATAATATGGAATAGAAGTTTGCATTGCATTTAGAAATTTCTATTAATGTTTTAAAATTATGATATATGCTAATGATTTAATGGGTCGATGAGGTCTTACAGTCTCGTAATGGATAACAAAATTTTATCTATGCTGCACAAATTGAAACTGATTGAAAGTAGTTCATATTTCGAACTAAGCCTGGCCAACAAAAAAAAAATATATATATATAGCCAACGTTGCTGTCCACTTTTGCTGTTAAACAATGCATACATATTGGGAAACGTGGCAGTGGAGGGCGCAGAAGAAGAAAAACTGTTTCGGCGTGTACATTTCAAAAGAGAAACCGAGCGGAGTTCTTTGTAAACGTGTTTAAAACTAGAGCTCAATGCGAGCCATACAAACAATGTCTCGCATTGTGTTGAGAGTCAGGCGCAAAAAATGCTGGAAAAGTGAGGCATGAAGTGGGAGTCGGAAGCGGGATAGCATTAGAAGCCATTGCAGTAGCTATCTAGCTGAAAGGAATATTCTCTTGCAAAGAGGACGACACTGTGCGCACTTTTGTGCGTTTTGCATGAGTGCCAAAGAATCGAGAGGAGTCCCTGACTTGAATACGAACTATGCGAACTACGTGCACCTCGCCCATGTGAAACAATGCGAGCAAACAATGCAGAGCCGACAAAACCTCGGGCAAATAGCCATACACCCTAAACACATACACACACACACACACACACATACACAGTCACTGCATAGCAGGATGAAATGGCAATAACAATGGACAAGTCCTAGTGCTAGTAAATATGCAGTCCAAGTATGTCTGTGAGTAAACACTACGAAAGTGAACCTGAACCTCACGTCCAAAGCTAGCAGCTTCCCTGAGCTGTGCTCTTTCAAAAGTTTATTCCGTTATCTGCATCAGATGTCAGAGCGAGTGGAGGATGCTTCAAGTTTGATGATGAGCAGCCAGCCGAAAATGCATGCGAACTCATTCTACTGCTAAATACATTCGTATAAAGTTATCGCTAAGCAAAAACTGTTTCCGCATATATTATGTATGCATGTGTATGTGTGTATGTATGTACATGTATGCGAGGATAGTCCACGCGCAGTCTACAATGGACGAGCCTAAGCCGTAAAATTTTCTAAGTAAGTTAATGTTAATTGAGTCACAATTTCAGAGAATGTGGCAAATCGGAAAACCCAATATTTATAGATAACGATATATCTTCTGATATGCTCTTCACTTTTGCTATATGTTTTCCTTTTGATAATTAAAATCAAGCCGAAAGACCTAACAGCCAGTGCTATAGCTATAGTTAGTACTAATTTTAATTATTATTAACTACTATATACAAATGAATAAATAATTTATTAAAATTAACTTGATTTTTCTTTGCATATTACGTAAGTAATTTTTAAATATTTATTGTATAGATTTATTACCATAAATTGAATCTTAAACCCTATATGATCGGGGTTTCATGCACTATATGAAATGAAAAATCAGGATATAATGGTTTTGTAAAAGTGTATGTAACATGCAGAAGGAGGCATGGCAGAAAAAATACTTTATATAACGTATTATAAATATCATATCATAAATATTAATCTGTTAATAAGGATGGCAATAATCTAAGGAAATTCTTAGCTAGCGGCCTATGTCTATAAGCAAAAATTAAATTTACTACAAATCGTTTAGTTTTAGTCAAGCTATTATCAAAAATTTGAATGTTCATATACTGAGGAATACATTATATTTTTAATCGAGCTATTCAGAGTAATCGCAATCTCGTCTATATAATATTTGAAATATCTCCACATTTATAAACGTAAATCTTACTAGTTAAATTGCAGTTTGAGAATTTTCTTCTTCTATTCAATCAAAGTCAAAGATATGCAATAATTATAATTATAATAATAACAAAAATAATAATAATAATAATAGTAATAGTAATAATAATAGTAATAGTAATAGTAATAGTAATAGTAATAATAATAATAATAATAGTAATAGTAATAGTAATAATAATAATAATAATAATAATAATAATAATAATAATAGTAATAGTAATAATAATAATAATAATAATAATAATAATAATAACAGTAATAATAATAATAATATTAATAATAACAGTAATAATAATAATAATATTAATAATAATAAGTATAATATGAGTATAAGTATTTGATAAGTTGAGTTAATTTTAAAAATATTATGTTCGAATTAACTCAACTTATCGAATTTTATTTATTTCCAATATATTTTAATTTATAAGTATATCTACAATTCTGTCTCTCTAAAAGCTTTTCGATACATTTCGGATATTTAACACATCGCTTGTCAAATATCATGTTGACTTACTTCATTGGCAAATGTTGTAGCTAATAATTGTTGTTGTATTGCATTGGCTACATACGATATTATCGTTTATTGTCATCAGTGATCAGTGCACGCATCAATCAAATTACGCAACCAAAATCCGATGAGTCTTATCTGTAAGGGGTTTGCCTTATGTGTGCGTAGCAAGCAGAAGTTGGGCCGCAATATTGCATATCAATCCTAATAGCAGCTGTCGCGTTATCATCGAATCATGCCCCCGAGAGTTTGATGTCAATATGTAAGCATTTCTATTAGCCGACTATCAGGAGTTGTCCTAACCATTACGAAAAACTCGCCCCATCCTCAATGAACTCGGCTCCCGGTTCATTTGGGCAAAAGCTTTCCATTTCTTTCTTGCTTTTCCCTTTATTATTATTATTATATTTTCCTTTCTTTTTTTTTTTCCTACCCCATTTCCTTTTCTTTTTTTTCCGTTTGACCTAGACATGTGTAAGTAAGCACATGTGCTAGTGTGTGTGTGGGTATGTATGTGCGTGTGTGTGTGTTACACAAGTATTTGTGCTCTGTTTGCAAAATACGCACATTTTTACCCAATTGACATTTCAGCTAAAAGTCTTTGCTATCAGCGGCACGGAAGTGCTGGGCGGGACTGAAACCGACTCGAACCAAAAACCTTTCCCAGTTTCCTGTTTCTCGACTGTTGGCTGCTGCCCTGCCTTCCCCGCCGGCAAACGACCAACAAACAAAGGTGGCATTCGCTGTTTCTATCTACTCATGTATGTGCTACTATGTTCCCATTCAGCCTCCCTCTCTCTCTCTCTCTCTCTCTCTCTCTCTCTGTCTCTGTCGCTATCTCTTTTTCTCTCTCTCTCTCTCACTGTTTCCTGACATTTCACTAATGGTGTGTGCGCTATAAAGCCGGCTAATGCCCGCAGAACCCTTTCATTTTGACCTCTTCTCTTGCACTCTCTATGGGTCTCTTGGCCCTATAATTGCCGTTCTTCGTTTGGGCATACGAAAAAATAAGTTGTATGTAAGAATTCAACACCGCCTACCCTCGCTGCCTTTTGTAAAAGGCAACAATGGTTCAGAGAAGCAGAGCTCCTCAAAGGCTTTAGAGAGCACAAAAAAAAAAAAAAAAGTAAATAATTGAATGGAAAAAGAAACATTTTGCTGAATATATATATATATAAATACATAAATATATATATGTATTTTGTAGCTCGGCTGATGGATGGCTGGCTGGCTAGCTAGAGCTGCTTAAGATCCCTCGAACGGAACCCCGGCGAGTGTTGTCATGGCCATTGATGTGAATGCTACAATAATTGCGGGGTTTCCAAAGGAAGGCGACAATTGAAACGGTTAATTGGCAACTCTGTTTGGCAAACAGCAGCAATTGAAATATGACACATTGATAATTATTGGAATTTCATAGAATTCCTAAATATTTATATATATACATAAATACTTGCAAAGATCTGTTATTTAATTGAAATACAAATGATGTGTTCAGCATATTGACTTTTTCATAAGTTATGGAAAAATATTATTCATATATATATATATAAATTATATATACATTTATATCTCTCTGAATCTATTTACATAACATGTATGTGCATGTGTCATGTGTTTGTTTCTAATTTGACTAAAGCCTCTTTAAATATTTTGACCAAAGCCCTTAAGGCAATCAGGGAAACTCAATTACGTGTAGCTCTGCCAGCCGATAAGGGACCACGAACTAAGAGGACCCAGGACCAAGACGTAACGCAACAGTTAAATGGGTCATTTGGTCTATTTATCATTTTTGACTGGGCCTGTGCCTGCTTTGAGCAGCAGTTGGTCATTCAATTTGTGAGCTGTAACTGGCAGCAATCAATCAAAATGTGCAAATCGCAAAAAAAAAAAGAAAAGGAGGAAAGGAAAGGAAAAGCACAAATAGACCGGATCAACCCTTTTGTTTGTTGGGTACTACAATCTAAACACGTGAAATTGGGTAATCGGTTGTGCGTCCGTATTGGACAGAGAAAGAGTCAATTGAGGAACTGCTCAAAGTTGTAAATCCTTAAATCGATACGGGGCAAGACAAATGAACCCATTTGCCAGCAGCTGGCCCCGCAGCCATCAAAACGTATATATTTTCCAGCCAAATAAATAAATTTGCCTACATTGGATGCTATAACTCGATTCGTTTTAATTGAAACATGTACAAAAATATGAAATAAATTGCAGAAGAATGAGTTCATCTCTTAATAAACAGAAGTAGATGTATCATAATGCATGTCTAGTTATAGAACTTCTGCCTTCTTCATTTAGCTCTAGCGATTTACACATTTTGTGGGCGTTGAGTCGCTTCGCTTGCTTGCATGAATAATTCATTCGTAATTTAAGAAAATTCTGTAAGTTTCAATCTGAACATTTCCGTCTTGATCATAGCCATCATTATTAGCATTGGCATTATTATTCTTATTCTTCACATCATGTTGTTTCAACATTTTGAATTATAAATTTATGCACCAAGTTGTGTCTAGTTGCAACTTCTTCATTTATGAAAAATACCAAATGCCAAATGCAAAATTCAACATGGAATTTTTATTTGCGTCAACCAAAATGAATGGAAAGCAAAAATGGAATAAATGATTTCAATTTATACTAACTTCAATTATAAAACTTTGAAGCAAGCAAAATATAAAAAAAAAGTAGCTGAATATAAGATTTTATATTGTTCTATAAGAATTTATAAAGGACCAAAAAAATATGTTTGCGTATCTTGAAGCTGCAAAGCTGGCCTTAATTTAATATTTGCTTTATAACTTTTATTTGGAAAGCGTTAAAAAGAAGTGAATATACAGAAATGTTCGTTATTCGATGACTCTTCAAGTATAAAATTCAACAAATTTTTAATCCAAGGCAAGCAGTGTATATAGCACAGTTTATGCTACATTCTTAGGATATATAATATTTTCTGTTGCCATACAAATTTATTTTGAAATTAGATAAATGCCATTTGTATAGATTGGGACACATTTGATATTCATATTTAAACTATAAATACATACAAGCTTTCATTAACTGAGTTATCAAATCAAAGGCTCGATCCATTTAGCTTTCGTTTGCAATTTACATAACCCAATACACTTTGCTTTCATTCTATTTGGTCTGCCAAAGCGTATATGAAGCGTGAATATGAACTTTACGCTAAATAAAGCAAAACCACATGGAACTGTTTTCATTTACCAAATTGACGAACATTTTGCCAGACTTTTATTTTTGTATTTCGTTTATATTTTATTTGGTTGCACAGTAGAGACAGCGCCTGGGCGAAAGATGACCAAATAATAAATTTGAAGAGAGCAAAGACATTTAGATGTTGCTGAATATGGTTCAATACCGATATTGCAGCTATTTAAAAACTAATAATACTAATGAAATAATAAAAAAAAAAGGAATAAATAGCTGCACAGCATAAAAAGATGGCTCACTCTAAAATAAATTTCTGTGGATCGATCAGATGAAATGTTAGGATTAATTCAGTCATAGATTAGAAATTCGAACTTGCCTTAAGTATTACCTTCTTCTGAGGCGTCTTTTGTTTTTTGGCACGTTTTGCCGACTGTCTGCAAGTGCGAATGCCGTAGAGGATTGCCACACACACGGCCAGGATTAGGGCTAGGCCAATGTGCACTAGCCAAGTGGCATGCTCGTATTCCATGTTGAACCAGGATGTTTGATAGACTTGCTCTATGGCTTGTATGTAGCCTATGTAGGCCTGTATGAGTAGGCCATTTGGATGCAGCCAGAAGGGCATTGGCACCGTGTTCTGCCAGTTCGTCTTCGCTAGCTCGTGCAGCTCGTAAAGGCTTTGGGCTATCGGTAGCTTGCGAAATACACCATCCTTAACATGCAAAATTGTGGGCAAATCGTGCAAGGAGAAGCGCCTGATCAATGTTTCCGAATACTCCAGCTTCATGCTGGCAACAATCATGTCGCTCTTCTCCAGCTGCTTCTCCTGAGCGAACTTGCTCCACACGCGCTCAAACTTAACACAGGCCTTTATCAGTGGCGCGCAGAACCCGATCATCCATTCGCCCTGCAGCATCAGCTCCCACGAGCCCTCATCCAATATGTATTTCTCGTTCCTTGGATTCTCGCTCGACTCGCAATGCTGCAGTTCGCTGGCAACGCCGCATGCTAGCATCAGGGAAGCTGAGCACAAAATGTGTGGCCAGATTTGCATGGTATTCGGCTGTTCAGAAGAGTTCGATAAAATAAGCAGCAAAATAAAATAAATTGTCAAAATATATACGAACATGTATACAATAATTTTTGTACTGTAATGCATTGACATGTATATCAAAATCAAAACCGAGTGTAGAGTTTTCATCAATTGAACATCAATTGAATGCCAAGATCGAGAAGATCGAATCTCTCATTAAATAAAAATTAATGTTAATAATTACTTGTATAATGTAAATCTGAAAAACTTTCTATAGAATCCCCTCCCTAGTCAATAAATTGATAAAGATAATCACAGAAACCAAAGAGCACTAAACTTATGAATAGTGTCAGGTCAAAGGCATATTAAAACACCTCGAACAGCGTGATCAAGCTTATGAAGATTAAGATTTGAATAGCTATGAATATTATTGAATATTAGCTAGTTGAGCTAAATGTGAGGATGGTGCTATCGTTAACTGCATGGATGGTGCTAACGTGCGCATGGCTGACTAACTAAAGAACAAATGACTATTTCATACGCTGGCAGCCTGGGGTCAGGTAGCGAGAGGCCAAATTGCTGCCACAGAAACCCATGTCAATAGCTTCCGACCTGCGACATGTGACCTGGACTGTGAGCTAAGGTCCAATTGTATTGTTTGAGCAACGTTTGGAATTTTCAGTTTAGGTATTGTCAGTATTATGATGGATTTTCTGCACATGCCAGAGGCAGAGTCCTATTTGGCTCGAGAGTTTCCCACGGTAAAAGAAGCGCGCTAAACCTGCAGCCAACACCTGTGAGGTACATACAATTTTCCGATTGTCCGTGACCGTGAAATAAAAAAATAATATATAAAAATAAATATTCTGTTCCCAGACATCCCACACTGCAATAGGCACACGCTTTTCACGCTCTAAATATTTCATAATCCGTCTGATCCAATCTTCATACCTTGAACTCATTAAAAATAGGATCTCTAGGTATAAAGGTTTATATATATATATATATATATATATATATATATATATATATATATATATATATATATATATTATATATATATATATATATATATATATATATATATATATTCTTAGTTTTAGTTTTAGTTTAGTTTAGTCTAATACACGGCATAGGGTATCTTCTAGTTGGGCAGTCCCGACTAGCACACTCTTACCTTACTTGAGAGATCTGTGCACTCTTGTCCATTCTCAATTGAGCTTTCTAGACTTTCCATATTTTCTAAAAGTACTCACTAAACTTTTAAGTGAATATTATTACAAAGTTTAGTATACATATACGTGTGAGCTCTGAAAATATTGTTAAAATAAAGCATGAACTAACTAAACAAAAAATAAATAATAATAATAATAATAATAGGTGTCGAGGCCGTATTTCATGTCTGAGTTCCATTCGCAGGCCAAACAAATTTACCAAGAACAACAAAACACGACCGAATACCTGCACCACACTAATTAAATATAATATTGCCTAAGCATGACAGAGTCGTGCATACTGTTACTGTGTACAAAATATGAGCAAATTCCTGAGATGGACTATTGCCGAACACTGAGCTGTTCTCTACAAATATATAGTGAATTAAGGTAATTATGCGATAATGAAGGATAAGAATTACATAATTACATAAATCTGGAGAGAGATTTGAAAATATTCTATATATTCAATTTAGAATATTTAACATTTGTATGTTTTACGAAACTTTTACATATGCGCCGTAGAACTATGGTAAATGGTATATTTCAGCTTTGCATTTATTTTACGTTACGATGTTCTGACAACGTATATACCCTTTATGCAGGCGACCATTTTGAGCGAGCATCAAATAAAATATCGCCACCCATTAGTGGCGTAAATTATATTCATTGCTGAATACGAATGAATGAATGCGAAGCACGTGAGTTTGGCAAATAACGTTATTCCAGATTGGCATGCCGCAAACGCGTATTTTGGCTTCGTTTTAATTAAAGCGGAACCCAAAACCACGCACCACGCACCACGCACCAAGAACCACGAACCACCAGCTGACAGTCAACAAATGACAACCGCAGTGCAATATGGAAACATGGTGCTAATTACAAATCGCATTCATCAATTGAATGTCGCAGTCCAGATGTCGCAAAAATACTGGTTGACTGCTCTAAAATGACTCAATTCAATGGATTAATGGTCGTTTTTTTCCCTCGATAAATCGATAACTATGTCCATTTCCGAGTTATCGATTAAAAGCCTTGTTTTTTCTATCGGCTCCAAATCCACCTTAAGCAAAGCACGTATTTTAAATATTAGAGACTCGGGACCCATAAAATCAGCAATAAAACATAAACATCAATACAAAAGGTTCATCTCCAAAGATCATTTATGCATTCAACAAATATCCAACAACTCTCAACGCCTGGGTAAAGTAATACTTTGATTGCTGCCCAAATACATTGGATTAACAGATCTATTAAGGTTTTAATAAGTGTTAAACATTGTATTACTAAAGATATAAGCAGTATGATCAGTTTTATGAGAGCGAAGAGCTTCAAAATTATCAGCTGCAATATAGATCCACGCTTCTTCACCATAGTAGCAATACACTCCTTTATTCCTTCTATTAATTGACCAAGAGGACTGTTTTCATATATGCACTTTATAAATGCATATATTGCATCTCCAATGTATTTAAACAAGTGAATAATTGCGAGAATCAGACACTTGAATATCATAAACGTAAATATGGCTACGATAAGTTTTATGAAAAATTCGCCATCGATTGTCAATGATTTTCCACCTTCTGCATCACAGTGAGCACAAAGTACTATTAACACAAGTACCCCGAACAAAACCATTTTGATTAGAAGAACCGTTAAGACTATTGCACAACAATTGCGTTACTTACGGTATTTATGGCATCGAAATTAGTTACACTTATGTAACTTTGCATTGCAAATTGCAGAGTTAATAATCAATTGGGTGTTATTTGTCCAATCTTAATGAAATTTGAAGCCAATCCGAATCCAATTCTTTTTCGCAGGTGGTCCGAACATCATTATTCGTCCATACATCAACTAGAATAGTTAATTATCTTCTAAAATTTATGCTAATAACGTCAACTTCAAATATTATTCCCAGACCAATATTTAACATAATGCATCTCTGCTGCGTAAACATTCGAAATAATGAAAATTCTCATTTCAAAACAAATGCCAATGCCAATGCAAATACTAATGCCAAAATACCAATTTCTATAATAACAACAATCAAATAAGAACAATAATAATCATAACATTAGTTCCATAACCTATTTTAAATTATATATTCAATTGAATATGCTTGAAGCACACATAACACGAAACCAGATCTAATTCGCATTAACCCAATTCGATAGACTATACCTCAGGAACTATAAAATCGAGTTCTGCCAATTGTTTGCAAATTTCAACACAAGATATTTTAAAATGAGAGCTGTAGTTGTAGTTTTACTCTTTGCAATGGCCACAACCGAAATCCATATTAAAAAAAAAAGTTCGAGATCTGATTTGATTGTTCATGAACAGCAGCATCATCAAAATCGTCCTTATAGGCGCACTCACCACTTGAAACGTGGCTACGACGGGAAACTATTGAATTCGGATTCATACAGGTTCGATTCGGACAGCCCGTCGAAATTGACACATAAGCAAAATAATCTGGAAAGGAGATTCAGACCAGCAAAAAGACCAAAAACCAGAAGAACAACCAGAAGAACAACCAGAAGAAGAACAACCAGAAGAACAACCAGAAGAACAACCAGAAGAACCAGAAGTACAACCAGAAGAAGAACAACCAAAAAAAAAACAACCACCACCACCACCACCACCACTACCACTACCACCACCACAACAACTAGAAAAAAAAGAAAAAGAATAACTAGAAAATGGAAAAGAAGAACCCGGGAATTGTGGTCACATTTATCAACACATTACTGTATTTCGGAGTAAGTCGATGTAATATTAAAAGAGAGGTTTTTACATATATAGGTATATAGTACAAGTATATGGTATCAAAATTCATATACAAGTTTAAATATTATTACTAGGTCAATCTAGGTCAATATAATTGTTAAAATTAATAACTACATATACTTGATAAGATCATATTTGTGAATATTTTACATAACAATTTGCCGTTTTCATAAATTTGTTTGAATTTATAGGCTAGAGGAATGTTTACAGATAGAGCCTGAAACGGAGAATACCGATCCGGAATATACCGATCCGGAATATACCGATCCGGAATATACCGACCCGGAATCTACCGATCCGGAGAATACCGATCCGGAGAATACCGATCCGGAAGAAATCGATCCAGACAATATCGATGCGGAGGGTTTAACAAATGGCACAACTATTACAACAGAGGCCATTATAACTACGTTGGACGATTACGATGCGGCTGTAGCAGATTATATAAAAGAACAAGCTGAAATGAAGAAAGGAACCAAAACAACGGAATCATGGGAGAGACCAACACAGCCCACATCACAACCTATAAACGACCCCCCTGAGAGCTCGGTTGCAAATATGCTACTGGAGATGGTCACTGGAGGTTCAGGAGGCTGTTTTGGTGATATCATAGATGAGCAACTTGACAAATCTGTTGAGGTTCTACAAACTATGGATGAGTGCCTGGATATAGAAGATCCAATTATGGATACCATAAAAGTTTTTCTTAAACTTCGGGTTAGAGAAGTTATGAACAAGATTGGATTTCTTCGTAAGATGTGTGTTACAAGACGAATCCGTTTTCTTTGTTTTATACCTACCTTGATAGCCCTGTGCTTTTTAGTTTATGTAAATATTAGAATAACGCATCACTTATATTGGTCAAAACTGAAACTTTTGCAGCCCTGCTATAAACAATCAGTTATTGACATGTTTTCCTTATCACTTCAGATTGGCGGCGATGTGGGTGTGTGTACATATTTAACCATCATGAGACCCTCACTGAAGGGCTAAAAAAGTCAAATAATTATTAAAATAAGAATTCACCATATGATTTATCAGATAAATAAATATATATCACTTTAAAATGAATCTCGAAACTACAGAAAAATAAATCAAGCTGCAAGTTTTCGCTGCTAGTGTGCCAAAGATGCATTTGGTCCTTTTTAGCCTATTGTGCATTTCTTTTATTCTTTTAATTTCGTTTAGTTATGTTAAATATAATTCCTTAAATATAATTCCTTTATATATACTACGTCTTTGAAAAGATATCTTCTTCAGAAGAACAACCAGATGATCATTAAGTTTAACGCTAGCATAGCAATAAAGGCAATGCATATAAATTAAGGACAGATCGACAGGAGTTATAGCAAGATGGCCCAGATAAAACCAATATACTTAGCTCACTTCGTGACTTGGAATACAAATTCAAGCTCTTTCATCGCAGATATTGAATCAAATACCAAATTTTAATTTTTTTTTAAATAAACCTAAAATAAAACAACATTTTTAATTCAAGTGTCCTTTATGCATTTAACAAACTTCCAAAGAGCCACAACTAATGGATAGAGTAATAATTTAATACCTGCCCAAGAACATACAATAATTATATCTGTCTCTGGCTCAAACGGTGTAGAAGTTACTCTCAAAAAACGTAAAAGAAGTTAACGAATTTCCGATTTTTATCGATAATTAGAAAATGGGATGAGTTATCGAAAAAAAAAGCAAAATAAACTCGTACTGTGTAACTAAGATACGAGTATTCATGTAAAATTTCAGCTCTCTAGCTTTTGTAGTTTCGGAAATCTCGACGTTAATACGGACGGACGGACAGGGCTATGTCAACTTATTTTTTTGTGCTGAGCAAGAATATATATACTTTATGGGGTCTGCGACGTCTCCTTCTGCCTGTTACATACATTTTCACAAAACCATTATACGCTGAATTCCCATTTTCAATGGGTTCAGGGTATAAAAATAGGCAATAGTCGATAGCCTGCGCGCTATCTGACGCCAAATAATAAACATGTCATGTAATGAAGACGTAACGTGAGCCTCGACAGCGGCTTAACGATCGAAAGGGATACTTGACAAATCATCTCAGCATGTGCATGGAATAAATTTAACCCCTCCCGTGAAAATTTCAATTTTCAAATTTTGAATTCAAAGAGATCAGAGTTCAATTCTTGAATTCGGCAAAAGTGGATTTTTTTTCTTTTAACTCTCTAACAAATATTATTCCCAGACCAATATTTAACATAATGCATCTCTGCTGCATAAACATTCGAAATAATGAAAATTCTCATTTCAAAACAAATGCCAATGCCAATGCAAATACTAATGCCAAAATACCAATTTCTATAATAACAACAATCAAATAAGAACAATAATAATCATAACATTAGTTCCATAACCTATTTTAAATTATATATTCAATTGAATATGCTTGAAGCACGCATAACACGAAACCAGATCTAATTCGCATTAACCCAATTCGATAGACTATACCTCAGGAACTATAAAATCGAGTTCTGCCAATTGTTTGCAAATTTCAACACAAGATATTTTAAAATGAGAGCTGTAGTTGTAGTTTTACTCTTTGCAATCGCCACAACCGAAATCCATATTAAAAAAAAAAGTTCGAGATCTGATTTGATTGTTCATGAACAGCAGCATCATCAAAATCGTCCTTATAGGCGCACTCACCACTTGAAACGTGGCTACGACGGGAAACTATTGAATTCGGATTCATACAGGTTCGATTCGGACAGCCCGTCGAAATTGCCACATAAGCAAAATAATCTGGAAAGGAGATTCAGACCAGCAAAATTATTTGGATTCTTCAATAAATTACGGAAAAAATTCAGAAGAACAACCAGAAGAAGAACAACCAGAAGAAGAACAACCAGAAGAACAACCAGAAGAACAACCAGAAGAACAACCAGAAGAACAACCAGAAGAACAACCAGAAGAAGAACAACCAAAAAAAAAACAACCACCACCACCACCACCACCACCACTACCACTACCACCACCCCAACAACTACAAGAAAAAGAAAAAGAATAACTAGAAAATGGAAAAGAAGAACCCGGGCATTGTCACATTTATCAACACATTACTGTATTTCGGAGTAAGTCGATGTAATATTAAAAGAGAGGTTTTTACATATATAGGTATATAGTACAAGTATATGGTATCAAAATTCATATACAAGTTTAAATATTATTACTAGGTCAATCATATCTATATAATTGTTAAAATTAATAACTACATATACTTGATAAGATCATATTTGTGAATATTTTACATAACAATTTGCCGTTTTCATAAATTTGTTTGCATTTATAGGCTAGAGGAATGTTTACAGATAGAGTCTGAAACAGAGGAGTATCCCGATACGGAGAATACCGATCCGGAATATACCGATCCGGAATATACCGATCCGGAATATACCGATCCGGAATATACCGATCCGGAATATACCGATCCGGAGAATACCGATCCGGAATATACCGACCCGGAATCTACCGATCCGGAGAATACCGATCCGGAAGAAATCGATCCAGACAATATCGATGCGGAGGGTTTAACAAATGGCACAACTATTACAACAGAGGCCATTATAACTACGTTGGACGATTACGATGCGGCTGTAGCAGATTATATAAAAGAACAAGCTGAAATGAAGAAAGGAACCAAAACAACGGAATCATGGGAGAGACCAACACAGCCCACATCACAACCTATAAACGACCCCCCTGAGAGCTCGGTTGCAAATATGCTACTGGAGATGGTCACTGGAGGTTCAGGAGGCTGTTTTGGTGATATCATAGATGAGCAACTTGACAAATCTGTTGAGGTTCTACAAACTATGGATGAGTGCCTGGATATAGAAGATCCAATTATGGATACCATAAAAGTTTTTCTTAAACTTCGGGTTAGAGAAGTTATGAACAAGATTGGATTTCTTCGTAAGATGTGTGTTACAAGACGAATCCGTTTTCTTTGTTTTATACCTACCTTGATAGCCCTGTGCTTTTTAGTTTATGTAAATATTAGAATAACGCATCACTTATATTGGTCAAAACTGAAACTTTTGCAGCCCTGCTATAAACAATCAGTTATTGACATGTTTTCCTTATCACTTCAGATTGGCGGCGATGTGGGTGTGTGTACATATTTAACCATCATGAGACCCTCACTGAAGGGCTAAAAAAGTCAAATAATTATTAAAATAAGAATTCACCATATGATTTATCAGATAAATAAATATATATCACTTTAAAATGAATCTCGAAACTACAGAAAAATAAATCAAGCTGCAAGTTTTCGCTGCTAGTGTGCCAAAGATGCATTTGGTCCTTTTTAGCCTATTGTGCATTTCTTTTATTCTTTTAATTTCGTTTAGTTATGTTAAATATAATTCCTTAAATATAATTCCTTTATATATACTACGTCTTTGAAAAGATATCTTCTTCAGAAGAACAACCAGATGATCATTAAGTTTAACGCTAGCATAGCAATAAAGGCAATGCATATAAATTAAGGATGACATGTCAAACTTTACCCTATCGCATTGATAAGTTAAAAAGCAAAGTAACTTTTAAAAAAAACTTGAAGAGATCATTTGGTAATCGTGAATGAATCATGAACATAACGAGTCCTTTTGCGGAGCTTCAAAGATTTCTCGACTAGGAGAACCACTGAACCCTGCAAATAACTGATATTATTTTATTTTCTTCTCCATTATACCTCGATTTCCCGCCATTAATCGGTATCCTAAAATTTAATTATGTCACCAGCTCCAAAACTTTGAAATATATATCAATTTTCCAAACACCAAGAGATTCACATAAATTTGTGGCCAATCGAATTTACAGTTAAAGATCCGTTTGGTTTCTTATATACAGATCGACAGGAGTTATAGCAAGACGGACCAGATAAAACCAATATACTTAGCTCACTTCGTGACTTGGAATACAAATTCAAGCTCTTTCATCGCAGATATTGAATCAAATACCAAATTTTCACAGTTTAAAAATAAAGCTAAAATAAAACAACATTTTCAATTCAAGTGTCCTTTATGCATTTAACAAACTTCCAAATAGCCACAACTAATGGATAGAGTAATAATTTAATGCCTGCCCAAGAACATACAATAATTAGATCTAGTGCGGTCTTTTTAAATGAAATACATCGACCAATTAACTTTAACGTACTTGCGACTATTTTTACGATTGCAAAAATCTTTTTAATTATTCGTATTAATATTTTACCACGTGAGCTTTGTAAAACCTTAATAGACTTAGAAATGTCACTTATTAATCGGCCCAGTGGATTGGCTACCAATACGCACATAAAAGATGCAAATGCTGCCTTTGCAAAATATTTGGACAAGTGATTAATAGCTACGCCTACACATGAGTATACAGCAAACGTGAAAAAGGCTATGAAGAGTTTTAGGAAAAATGAGCCATCGACTGATAATGTTTTTTCTTGTACTTCTTCATCACACAGAACACTGGGTACTATAAACACAAGTACCCCGAACAAAACCATTTTGATTAGAAGAACCGTTAAGACTATTGCACAACAATTGCGTTACTTACGGTATTTATGGCATCGAAATTAGTTACACTTATGTAACTTTGCATTGCAAATTGCAGAGTTAATAATCAATTGGGTGTTATTTGTCCAATCTTAATGAAATTTGAAGCCAATCCGAATCCAATTCTTTTTCGCAGGTGGTCCGAACATCATTATTCGTCCATACATCAACTAGAATAGTTAATTATCTTCTAAAATTTATGCTAATAACGTCAACTTCAAATATTATTCCCAGACCAATATTTAACATAATGCATCTCTGCTGCGTAAACATTCGAAATAATGAAAATTCTCATTTCAAAACAAATGCCAATGCCAATGCAAATACTAATGCCAAAATACCAATTTCTATAATAACAACAATCAAATAAGAACAATAATAATCATAACATTAGTTCCATAACCTATTTTAAATTATATATTCAATTGAATATGCTTGAAGCACACATAACACGAAACCAGATCTAATTCGCATTAACCCAATTCGATAGACTATACCTCAGGAACTATAAAATCGAGTTCTGCCAATTGTTTGCAAATTTCAACACAAGATATTTTAAAATGAGAGCTGTAGTTGTAGTTTTACTCTTTGCAATGGCCACAACCGAAATCCATATTAAAAAAAAAAGTTCGAGATCTGATTTGATTGTTCATGAACAGCAGCATCATCAAAATCGTCCTTATAGGCGCACTCACCACTTGAAACGTGGCTACGACGTGAAACTATTGAATTCGGACAGCCCGTCGAAATTGCCACATAAGCAAAGTAATCTGGAAAGGAGATTCAGACCACCAAAAAGACCAATACAACCGCCAACTAGACCGAAAACAAAACGAACTACAACAACACCAAAAACACGATCAACAAGATCGCGAAGAACAACCAAAAGAACAACAACCACCAACACCACCAGCACAACAACAACTGCAAGTACAACAAATTGGACAACAGATTGTGCGTAAGTAAAATAAAAAAAAAAAAGTATTTGCATATATATTATTGTAAAGTTATATTTTCGATTATTTTGCCTAATATCTCTTAATTTTGTTTTATTAAATATATTGATCTGCATCAACAGACCAGGGGAATGTGAAGAACAACAGACTGATACAGGTGCGGTAGATACAATTGAAATTGATACAACTGATGCAGCTACTGCAAATACAACCGTTAAAAGAACAACGATCAGTTTGAAAGATGAATTCGCATCTCTTATTAGCGAACAAGCAGAGATGATCAAACGAACAGAAACAACACAATCATGGACACCAAAAGCGCCTCCGCCAGAACGTATAGATAAACTATTAATAAGCGAAATTGCCGATATTATATCGGATCTTTTTCTTGGAGGAAATGGAGACTGCTTTGCTGATATCATAAGTGATCAAGTTCAAAAAGCAACAGATGTGCTAATAGTACTACGTGACTGTGACGATATAGAGGATCCAGTTCTGAACGTTGTATCTAAATATCTTAAAAAGGTAGCTGTACAAATTCGTGAAACGAATTCCTATACATCTTTCTGTAAAATGAAAGGAATTTTGAAGTTTGCATGCTACGGAATAGCATTGATAATAATGAGTAAGTTATATGCTATTAATTTTGGAATAGTAGTTCGAATGTTCCCTAGAAACATTAATCTTTATAGTACGTGCAGGAGACAAGAAATGATAGATATTTTTACTCTAGCGCTTCAGTTTGGCGGCGATGTGGCCGTCTGCGTATATGTAAGCTTCACCAATTCACCGCTTAAAGAGCATGTAAAAGGCAAAAAAAAACATTAATCGATTATTGAATCATATAATTAATTGTAGCGTGTAACCTTAAAATTATAAATTTAAATTAATCGACGTTGGCTTTTAAATTATTTTTTTTTTTATAGTTTTAATGACCAATAAGCATTATTGGTATACCGCAATGCCATAGTATAGTAAAAAGAAGTAAATTCGCAAAAAATATATGTATTAAGGAACACAAATTTGTCGTGGTTAATCTATTCCTTTTCTAAGTAACAGAACAGACATGAAATTTGTAAAGTACACTGTATACAGCTCCTCCTCCTAGAGAACGTTGCATTTGAGATCTAATACTGAAGCATTTTAACAAATCTATGGTTAAACTGGCCTAATAAGGCTGCGCTATGCATCTTTCCTGTCGGCGATTTGCTAACCACCTTCATTATTGCACTATTTAGAATAAATTTTTGAATAAAACAGCCAAACTTCATCCGTTCTTATATACGCGATATGAGCGTAATTTGTTTTTTCTATAATTTATCCCATTGTTATCGATTTTTTATCGATAATAAGGAATCGATAAAAATCGACACCGTTTAAGCTACAAAATTTAAATTTGTATATTTAGGTAGAAATTATGGATACGAAAATTCGGTAGTATATATATATATATATATTCGATATATATTCGTGATCGAGATGATGAGCTTATATGATCTAGCCATATTCATCTTCCTCCAATTGATTGAGTTATCTTGCCGACATCAAAGGGCCTTGTGATGCAGCATATAATGGGGCTATGTTGGTTCTACAATTGTATTCGGAAAACATCCATGGGTGAGGAACTTTAAGTAATAGAAAAGAAAAACCAACAAACTTTAAATTGATATTAAGAGCACTTCAATATGCTTTATTTGAATTGCATACTAATTAACCGTTATTATTCCGATTATGAGTTGATATAAGTTGATGTTCAATTTGTAATTATTGCTGAGCAATACTTAAGATCGCTTGTAAAGGCAGCCGCTGTACCAAGTAGTGCTCGAGCACTCTCCAATTTGCACTTATCAGCTATTTGCGCATTTATAAACAATATACGTTTGGTTATGTCAATTACAGATTTGTTGACTTCATGATATCTCTCCACATTCCTTTGGAAGCATTGACCTTGTTCACTTTTACAGTGTTCACTGATTTCCGCGAGTTTATTCTTAATATCCTTGGCCGGGCTCTCTATGTCTACAAAATCAATGTGATGCGCCGGCGTCGGTGGACATTCCTTCATTTTGGTTAAAAATTCGTCTGCTGTTCTTGTTACATCATCGACCACAGTTTGATGACAGTTCGTAGCATTCAAATTATTGTTTACCTTCAATAAACTCTTCAACGTTCTGTGCTTTATTGGCTCTACCTCTATGTCATGTTGAGGCAAAAGAAATTTCAAATCATCGTTTTCTCTTCTAGCCAGTTTTCGCGAGTTAACTACATGAGCTACATGAAGCAGTGTTGCACACAATATCAGCAATGCGAATTCCCTACTCATTTCTACTCGAGATCCGAATTGGAATGATCGTTAGTTACGGCAACAGTTTAATATTCTGCAAAAAAAAGGTATTAATCTAGTTAAATATGGAAAAATTTAAATTAAAAGCAATTTAAATAAATTAAATTAAAGCCAGGCCACTTTAATCGAATCTAATCGACTTTGGATATATCCAGAACCCTGCCCAGAGCTAAAATTCCAATCATTCCAGGAATTATCCAATTTTGTGTTCATACAGACAACAAACAGATGGACAGACAGCAGAACATAATAATATATATAAACTATTATTATCAAGAGTACTTTAGTCGAGAATGGTCTACGAAAAGAATATAAACTGAATACTCGGTATACTACGGCGGTTCACTCGGATTACTCCTACGACTGAACTGGCTTCGTAAAAGCCACACAGCCCAATAAATATCTCATTCTCTCTGTCTCTTTCTCTTTCTTTCTCTCTCTCTCACTCTCTCTCTCTCTCTCTCTCTCTCTCTCTCTCTCTGTGTGGTTTGTTCGGACGGACAGACAGACATAGCCATATCGACTCAGCTCATCAGCCAAATCACGAACATATATACTTTATGGGGAAAATAGAAGGTTTTTGATAACCTTATGTATTAGGTTCTGCAATGAACATTTTTAACTGCCAAAGATAATAATCGCCTTTCTCCTTTCAGATAAGATTAAAAATAAATAAAACAAATTCAATAAGTTTCAAATTCGTTTGTGTATTATTATTTTAATTTTAATTCATTAAATTTTACTTTCTATTATTTAATTTATTATTATTTCTTTCATGTTAAAATTCTTTGACACAACCGATTACTTCTTGTACTAGACTAGCAAATGGAGCCAATAATAGACGCGTTTCATTATAGGCGCACTTTAGAAATGAAACTTCAAAGTCGAACTTTGCATTAAGAGATGTTTGCATTAATTCCGTGCCCGTATCAATAATAAAGAGCGCAGTTGTCAGCATAATGGCCGAGCAACGGTCCATTTCATATTGGCATGGTTGCCTAGCTTTTTCAACCGACTGGATAAAACGTATTAAATTACGCGACACATCGTCATCGCCAGCAACGCAGTTCTTCGCACGAAATGCAATCACTGGCTCTGCTAGGTGTTTGACAGCATTTTGAAAACAAGTGTATACTTCAGGAATCGCAAAGCTCTGAATGAGATTGTTCATAAAGCCTTCCGGGTATTTCAAAGTCACACATGTAACACACTGCAGGCTCGTTGCCAGAATAATGATAGCAAAGAGCTTTTGCATTCTGTGACTGTATTTCAGGACTGAACGAATGAATGGTACTCAAAAATTCGTATAGGAATATGCTTTCTCATCAATTTAATGACATTGGCTACACTGACTGTGTATATAATTCCATTTGATATAATTAACTGACATTAGTAAAACAATCGATTCGAAAATGTATTTTACTTAGTTTTCTTAAAAATGCAATATACATCTATTTTGTAAATTTATAATACAAGCAGAAGGATCCGTTGCAGATCCCATAAACATATATGAGATATACCTATGCTGTACTGATCGTCCATGGGCTAAGTATTCTAATGCTCTGAACCCATTAGAAGATGGGACTTAAATGAATGTAATATGCAGAAGAGCTTTCTCATATTTGTTTTTTAGAATACGTATCATTTCATTATTATCGATAAAAATCGATAATTTCACCTTGTTTTTTAAGCGTAATACGAAAATTTGAATTGTTCGCTTTACTCCAGCCTTATGCGTACCTATACAGACGATTCGTGGTTAAATTATAAGCTGAATCAGCATCGTACGCACTTGGCCAACTGTTGGCCATGCCAACTGGCCATAACAAGTTTGTATATCATACATGCAACATTAAGCTGCACAGGATAGTCCATAGCCAACAATTTGTTGGCCAAGTCAACACGTAAGCAGAATCCCAATCTGTACGAAAGGATTGTCGATTTGCTACATGTGTATGTGTGTGTGTGTGTGTGTGTGTGTGTGTGTGTGTGTGTGTGTGTGTGTGTGTGTGTTTGTGTGTGTGTGTCTGTGTGTGTCTGCTGACCTCAGTATATTTTGCAAATGTCAGAGTCAAATCCAGGCATTTATCATGATTTAAATGAATTATTGAAGTATATATCTTTGGCATTCCCTATTGGACTATCACACACACACACACACACACATACACACACACAAACATCCCAGTTACCCGTTTCTCTTTGTTGTAAATGGGTTAAGTCAACTGTTCTTTGTTGGGTCACAAGACCAATGTGATTTGTTGATTTACTTACTATCTGCGGAACTGCGCTTAAATAGCAGACGTTCTCTTACCTAATTTTAGAGCTTATGCCTAGGCTGAAACTATGGAAAAGTAAATTTATTGAATGTCCGTTTAATACTTTCCTATTACTTCTCACGGCCTTAAATGGAATTTGTATTATGATAATTTCTTTATTCAAATTGGTCTTGTAATTTATTTATTATTTAGATTATTATATATACACTCCACATTATTGATTCTATGGTGATCTGCTAGAATACTATAATGAAACAATCATCTGGAGTTATCAATTAATATTTTCAATAAATTCAAGCTTTAAATTAAAGGCTTAACATAACTATAATTGATAGAATTGCTCATAGATCAATTTATTTACCAAATAATTTTAATTAAAATATTATAAAATTCAATCATTGAAGATAATAACATTAGTTAGATTAACTATTGCGAAACATAAATTTAAAAAATTAAAGTTTTCAATTATTGAACTTTTCGAAAATATTTCTTGCTCGATTTAGTAGCTTTGTAAGCTTTTCAACATTTGTATCTTCGCATTTATTCATATTTGGAATTTCAAGTGAATCAAGCAGGCACTCTATGGTTCTCAGATGGATGATCTTAATCAAAAACATATCGTTCCAGCTACATTCTGAGACCAGCGAACAGTTTTTTATAAGCTTTTTGATTTCGGGCAATAGTTTTTCGTCAATTTTTTTTAGAAATGCATCCACCTTTGCACTACTTCCTGCACACTTCTTAATGGATGATTGCAGTTTCCGAATCCTCATATTATAAACGTTAAAGAAATTCATTTTCAACTGTGTCATATTGGCAATAGAAAACTTTTCAGAGAACTCATTTAACGACTTTGTAGAATAAACCTAGAAGTTTTTATTGTTTTTTAATTACGTTTTAAGCAAAGTTTTATTTATGGAAACTTACGCTGAAGACACTGATACACAAAATTAATACAAATAAATGATCCATTCTGCAGTCGATCGCTTTCAACACAATTTAAATACTCTCTTTGGAAGACTTAATGTTAGAATGATGCCAAGCGTGAACTAAACGCATTCGATTCATTTGTGAATAGTGTAATAGGATTTTGCACACATTAAATACAGCTTAACAGCTTTTAACGTACTTGCTGAGAGCTGTGGATAAATATTATAAAAATAAAAAAATAATGTGAATATAATTATAAATATGCGACACATTAATAAAATACTTTACAATCACAGAAAAATCTTTTCATATATGATAATACGACTCGTCGCCCTGATCAAGAATATTTATACTTCACGGGCTATGCCACGCCTCAATCTGCTCTTTACAACGATAATGCCATGATTTCCCATTTGCAATTGATTCAGGGTATTAATATCATACATTCGATTAATAATATGTATAGAAGTGGAATAAGCTATTGAATTGATTAACTATAGTATACAGGCAAACACAATTGAAAGAAAGACAACTAACTCTTGACTAGCTTAGGCAAGCAATTGAAAGTTTGAAGTAATCTTTATGTTAAATGCAAATTCATAGTTCTGGCTAAGCCATTTTTATATTGTTAACGAAAGGTAAAGTGCAAGAAAATTAGTTTTTCCTTTGTCTGTAAATAAAAATGTCGAATATTGGCTAATTATGAACACGAAGGGTCAGAAGCTTTTCGTACAAAATTACTTAATCTGCATGCGAAGACAATTACCAATCAACAAGATATTATGCGTTAATCGCTTTAAACAATGCCCAGGCAAACACTTGTGGAAGTGGAATTTCGTGGCACGCAATTGGCATTTACTGTCTTAAATAAGTTTTCGGCACGGGGAAATTCTCGAAGGGCCGACCAGCAGCATTTAATGAGCGGCCCCAAATCGAAGGCAACAAACGATTTTTCGAAGAGGCAATCAGTCAACACTGCAGCTCGAGCAACTCGAAGAGCTATGGCACCCGCAGCTGCCCCATCCCCAGAACGTGTCCAATTTTACTAATTAGAGCAAATATTTGTCTTCTTGATCAATTTGGTGGGTGGCAGGCCTCGCCACCTACACAGCACCGCCCAGTCATTACCAGCACGCACAGCGTAACATCTTGGTCCCCAGGCGCCCCAGCCCCAAGTTTGCCCCGCCGCCTTGACAAGAATTTAATTACGCGCCCACTCAATGGGGACAAAAATCAGTCAACCCCGTACAAACTCCCTTGTCCCCGTTCATTTAAAGGGAAGCAAGCAACTGCTCCAGCTATTTGTTAACTAGAAATCACTTTTATATGTCAGTCAGGAGTTTCCAGCAGTCAGGAGTTTAGCTTAGACTCTTTTCATAGAGTCAATAATTTATTGAAATAATTTATTGGTTTGCAATTTCTTAGCTTCAACTAGTTTTAAATAATATATATATAAATATAACT
The DNA here is from genome assembly GCA_035047405.1 of Drosophila stalkeri. Taxonomy (NCBI): domain Eukaryota; kingdom Metazoa; phylum Arthropoda; class Insecta; order Diptera; family Drosophilidae; genus Drosophila; species Drosophila stalkeri. The sequence continues at coordinate 6,336,168 of JAWNPR010000149.1, read as the reverse complement.
AATAATTTGTTAAGGCTTAGAAGTAGTTTCCAGCTAAGTAGATTTCAAATTGACATTTAAATGTCTCCTTCTGACACTTTCTGCAGTCAAATCTAATTCGAAAATAATTGCAAGAATATTCCATTATTTATTATTATATATATACTTTATTATTAGAGTAGAAAATTAACAATGAACAAGAAGAACTTTTAGGATGTACATAGGAGAAACGAGATTTTAAGTAATAAAAACTTTTTGATTAATTTATAATAATAATAATAACAAAGAATAATGTAATCCTTGAAATCAATATGAATTGGAAATTATGTAAAGAACTTTTGAAAAACTAATCTGGCTCGATTCAACATCCTTGTTAGCTTCTTAAGCACCTTCCGTTGACAGGATCTCAGCTTTGGAAAATCAAGTGTGTCAAACACGCATTCGGAAGTAATCGTGTAAATATTTGTTACTTTCATCTTTGCCTCCTCGCTACAGCCTAGGGACCCCCACTCCACACAATCCTTGACAATATACCTACAATTTTCAACAATATAGTCCAATTTCGATATCAAATCCATATAATTCTTATTCAGCGGGCTCTCAGCACACTTGATATAAGAAGAGTTCAGCGTCTGCAACTTTAACGAATAGTCAGAAAAAAATGATGTTGTTAAGAGTGGTATTTCCTCAACAATCGTTGCTCTGTCGAATACATTTGTTGCGCCAGTTAGATGGATCTAAAAGAATTGTTATTCAGTAAATGCGATTTGGGCTGATTTCCATATTTAGTAACTCACGCTAAAGCCACTGATACAGAAAAATAAAATCAATAAGTGGCACATTCTACACTCGCTCCCTTTCAATACGATTTAAATACGATCTTTTAGAATACTAAAACTAAACTACATTTGATATATATATTTGTGAAACTTGTAATTGCATTTTTCACACATTTCCAAATGAAGTGAAACTGAAATTAATTGAGCGTGCATAATTAACCTTATTAAAAAAAATGAATTTTATGTTAATACAATATTGCTGTCTATTGAATTACATTATTATTGTTTTTGAAAATTATTGACTGGCTCGAATAAAAGATCTTGATTCCTATATTATTTTATTTTTTTTGTTTTGCCAATTTCTTAAAAGTAATTATAAATATACTCCGTCCTAATTATTCATATTGTCCCACTGTTAATATTTCAAAAAAATTAATTAAACCACCATTTATAAACCTGTTTGATTGGTATTTATTTCCAATTTAAAGATTATAATAATATAAAAATAAAAAAAAGTAGAATATGCTATAAAGCTTTCGGCAAACTATGCCTACCGTAGACTTATAGAGAGAGAGAGATATATATAGATATATATATATATTAGATATATATATTGGCACATGTTCAGCCCACGTCTTAGCTAGAAAAATAAGTATCCATAGGGAATTAGTTAAAGAATTTACCGGTTCGCTGACTACTAAATACCAAAAATAAATAAATAAAAAAAAAATAAGTAATTAAAGTTGGCAATAAAAAGCATTTTATATCAAATAAAATAAAATATACATATATGTGTTTCAAAACGTGTTTGTAAAATGAGAAAAAATGATTTGTATTCAACATGTGACATGTGATCCACGCTCTTTATTTTAAGTTATGGCATTATTCCTCTGCTTTAGCTGTTGTCATATCAGATACCCAATTAGTTCCGTTTGCTTAACGAAATATTTTTGTATCTGTCAATTCACTATTTTATACAGCTGATTAGTATTTGTATTTGTATTTGTGGTTCGCTGCACGACTATTTCTATATTTTATTCGATAGATTGTAATTTTTATGAGAAGTAACCGAAATACTCAATGATGAAAGCAAAAAAATTGAGCAACTAAATAAAGTGAGCCACTCAACTGGTTGTTTAGTTTACAAAGTCAAAACAAACGATTTAGCGTATTTCGAAACAGAACCCAGAACTTTCAAAATCAACGGAAGTTATTTATGTAACTTACAAAAAGTATAAGAAAAATCATTTCAATTAAAAGCTTTTTATATACGCTATAATTCTTGAAGTGAATTCCACTAGAAGAAGTCCAATAGGGACTTCTTTAGAAATTTCGCCTTTGGCAATACAAAAACAGCATACAAATGAAGTTGATTGCTCTTTGCTGAAATTGGGACACTTTCTAGATGAAAGGATTATTAAGAGATTTTCTAAGAGAATCAAAAGTTTTGCTATTTGCGACAGACTCAATAATTCTCGCATTTTATGGCCCAAGTTTTATTCGTATTGTTTTGTGTGCTTAGTCCTCCATCTCTCTCTCTCTCTCTCTCTCTCTCTCTCTCTCTCTCTCTCTCTCTCTCTCTCACTCACTCTCGCTCTCTCTGTGTATAGTTTGTAAACTTTGCACTTTGTGCCATAAAATTATATAAAATATATCCTCCCACAGCCGCTCTGTCGTTTGAGCTGCTGTCAATGTCGTTTGCTGCCAAAAAGTTGAAAGGATACAATTTGTGGTACCATCAAAACAATGCCTGAAGTGCCAAAAAAAAAAGGAGTAGTTACGCTAGCAGAAGCACAAAACAACTGTGCACTATGCTCTCATTTAAGATAAGATTAAATGACTTGTGTATATAAAGAAAGGACTTCGGATGCCTTTGTGCAACTTGATATACTTTTTTGTCATACGAAAGTAGTTTGATTTGGAGATATGAGCTTGCTAAGAATAGTACGAACTTATAGCTGCATACATACAGCCAGTATGAAAGTCTGGAGTGAAGCTCGAAATACCCTGTAAACGTACGCCATGAATGGGTATATGTAGCCGTTTGAAAGTCAGTCTCTCGTTCGTTTCGATTTATCTTCAATTATTTCCGTTATCGAAAAATCAAATATTTATATGGGACAAAGTAAGTTTCCCACTTTCAAAGTGGAAGGCTAGCTTGGTCTGCTGTAAGCGTAGCAATTATGCAGTTATATTGTTTGAGATTTTGGGCTACTATAAGATATACAGTCAAATTATACAAGACTTCCGGCCACATTGAGGCTAATGGGAGGCGACCAAAATTGCTGCACTGATTGTAAATTAAATGCTGAAAGACAAGACCGACAAATTTAAAAAACATTACGAGTAATGGGTGTGAAGTTTTTATAAATATCAATTCTCAGTTGGGGACAGTTGACAATGATTTGCGCAGATTAAAAACAGGCAAGCTCTAGCAGAGCTGTCTACATATGTATATAAATATTAGATTATAGATTTAAACGTATATATTCCACATACTAAATAATGCAAACATTTCAAACTCATCCAATTTTTACCTGTCACCGACGACAAATACGTAAATGACTAGCGAAAAGACATTTTAATGAGTATATATATATATATATATATATGATTGTATTTAGCTGTATGCCAAACGGATATATTCCCACAGTCTGTCCACTCAAAATAATTTCTTACCTCATCGAGAACATTGATCTCGCGTGCCAGAATCCGAGTCGCGTACCACGTACCACGCCAGGGAGCACAACTTGTGTTCATAGTTGGTTTATTTAATTTTAAAAATGATCTGTGCTACGCGACAAGCAAATCTGTTTTCTAGCGAACTATACCAAGTAAGATGCCATACAAGAGATCTTGCCAGATATATACATATATATAAATACAAACATTTCAACATATATATTTCAATTTATTTAATAATTTCACCATTGTCAAGCTGTCAAGGCTTGGTATTCCCCATAACTTGTAGAGTCCGAAAATCAAGAAAGTACAATAGAAATTTGACTATATTAATTTAAGATTTTATAATGCTTAAAAACTTCCAAATATTCTCAGCTAAAAAGTACACAATAATAATTTGATAAACAATTTATAATAATAAGTTAGTAAATATTAAAAAAAAAAATATTTTTTAGTAATAGAGTTAGCTATTAAATAAAGCTTGTTCTAGTGATACTGAAAATGTATTCATAATTTTTAACAAAAAATCGAAAAATATTTAAAAATATTTTCAATACAGATATAAATAAAATAATAAAAATAAAAATAATAAATAAATATATTGCCTTTACATCTGCTAAAACTTCAGTTTCCTTAATTGCGTATTGTATAAACATTTTGTGACAAAATTATAAAGTTTTCTAGTCTATTCCCCCTGTATGGACATAGTTTGTAGTTTCAATCCTCTGCCTATGGAGAGCTGTTGAATATATGAAAGTTTTCAGTGTTGGATATTTGTTTACAATACCAAAATCTTGTTGCTGGCATGTTTACAATCCACCCAAATGGGCAAACATCGCAAGACTTGACCAGAACCGCATTTCAAATGGAATGTAAGAGGTGCAGTGCTTGATACGACGAATAAGTAATACACTATCTAGCAAACTCTACTTATTTAATCAATTTCAATAGTTCATAGTTTATAATTTATAGTATATTATAAAAGCAGCAATAAATACAAATATGATTATAAACCCGGCCAGGTCTGAACCGAGCACCGCTGTCTGTCCTCAGCAAGAATACAAGTAAATCTAGGGAATGTGTTTTCTCTATGCATGTGAGTGTTTTTTTTTTTTTTCTTGGGTGTCACTTGAAACATGGTCTGCCTCTTTTCTGTTTTCATTTATTTATTATTATTTTTTTAGTTTCATTTTTTTTTAGAAACTTTTCCATTCAAGCTGCAAAATGTCAAAAGAAGCTGAACATTTGTATATTTACAGCACAGAGCGGAATACGCTTCACATGTAAAGTTGATATGTAAAGAAAAATAAAGGCACATCTATACAAGTAGGAAATATACAAGTAGGAAATGTCTATTCTGCAATGACTGACTGGGTGATACCCTGTGAAATATTTTATATTGCTGTACTCGTAACTGAATAATAATTTCACAAAGTTTATAACATTTGGAAGTTGTATTAAAGACATATTTTTGATTTGTTTATTTTGACTAGAGTTGACCTAACTTTGTCATTCCCGCCAGTTATGTCCCAATTCTCAGTTAGTGATATTTTTGTACAATTTGGAGGATCTGCCAATTTAGTCAGTTTAGCCATCGGCTCACAAGACAATGAATAAATAAAGTTTGCCATAATTTTTAATTGACGATTTCAAAACTACAATAGTTATCGGTTTCTACAATAGTTATCGATTTCTTTAAACAAACTTGATCTGCGCATGCTGCAAAGACAACTCTCTAACTATTATCGGATCTGAGATCAATGCGTTCATACATACGAACAGTTCGCAAAGAAACTAGAATTTTATTCAAATTATTTATTTGGCTATTTATTTCTATAGAACTATATAATATATTTGCTGTTAATAATATTTTTTTTTCACAAAGAATCTTTATTATCTAATTATAATCAATATTTTAATTAAATTTATATTTTAAAATGATATATAAATTATAAATTTGGTTTTTAATCGATATTCTATTTAATTATTAAATATTATTATTATCATATTATTATAATTATTTAATTTACTAATTATATGCAAATTCAGGAATATTTAAAAATATATTCACTTTTATTCTTTGATTAATTACTTTTGAGTGTTTTCAGATTCGCCTTAGATGAAAACCCAGACAAAGTTGGGATGATCGAAATTTGTTGTTCTTAAATCAAATGGATATACATATATATGTATGTATGTATGTATGTATGTATATATGTATTTGCATTGCTTTTACTAAGAAAAATTTGTTGAAGGTCAATTCGAATAACAGCTGAGTGAGCTTTACATACATACATACGTGCACACATCTTTACATATATACATAAACATATGCACATGTGCACACACGCACATATAGACGGCAGAATGAATGCATGTGCATGTGTGTGTGTGTGCATGTGTGTGTGATTTGTGTCATATGCTTTTCGTATATTTGTTTGCTTGTTGAGGAGGCTGCTGTTGTTGTTGTTGTTGTTTTTGTTGTTGCTGTTGCCATTTGGCTTGTATTTTTTTGGCACAAAAGGCAACGTGCATTAAAATTGATAGCCTTTGACACGGCTGCGGGCCGCGCGGGTAGCAGCGAAGAGTGAAGCAAAAGACGAAATGGAATTGACAGTCACTGTGAGAGATGGCTTCAAAAGCTTTGCCTTTTATAATGTACGCACACAAATGCGTCTCGTTTATGTATGAATGCATGAGTGTGTGAGCATGAGTGAATATATGAGTGTATTAGTGTGTGAGTGTATGGCATGCTTTGCACTTTGCTTTTTGTCGCCTTTGCTCTGGCAGCTGCTGCTGTTGATGTTGCTGTTGTTGTTGTTCGCTTTGGTGCCAATATGTCTGCCAGAGCACACATCAAGTTGTATTCATATACCTGTGTGTGTGTGTGTGTGTGTGTAGCTGTCTGCTTGTTGCTGTACGTACATACGTACATACGTATATGCTCAGATAACTGACAAAAAACAACAGCAACAATTACCTCGGCGAAACAACAAACAAAAGCATTAAGATAACAAAAAGACATGAAACTTCGTGTCTAGCATAATTTGCAAAAAGTACACAAATAAAAAGAAAGACCGAAAAAAAAACACTATGAAAACATGTTAAATAGAGCCAAAACAATTAAGTTACCTGAATACATTCACACACACTGGCATAACAAATAGAATCAACTTGGAAAACGAGCTTAAACCCAAGAGTTCAAGTTAATTTTGCGAGTAGAGTTTTAGTATGAATCAAGTGACAATTGAATGTGAGGTAACTCTCTATCTATCTCTCTCTCTCCTTTCCTTGATATTTCTCTTTCAGATACTTTCTGATATCTCTCTGTCTCTCTCTCTCTCGGTCTATCTCCTTCGCTTAGAGGGAGAGTGTCATAATCTCAATCCTTTTTGCTGCTTTCCTCTCTTTCATTTTCTTGATCTTTTTCTTTCTGCTTCTTTTTGTTTGTTGAAAATCGACCTTTCATTCTAATCACTCTTTCTCTCCCACACTTCATATTCTAATCTCTCTCGCTCTCTCTCTCTCCCTCGCTCTCTCTCTCTCTCTCTAACTCTTTCGTTCTTATCTCTCTCTCTCTCTCTCTGTCTCTCTCTCTCTCTCTCTCTCTCTCTCTCTCTCTCTCTCTGTCTCTCACACTTTCATTCTAATCTCTTTCTCTCTCACTCTTTCATTCGAATCTCTTTCTCTGTCACTCTTTCATTCTAATATCTCTCTCTCTCTCTCACTCTCCCTCCTGCTCTCTCTTTCTTTGCCACTCTTTCATTCTAATATATCTCTCTCTCTCTCACTCTCTCTCTCCCTCATTAACATTCTCTCTCTTTCTCTTTCTCTCACTCTCCCTCTCTTTCTCCCTCTCTCTATCTCTTTCTCTCTCACTTTAAAATTCTCTCTCGCTCTCTCTCTAATCTCTCATTCTAATCTCTTTCTCTCTCACTCTTTCATTCTAATCTCTTTCTCTGTCACTCTTTCATTCTAATCTCTCTCTCTCTCTCTCTGTCTCTCACTTTAAGATTCTCACTCTCTCTCTCTCTTTCTCATAATCTCAAACCTTTTTACTGCTTTCCCTCTTTTATCCTTCCCTCTACCTAAATGTTTATCTTTCTTTATCTTTTCTCTTCCATTCTTCATCTTACTTAAGCTAACAGCTTTGTGTTTTGTAAATAAAGCACATGGAACATATATACTTTTAATACAACCTTACCTTATTTCGATGTGATAATGAAAATTCCGAAAATAAATATTTTAAAGTCATTATCAAAGAAATGAAGCTTAATGAAGTTCATATCAGTCAATGTACAAAGTATCTTACTAAAATCCAAATAGCTGAACAACAATTAAATTCAATCTAATCATAAGATTAGATTAGATTTCTTATCAGTGTCAACATAATCGAAGTTATTGTCGTAGTGTATTTGAATTTAGTGCATTCGCTAACATCAAGCATTAAACTTGAACCACAAATGACGCCACAAATACGCCCCCTGGCGGCCAATTTGCAACGCACAGCCATTGAGGAGCTGAACGAGGTGCCCGAGCGTCTAGAGGCGGATATTGAGGCATTACGCACCTGGCTCGAACAGCAACCGTATTTGCGCGCACGCAGCGACGATCAGTTCCTGGTGGCCTTCCTGCGCGGCTGCAAGTTTAGCCTGGAGAAGGCCAAATCGAAGCTGGATAAGTATTATACGCTGCGCACTCGCTATCCGGACTTTTATACGATACGTGATGTGGACAGCCAGCGCATGCACGAGCTACTGCGCCTTGGGTAAGTGAGTGGCTGGTTCAGGTAGCAGGTAGCAGCAACTGCTAATGATTCCGCTGTGTCCCTCCTCCTGCTCAGCGTTGGCTTACGTTTGCCACGTCCACTGCACGATGATGGACCACGGCTCATTTATGTGCGACCCGGCTGCTATGCGGCAGACAAGTATAGCTTTGAGGAGATAATGGGCTTGTCGCATGCCATGAGCGCGTTGAGTCTACAATTTGATGACTACGCCGTCATCTATGGCTGCCTGCTCATCATCGACTTTAGCGGCTATACTGCGGCCCATCTGCTCCAGCTGACGCCCAGCATAGTGAAGAAGATGTCCGTCTTTGCCGAGGATGCCATGCCGATTCGGGACAAGGGCAGGCACATGATCAACACGAATTCCGCCTTCGAAAGGGGCTTCAATATGATGCACTCAATACTGCCCGCCAAGGAGCAGGGTCGGGTATATACATACATATATGCATAATACATAAGCTCCCTCACAGCAGCTTTCGATTCTGCTCATTTAAACAGATCTCAGTTCATGGAAGCAATTTGGAATCCGTCTACAGCCACATACCACAAAGGTATTTGCCCACACACCTGGGCGGGGAGCAGGGCACGCTTGAGGAGCTCAAGCAGCAGACCTGGGATATCTTTACGGAACATCGTGAATACCTTAGGGCAGAGGCCAACTATGGGGTTGACGAAAAGCTGCGACCCGCCGGACAGAGTTGCGATTATGACAGCATCTTTGGTGTCGCTGGATCATTTCGCAAATTAGACTTTGATTGATTCATATGTTCATACTAACACTAACACTTTTCTGAGAAGTCCATCAGTTCTTTTGGGTATATCTATATTAATGTAAATTTCACTTGAAATAAAATTGTGAGCAAAGGACGATGTGTAGCTAGAACTTTATTACATTATTATCTATTACTGAAGTATTTATACAATATAATATACAATATTTACAAAGTGAGAGAGAGAGAGTATATTGGTTCCTCCGTTATTCAAGATGGTGACTGAAATTTGCACTATATATACTCTCTTATATCGTATATCGTATCGTATATATATTTTAGAATTTTATATTAAGTTTATCTATGATATCTCAGAGATGCTATTTCAATGAATATATAAATATAAATATTATGCCTACTTAGGTTCATGACAAATCGAGAAAAACATTTTCTCAACGATAACCGAGTATAAGAGTATTTGATTTTCGACTTGAGATTCATTCGCTTTTTTTTATAATTTAATGCATTTTTATTCGGTTTTGGCATGAATGGGTTTTCGACACCCACGCAAGAATTCAGCCCATATTTATGGGAATTGCATGCTTCTATTTGTTTTCTGTTCAGTTGAGTATATACTTAATAATCCGATTTATAGCCAAAGTCTTCAATGAAATCGTAAGAATTCGGCCATTCACCTGGCATAACGCCCACGCTGGGGCGCCACCTGCTTTCGGAATATATGTGATTCGAATTTCTATTCGATATTTCTGTCGATATACATTCATAGAGAATCTAAGAAACATATACATATACATTTATCAAAGTTAACGATGGTGAAGCAAGAATCTTAAGTAAAAGCCATTTCTCTTTAGAGTTGAAAGCTAAAACAAATTTTCAACATAAATCAATAAAAGTTAACTGAAAAGCTTTATTAATTTACTCAGTATTATTTTTTATGTACATCTACAACTGCAAAAGATCCAATAAATTTAGTTTATTCTTTATCAATAAACAAATTTACGGTTAATTTTTTCTTATTATTTTTTTAATTTTCTCACAGGTAGCAAAATTGTTTGTGTGTCTAAATTTTCACACTCTGAAATCGCAACAAACAGCATTTCATACTTATAGAATTGTATGAATCTGATCCGATTTGTATATATGCCCAATAATTAATACTGAAGATCCATGGCGCAAGTGACATGAACAAATTGACTTCGTTTCATCTCACTCGCTGAACTTTAGGGCTTGCTTGGGCCAGTTAAGCAACATTGATAAACTGTAATATAAATGTGCAGTCCCAATTGATAAATCTTAAGCTGAACAATCCATCGATCGTGTCAATTTGCATATCGAATTTGTATTGTCGTAAATTCATTGTTTCACGACTGATTCCGGTCGATGGCGAGTGCTATAAATTGAATGTGAAAGGTTTTGGTCTGTTGAAGATTTACGACTCGTTGATTGATTTTGATATTTGAAATGAGATTAGCACTCGAGATGAATGAGCCTGTCGAAATACCCAATGATAGCCAGCACAGAGCTCATATACATTTCCTTAAACTTTCTTTCGAAATTGTTGTAAGATTAAAATTGTAAAACAAAAAGTCAGACTATGGCTTGTCAATAAATGAATGATTTGAGATAATTTAATTCGTTTCACTTTACCTTCAAAAGTGTTTTATGTAACGGTTCACAATATGATTAGCAGAGCTCTTGAAGTTATTAAACTAACTTGATATCCATTTAATTGGCAATTACTTCGGGTGTTTCGTAATTCCCCCTATAAGTAAAAACTGACTCGCACCATTGGATGTAGTCGATATTAAGCTGCATAATGATATCAAAAGTTCTTCTAGGGCTGACCGTGCTCTCCGTGGCACTCTTAGGTACCAGTTCGTCCAAAAACTGTGAAATGAATCCAAGTGTAGTTTGCGTCATGCAAGCAATCGTTCATCCAAATCATTGTTATAAGTGTCTTACGCTCCAATCACGGGAGTTTGAAAAAACTTGCAACGAATATCTTAAATTAATTGGCTCATGCACATCGCAATCAGTAAGCAATCCGGCCACCAAGAAATTCATATGGATCATTGAAAACATCCTGGTATCTTTGGACCAGATCCTAACTTCTTGCACCTCAGGCCAAACCGCAAAGGTTGAGCGTGGTTACATGTGTTTCTTGAATGCAATATATGGGTACATCAAATTGAGAATATTCCTTAAGCAAGCGGTGGAAGAGAGCATACGACCTATTAAGTTCAATAATGAATGCGTAGCCGAGAATGTCAAAAACTACACAGATGCCATTCCACAATTTGAATCTAAATTGAATCAGTGTGTTTTCCATCAAAAAATAAAAGAGTAATTGAGAAAATAATAATACGCATGTACTATATACATCAATAATATTGCCTTTTACTGTCACTTAGATTGTATTATTTTGTATAGATGAGTTTGTATTATAAAGCTGGAACTGCAACATTCACATTCTTCTGCTTCTGCTTCTTCTTCGTTTTAATTCGCTTTCTTGGAATTGGGATATCTTTTAAGCTCACTCAATGCTGTGCAGCTTAATCTAAGTTTTGATTAGGTAATGCTTTCTAAATATATTTCTAGCATGTCAATATACAATTGATTTGAAATAGTTTTATTTGTTTCATTTCACCTTCAAAGTGTTTTATGTAACGGTTCACAATATGATTAGCAGAGCTCTTGAAGTCATTAAACTAACTTGATATCCATTTAATTGGCAATTACTTCGGGTGTAGAAGATGTTTCGTAATTCCCCCTATAAATAGAAACTGACTCGCACCATTGGATCTAGTTGATATTAAGCTGCATAATGATATCAAAAGTTCTTCTAGCACTGACCGTGCTCTCCGTGGCACTCTTAGGTACCAGTTCGTCCAAAAGTTGTGAAGAGGATCCAGGTGTAATTTGCATTATAAAAGCAATGTTTCATCCACATCGTTCTGTGAAATGTCTTGTGCGCCAATCACGGGAGTTTGAAAAAATTAACAACAATTTTCTTGGCTTAATTGACTCTTGCAAATCGGAATCAGTAAGCAATCCGGCCACCAAGAAATTCGTAAAGATCATTGAAGACATTTTGGTATATTCGGACAAGATCATAAGTACCTGCAAATCTAAAACACCAGGTGGAGAAATTGATCCTGGTTTCTGGTGTACCATAAGAGTTGTGAATGCATACTTAAACTTGAGAAAATCCCTTAAGAAGGCGGTGAAAGAGAGCGCACGACCTGAAAAGTTCAATAATGAATGCGTAGCCGGGATTGTGAAAAATCAGACAGCTGCCATTTCAAATTTCGATTCTGATTTGAATCATTGTATTTACCATAAACAACCAAATTAGTAATTGTAATACATATATAGTCGTCTTTTTTATTGTTTTGTATAGATGAGTTTTTATTATAAAGCTGGAACTGGAATTGGGATATCTTTTAAGCAGATTAATCTAAGATTTGATAAGCTAATGCTTTCAAAATATATTTTTTTTTGCTTATCGCATGAAATCTGAGCAGAACATAGAAATGGAGAATGTAACGAAATTACGGCTACTTATCAAACTTAATTATTTAAACTACAAGCGACTGAATATGTCAATAATAAATAAATTCAATCACACAATAAACAACAAATTGAATTTACTTTTCGACTATGTAAATTCACAGAATCCATAAACAAACTGGGCAACAGTTTGCTCTCATATTCGGACAGTAGCACTCGGAACTAAGTACTTTAAACGCAATACAAAGGGAACATATAATGGAATAGAATAGGAATGGAAATAGAAATGGAAATGGAAATGGAGATGGAAATGAATATAATGGAATAAAATATAATAGAATTTACATTTCGGTGCTTGTTAGATTCGTTCTGTGAGCCGCAGCTGCTCAGTTTTGATTTATGGTCACAAATATTTACTTGTCGTATTTAAATATGCGAAGAAGCTTTTTCATTAAAATCATAGAAATAGAAACTAAATAAATATTGCTTGTGACAACAAGGCAATGTGGCTCGCTCTCGCACTTTGTTTACTTGTTGGCCAAGGTTATAAATCAAATTGTCAAAATAATGCCAAGAACTAACAGGTGAAAGCAGTTATGCGCCTCCCAAATACCCTTTGCAAATCTATTTCATGCCATTTCATCAATCAATTCTATACAATTAACAAAGTTCAATGGCTTTCTGTCCATTACATCAAAGTTTTCAATGCACTTTAAATTTATTGATTTACTTTTAATTTTAATTATTTAAAGTCTTAAATGATTTTTATTTGGTTAAATTTATTTTATTATAATTATGTATTTAGTTATTTTATTTATTTTTATTTAATATATATATAATTTATTTTCAATGATTGTTAAAGTTATGATTTATAAAATTTTAAAATTAATTATATTAAATTAATCTCGCTTAAATTATATTTATAGAGCTAAATACGATTATATTAACGAATTAAATATACCCCAATGCGATGTATAGAGTATAGCGAGTACATATATAGAATTTATTGATGATTTACGCTTATCGCACATCGCGAATCCGCGAATCGCGCTAAGTTCTTAAACAAATATTGAATGGTGGTAAACAGTTGAGGAATTGGTTCCGCTGGTTCCATTGGTTCCATTTGACTCCAATCGGTTCCACTAGCTATTCCCCACTAACGGCTTTTGCGGCGCCCTGCAACGACAAACTCACAGACAAATTGATTTTCGGCTACCCTGTTTATTTATTTAAAATTCTTATTTATTATTATTGTATTTTCTGCCATTTCTGTTGTTTTTTTTCCTTCTGCTCTTAATTTTTGGCTTTTTGTTTTTATTTCTTGTTGCTTGACTCGTGCTGACGTCAACGGACGTGAGTCTCGGTACTCGGACAGGGGCGCGTGCCAATGGGGCAGCCAGAGATACATACATACATACAAATAATCGCCAAAATGCTAAAGAAAACATCATCAGTCGCATTGGCGATTTGTCTGTCATTTTTTGTTGTGTTTTGTTGGGCCTGTTCGGCATTGACCTTGAGGCAAATCGAAAAATCGAAAACTGAAAATCGAAAATCGCTGAAAATTTCATTTTGACTTTTGGCATAAATAACAACTTTTACAAAAGCCAACAAATCAGCTGTGCCAAAAATAATCAGCCCAAACAAATACTTGAACACATCAAGCATATGTACATACAAGTACAGTACCCGGCAAATAGTACAGACAACTGTAGCCAAATTAATCATCTCGAATCCACTTGAATTGGCGTACAAATTAGAAAAGCAATTTGTCAATCATTAAACATGTCTTTATTCAATAATGATCCTCATATGAATATATTAAAATTGAAATTATATTATATAATATGAGGGCAGTCAACGTGCATTAAAAAATATATTTATATTTGCTACCTCTACAAGAAACGTTCTAAAATCATTTGGGTAACATTTAAATAAAAAAACTTAACTCGTTTACTTAAAATACAAGTATTTGCTTTTCCTATAAGCTTTGCAGTTAGGCATAGTAATACTCTGAGAGCTGAAGCTGAAAGCTAGAAGAATATCTTTATGATGAGCTAATCTCATCTAAAAGGTAAGAAACTCGCTTTAACTCAAGTAATGCTAAAATTTTATCAATCACAACTCTCATTAACTGACAATTGACATTTTATTTTAATTTCGCATAATTTAAAAATAAAAAGCTCAAAAATTAATTCTTTATGTGTGAAGTTAAATAAAATGAAAAGTTGATCAATGAAGCGATGCCTCAATTGTGTTGGCAAATATCTAAAATTAATTTGCTTTTGATAATTCCAATTAAAACTGCATCAAAAACAGAAACTATCGAAGCTCTAATATAAAATAATATATAATAATATGTAAATATATAAAAAAAATTCATAATATGCAAATACCAAGCCGAAGGCCATAGTAGCCAATGCTTAACCCTAGACAAGTTTTAATTTTACATTAATTCTAAGCTCTAAATAAATAAATATCGAAGCTCATAGAATTTATACTTTTGGTTCAAACTTTAACTAGAGTTTCGCTTTGAGTTGGTCTCATTTTCCTTTAAGCACACACAATTTATCAATTCAATACAATAGTTATCCAATACAGCCTCAGCTGGAATTGTTTAAATATAAAAAAAGCTTGGCATGAAATTCTATAAAACCTCTTGAATGTGTTTATGTTAGATATTCATATGCATATATTCCTATTTGTATTTCAGTTTGCAGCTCATCTCATTTGACATGAAAAAAAGAAGCACATACGAGAGTCAAACAGTTCGAGCATGTCGAGTGCAATTGACGTGCATGTGATCGACTGAATATAAACAACAAATTGTAGCCCAAAGATACACAAACGCCCATTTTCCAATTACACATACATATATAAATATATAAATATATAGATATATGTGTAGATATACATATATTAACAAATTTCGTTTGGACTGCCCGCCAGCAAAAGTGGAAATTTGATGAACACCGCGTGGGGTCAGCCAACTAGCATTTCTCGTAGACTCATTTCCAGATGCTCCGACCGCTGACAGGCCCCACGGTGCGCAATGTCAGGTAATTATAATTTTGGCAAGGGCCCAGATACATTTATATTTCTATTTTACTTTTATTTATTTTTATTTTTATTTTTATTTCATTCTATTTTTTTTTTCTTTGCATGTGCCCCAAGTGTCCCGCTGCTGCTTACATTTGCGTGCGTCTCTAGAGGAAAATGATTTAGTGGCTTGTAAAATACATTTTTTGGCTACTGTAATTTAATGGGAATAAGACAGAAAAAATTACAATTTTTAAACAAATGAAAGCTTCAAATAAAGTATTTTGACTTATATTAATTATGTAGAATTTATGTTATTTGCAATAAATATTATATTATTTATGCTTGCTTAGTGAACTGAAATCAATCATATAAAGTTTTTATACACAAAAATATCAGTTTAACCCATTGTAGTTATTCATACGTGTGTGTGTGTGTGTGTGTGTTTGCCATTTGGCAACGTCGACCCACTTAATTGCCAATCGGTTGTCAGTGAACGTGCGATACGCTTTGGTCGCATTGGCCATTAGATCATTATTTTTTATTTATTCTACATTTCATTTTGATTTTTTTATTCAATAACAGATTTCCGTCAAAACAAACAGAAGGTAAAAATGTGTTAAGATGGGTGAAATTCAGAGGAAAACAAGAAAAGTGCGTCAGCAATGCAAATTGTGTTTTTCGGTTCGTATGCCCTACACTAATTGGAAATGATTCAAAAGGGGTATGATACTTTTGACACGTGATATATTAATATATATATATATATATATATATATATATATATATATATATATATATATATATATATATATATATATATATATAAATATATTATATTATAATTAATTCTGTTAAAGATCTTACAGTTTGTCTGCAGAGACTGCTTAGGCTCGAGATTCTGAATTTTAATAAACAAAAATAAATGAGTCCCAAAACTATATATATTTAAATAATCATCAATTAACAATCTATAAGAGCAACAAAATTTATTATATGCTCATATATTTTCAATACAATAATCTAGGCCCATATTCTCGCTTAATTTAGGAAATTTGATATTACTTTTTATTGACTTCTCATCTCCATTCATTATAATTAATCATTGTTTCATAAATTTTCATATTCTAATGTCCGGGTATTCTTTAGTCGACCCTAGCCTACTAGAATACTTCGTGCGCTCTTTCGTCAAATAGTTGAAAATCTTTTCTGCTGCCTTTCGTCGCTTTTCAGCTGTGCGCTTTATATTCTGATTCTATTTTGCTTGCGTTGTTTTTTCTCATTTTATGCGCCTGTTTATTTGTCTAGCGACTCCAGAGGATTTTAACCTCAGCGTCTTTATGGCATATGCAATTATTGTTATGATCTTTAATGATCGTATCTCTTAAATACATATCTGTATCTGTATCTGTATCTGTATCTGTATCTGTATCTGTATCTGTATCTGTATCTGTATCTGTATCTGTATCTGTATCTGTATCTGTATCTGTATCTGTATCTGTATCTGTATCTGTATCTGTATCTGTATCTGTATCTGTATCTGTATCTGTATCTGTATCTGTATCTGTATCTGTATCTGTATCTGTATCTGTATCTGTATCTGTATCTGTATCTGTATTTGTATCTGTATCTGTATCTGTATCTGTATCTGTATCTGTATCTGTATCTGTATCTGTATCTGTATCTGTATCTGTATCTGTATCTGTATCTGTATCTGTATCTGTATCTGTATCTGTATCTGTATCTGTATCTGTATCTGTATCTGTATCTGTATCTGTATCTGTATCTGTATCTGTATCTGTATCTGTATCTGTATCTGTATCTGTATCTGTATCTGTATCTGTATCTGTATCTGTATCTGTATCTGTATCTGTATCTGTATCTGTATCTGTATCTGTATCTGTATCTGTATCTGTATCTGTATCTGTATCTGTATCTGTATCTGTATCTGTATCTGTATCTGTATCTGTATCTGTATCTGTATCTGTATCTGTATCTGTATCTGTATCTGTATCTGTATCTGTATCTGTATCTGTATCTGTATCTGTATCTGTATCTGTATCTGTATCTGTATCTGTATCTGTATCTGTATCTGTATCTGTATCTGTATCTGTATCTGTATCTGTATCTGTATCTGTATCTGTATCTGTATCTGTATCTGTATCTGTATCTGTATCTGTATCTGTATCTGTATCTGTATCTGTATCTGTATCTGTATCTGTATCTGTATCTGTATCTGTATCTGTATCTGTATCTGTATCTGTATCTGTATCTGTATCTGTATCTGTATCTGTATCTGTATCTGTATCTGTATCTGTATCTGTATCTGTATCTGTATCTGTATCTGTATCTGTATCTGTATCTGTATCTGTATCTGTATCTGTATCTGTATCTGTATCTGTATCTGTATCTGTATCTGTATCTGTATCTGTATCTGTATCTGTATCTGTATCTGTATCTGTATCTGTATCTGTATCTGTATCTGTATCTGTACCTGTATCTGTATCTGTATCTGTATCTGTATCTGTATCTGTATCTGTATCTGTATCTGTATCTGTATCTGTATCTGTATCTGTATCTGTATCTGTATCTGTATCTGTATCTGTATCTGTATCTGTATCTGTATCTGTATCTGTATCTGTATCTGTATCTGTATCTGTATCTGTATCTGTATCTGTATCTGTATCTGTATCCGCATCTGTATCTGTTTCTGTTTCTGTATCTGTATCTGTATCTTTATCTTGTATCCGTATCTCTAGCTGCATCTATTTATGTTCATATATATTTCGAATTGTTTTCGTATCTATATATGTATCTGTATACAGCATGTATTTGCTGCTGTTGTCTCTTCTATTGGCTATTCTTTGCTAATCGTGGTCGTGTTTATTTAATTTGTCTGTCAGCCTGTCTAGTCATCTACCGTTTAGTTGCTATTGGTGCTTAGTAGCTGGGACTTGGGTGAGTCATCGCCTGCCTGCCTGGGGTTCAACTAATTTCATTGCGACTGTCACGTAGCCCCCACGAAGCGAATGACTAGGGCCATACCGAGTGCGATTAGCCAAGAACTTTGGAACGAGCCAGCTACGATTAAGCAGATAATGATAGATATTTATTTGTATTTGCTTTTTTCCCTCTCTCTGTCTCTCTCTCTCTCTTTCTTTCTTTATTTTTTTTTTATGATGAATGATTGATTGTTGCTCGCTAGACCCAAAAGTTTCCACAGGTCATTTTATACAGTTAGTAAAAAATAAAATTAGGTTCTCAATAAATATACAAAACACTAAATTGATTTGTTTTTATAATCTTTTTTTTTTTAAATTGTTAAACAATTGCAACTAATTATTTTGCCAGCTAAGAAAGGAGAATTCAATTATTTGCAACAATTTGACAAACTTTTTTTTTTCAATTCTCATTTCAATTCTCGTTAAATAATGCTTGCTTTTACCTACCTACCTCTGCCGCTCTCTCTCTCTCTCTCTCTCTCTCTCTCTCTCTCTCTCTCTCTCTCTCTCTCTGTCACACATACTAGCACTCTCTTTCTCTCTCTATCACTAGCAGTGCTTGGCAACAATCGAGCATTGAATAAGTTTAGCTGACTTTTGTCATGCCAAACGATGACCATTGAGCAACTTTGTATTCGCTCTCGGTTTGCTGACGTATTGAGGTAATTTTATGATTCGCTGAAGCGTTGCGCATTGCTTTAGATAAAGATAGATTTCCTATGCTAATACCCTGTTAATTATTAAGATGCCAGTAATAACATTATCCTCGATCTGTACACTATAAGCATTTAATAAGTTGTTGCAAATGGCGACAGAGAATCCCAATGGAAATTGTTCTAGGGGTTCAAGATGGCGGCTGGAATGGCGGAATTCGAAACAAAAACTAACTGTAACGACTACAGTAAAAGCAACGCTGATGGCAATGGCGACGGCAACGGTAAAATGATGATCGCCGTTTAATTTAGCTGTTGACGCTTTTGCTGCTGCTGTTGTTGCTGCTGCTGCTGCTGTTGTTTCTGCTGCTACCGCTTGGCAACAGCAACAGCAACAGCAACAGCAACAGTAAACTTCATCAATTCATGGCGCTCGCTTTTCGCCTTTGTCTTTTGCTTTTGACTCTGTGACGTCGGCTGACGCCAAGGAGGAAATGAATGTCAATTACTCACGTACAAATACATATGTAGATATGCGCATGCATATGTAAATGCATATGAGCATGTATATAAGTGTATGTATGTGTGTGTGTTTGTGTGCCTACATTTCGCTGCCGGCCCCTGACGACAGCCAACGGCAGCGGCTGTCGGTCGCTCTGTCCGCCTCGATTGCAGCAATCGCACGTTTTTGGCTTTTGATTTTGTTTTCTTTTTCGTTTATTTTATTTTATTTTTATTTTTATTTAATTTTTTTCTTTTTTGTGTTTTCTTCAGCTTTAGTTTATCAGACGCAGCGAAATGAAAGTAGCAGCCGCAACATTTGCATAGGCGCCACAAAGAGACGTTAACCTTTCGTGTTTGTCGCCAGTTGGCCCCAGATACAGCTGCAAAGATACTAAGATACTGAGATACACAGTGAGAGAGAGAGATGGAGATACAGATATTCATTTTCGCTGGCTTTGATTGATTGTTACCTTCATTGATCGTATGCTAATTAATTTCAACATTTGTTTGCTTTTCCTTTTGTTTTTTATTAATTTATGAGTTTAGCTCGGCCATTTCATTGAACTCTGCTAAACTTATGCAGTGCATAACCCAAAACTGGGCCATAAAACACATTTAAAACGCATTGTGCGATATGTGCTAGTAGATACTCTGTAAATGAGTTGAAATAAATGCATGTGATCTTAGAATATCTGAGCAATTGTTAAACTAAAAAACTTCAACTCTTCGCATTGCCTTTTTATTAAAGTATTTAACGAAAATGGAAAAGATTTAGATATGCCTAAGGAAAGACACGATCTTATTAAAAAACATTTTGTCATTGATTGAATATAGGATATCTGCATCTTGAATATCTCAAATAATTACAAAATTCAACTATTAAAATATCTTTGAGAATCTTTAAAGTATATATAAATAAAGTATATATAACTGAAAGATAAAGTTAATTCTGTAAAAAACATTATTACCGAGAATTAAGATCTCGAAACTTGTTTAATACTTTTGTATTATTATTTAATTAACTTTTGTATTATTATTGATTATATTTAATTAAACAATTTCTTAATATTTTCAAGGATATATTTATTTGATAACTTGACAGTTTAACAAACATGCCTTTTCATTTTTAAATATATATACTTAATAAATATATACTGGAGAATATTTTTTTTAAATTGTAATAATTACAGGGTATACGATACAGAAATCGTTATTCCAGACCTTTCCAACAATTTGCTTGAGTCCAGCTGTTCGCTGTTCAATTGTTACATCAATGCAAATTCAACTCGATATTTACATACGTAATCCATATAAATAAATAAACAAACAACAATTTAGTGAACAATACTACTTAAGTGCAAATAATGATCTTTTAATTTATATTTTATTTTTGTTTACTTACAACCGCCAAAATGCTGACGCAAAAGGCGACGCTTCGCAGATTTTGATGCGCTGCAAAGGCGAACAACAAGAAAACAAATTCTACATATGCATATATATATATATATATATATATATATATATATATATATATATATATATATATATATATATATATATATATATATATATTCCGATTTTTCGCACGATTTCAAATGCGCACAGTCAGAGTTTGTATGATAATTGACTCGACATATATAGTAGATGTATGTATGCACATATATACATATATGTATATGTATGTATGTCTCTCTTATCAAAGCTAATTGCATTAATTGTTCGATAATTATTTGTTCTTACAATTAATAGCAAAAAGGAAATTTTGTAAATGTCGAGTAAATAACAAAACTGCAAATGTCAAATGACAAAAACAAACTTAATCTGATAATCTGTTCAAACCGGAAATAATTGCGGGACTCGTGATTAAAACAAACAATTTACAGTTCGGATTCAATTTCGATGCGTTCTGATGCAATGTGAACGACATGTTTGACCTAATCAAGTATGATAGAAATTTATTTTATTTATATATAAATACGTATGCTTATAGGTTGAAATATATATATATTTTTATAC
Source organism: Drosophila stalkeri (assembly GCA_035047405.1). Lineage (NCBI taxonomy): Eukaryota > Metazoa > Arthropoda > Insecta > Diptera > Drosophilidae > Drosophila > Drosophila stalkeri. Next base: position 6,314,484 of record JAWNPR010000149.1, on the reverse strand, counting down.
ATATTTCTGTAGGCTTTTATTCATGAATAGTCAGCTGAGTGCATGATAATAGTAGTCAGGCTGAACACTAACTGTAAGTTGGCATAATTTGTCGATTAGCTCAACAATTCAAAAAGCATGTGAAATAAATATTAATATAAACACAATTTTTATTAATTTTGATGTTTTTTTTTGTTACAAAATAAAGAACATATGCATGAAAATTTACGAAAATTAAGTGGTTCATGAAAATAGTTGTCTGCGTTATTATATTCATGTCTATCTATTTACCTATGTATTTATTTACCTATTTGCCTGAAAATATTATTGCAGCACTAAACAAAACTTAATGGAACAGAACTGGTAATTTTTCCATTTTTTTTATTAATTATATTAATATATTTATAACCGCTCTATAATATTTTAGAAAAATTGAAAGCAAAATAAAATTAAAATAAAAAGAAAAATTTAAGTAAAATTCAGTTTCAGTTTATTAATAAGTTTTGCAACAATTATATAGATGTAAAAAATATTAATTGAGAAAATATTTATATATAAATTTAGCGTCATATAATAGAGAAATTTATTTATTAATTCAATTTACTTAAATTAAAAAAAAAAATTTTAAATTTGAAAAATTGTATTTAAATTTATACACATATTTTTTAAAATCATATTCCTACGAAATGATCATAAATTTAATTCAAGTGGAAAATGCTGAGTTTCTGATTGATGATGAGCGTTTTTTTTTATGTGGAATAATCAAAAATAGTATGAGTATCTAAAAAAATAATATAAAGAATATAATCAATCTAATTACTCAACTCATTTTATCATTGTATATAATGGTATCACATGTATATAAAATAAATGAAAAGGTAGCATAAAAGTAAAAAAAAAATTATATTAATTGTTTAACTAAGGATTTACTGCTTTATATATGTAAAGTTAAGATAAAATGATAGTATTGGTATATATCTTAAGAACCTCAACAATTTATTTATACTAAAAATTATATACTAGATAGTGAATTCGCTATCTATAACTATATTTTTTACCAACTGCCTCTCTATGCGATTTTCACTTTCACTTAACAATTAAACGAAGCGCTCCCGACGAAGCTGTTGACTTTAATTACAAGCATGCTCGACTATGATCAAGCATTTCTATTCAAGAACTGCGCCATACATGCTCGGGCATTCAGCGACACGTTCTAGCAACTATGAGCCACCCAATGAGTGCCTGTGTGTAATTAGTGCCGGGTGTCAGTCAGAGCCTGACGACACGTGATTGCGACGTCATATGCAGCAAGACTCTGGTTAAACTTTGGGTCTACACCTTTGAGGGTGCCGGCTGCCGTTGGCCGTTGGCTGTTGGCTGTCGACTTTGATTACCATACGAATTCCGCACGTGAGCTCGTGGTCTTCTTCCTTGTTCGTTACGTCACAGCTCATCCAGCTGACGACGGCGTGAATTGTTGAAGTGTTGTGACGCCACGACCTCCACATGGACCCTAGACTACAAGCAGCTAGCTGCTAACTGCTAGCTGCCAGCTACTACTAGCTACGTCGCGTCCGTGTCCCAGTCCGTGTCCGTGTCCGTGTCATTTGGTCAACGTGTCTGTCATCATAGTTGCGGGCCTTTTGGCTACGTGACTGCAGCAACATGAAAATTCAGTTTTAATAACCATTTAATTCGGATTCTGCTTACACATGGCACATATATAATTTCATCAGCAATTTGCATATACAATGACACGACAAACGTAAGCATAATGAAATTCTTATTAGAATAAACAAATCTTGTGCTATCAGTAGAGCGATCTAGTTACCAAGCTGAGCTGAGAGCTTTCAATATAGCTCTATATATATTAACATATGAATTTTTAAATGAATTTTTATAAATGTAAAATATAATAAATAATAATAAAAATAACTCCAATTTGTATAAAATATATATAAAAATAAAATTTATAATCAGACAACAATTTGAATTAGGAATTTTGCCTGAACTTCAGAAAAAGATATGCAAAATTTTATATACGTAAACATAAATTTCTTATTATTATGATGAGAGATTAGAAAACTTGATCTGATTAGTTCAGCTAATAGTATCCCATGGAGAAAAGAAAAAAAAAACTATCTAAGTTTTCGATAGTCTGGTTTCAAAATTTGGCATTATATAACACCTGTGGCACAAGTGTCACCATTTGCTTGGATCGCTTAAGTAATTTCTGTGCTCCATAAACTTCATACTTAAACAGCATTACGGAGTGCTCCAAAAATTGGGATGGCATGGCAATGGCCCGGTTAACAGCCCAGCGCAGCGCAGCGCAGATGCATCAAGTGTAAAGCGCACAAAATTGACACCATAAAAAAAAAAAAAAAAAACAAATGCTCCACTCCAAAGTAAAAACTTTCGCTCATATGCCCAGAGAGAGAGAGAGAGAGAGAGAGATAGACTGATAGAAGATGGCAGATAGTGTGATTCGTTGCCATAAAATTGGAAATTATGATGATCAAGGCGGCTCTGGCCAGGGCAGGGCAACGCCTAGCCCAGCTGGGTGGCATAGTCTCAACAAAAATTGAGGAAAAATTAAAAGCAAAAACAAAAAAAAAAAAAGTGCCGAAAATAATAAAACTAAAGCCCTGGCTACGCACTGCCAACGGGTGCGCCAGAGCAACAGCCAAAGCTACAGTTAAGGCTATAGATATGGCTACAGCTAAAGCTACAACTACATCTACATCAACAGCTATACATATCTACATCAACATCTACACATCTACAGATGTGATATGGAGCAAGGCAAGCCATGTCGTGGGGGGGGGACTGGCAAGGCGAGGCAAAGTTTGGGAGTCGTAAAAAGCGCCCGCGTCTGGCGTTTAAATTTATGACTAGTTGAGGCGCGAGTGACGCTGATAGATGATAAACCTCCTCCTATACCATATACACTCTATACATAAGTGTGTTTGTGTGTTCATGGAGCTGCTGCTGCTGCTGCTGCTGCTACAGTCGTTATTATGGCAGTCGTAAAGCTGCAAAGTGGACGCTGCTGAACGTTGTCCAACTGGAACAAAGTCATCAAAATTAGCTTGACTGGAGCGCCTCTTGCGACACACTCACCATCATTGCATGCAACTGCCAGATGAGAAAACTCATTCTCAATATATCATATATTTATCATAGCATAGCTCTTTCAGTTCGCAAATAGTCTCCAAGTTTTGGATTAATTGTAAGAAAGGTTAGACTCGAAGGATTTTTAATGATAATGCAAACTCTAATAGAGCTGAGCTAGAATAGTTTGAACTGAAGTATAAATATATGGATAATTTTATATAAAAGAAAGAAAGAAACAAGAAAAATTAAAAAAAAAAAAAAGCAGCAAATGACAGTTCTTTAATTTATTATTTCTTATCAAGCTCTGGGTTGTCTCAAGGGCTGCTTTAATGGATTTTACACTTACATATATATGAATTAGGATATTATTTTGGGAATGCCTCGGACAATCTGACGATCTTTATTTAGATATAAAGTATTAAAATATATATTCAATATATATTTTGTAAACTTCAAACTGGAAAAGTATCTGCTAATGTTTGGATAAAGAAAAATGTAGGCAAAAATATTATTTAATTTAAAATTAGTAAGTAATTCAACTTAAATCTTCAGTTTATTTTATAGAAAACATTTATCTTTAATTATAGATTTTTTTATAAATAAAAAAAAAACTAATATTAAAAGTAAAATATTATTTATAAATATATGAAATAATATTAAAATTACATATCGAAAAATATTACATTAATAATGTAATTCTATAAACATTAAAAACACATTTTTACTATTGCTTTAAAATATAATAATATTATTAATGATATATATTAGTAACAATTCAGTATTCATCAATATACGAATATATATATTATAATAAATAATATTATATGATATTATTAAATTTAATTGAATATTTATTTGATTTATGATTTTAAAATAATTATAAATAAAGCTGTATAACTTAATATAATTTAATTTAATTAATATTTAATAATATATTTAAACAATTTTATTATTTTTTAATTTTGCTTTACAATATACAAACGTGTATTAGATAAATGAATTATTTAAAAATATATATACATATAAACCGATAGGTTTTTTTTATAATTTTTAATAATTTATTATTTTTCAATATTTATTCTAATGCGATTTTAAATACTTTTCAGATTTCATCAAATGTAAATATTTATTTAAAATTTTACCTAGCTAAAAACATATTCCAACTATTTGTCAGTTTATTTATTTTTATTGATTTATTGATAAATATAGTTTTGATTAAATTATAATTTTTAGATATATGACAATTAAATTAATTATCTGAAAGATAATAAATAATTTTTAGATTAGGTTATTAAAAACCATTATTAATATTTTATTTTTATTAATTAAAAGCTTTTGATTTTTTTTTTTTTTTATTTAAATGATTTTAATGTATAAATTTGTAATTATATTTTCCACATATAATTTTTCCCCTGCTGAACTTAATTCACTTATTTAATTACGCTTCATTAATTTTGTTTTACCCTAGCTTATTGTTTAAAAAAAAAACTGGTTCAATTTGAATATACATTTAATCTTCTGACTTATGTATTATTTATAGTAGATATATTTTAAGTATTCCGAGGGCTATGCTTGAACTTTCTAGCTTATCTTTCTTCTGATTCTTGCTGATTTTATGCATTAGACAACGACAAAGACAAAATGTGCATATCTACTTTTGTTGTATGCAAAGCTAAACTCTTCCGTTCCCGTTTTCGTTCTAGATCTAGTCCCAATTTCAGATTCTGCCGTTGCTAAAGTCGAGCTAGCAAAGCGGCATATTAACATTTTTTTTTTTTTTTGACGAGACTTGATTTCATTGTTGTGTTGTTGTTGTTGTTGTTGGGATCATCGCATGGTTGGCTGCATGAAACGCACCAAAGAGTGACAATGGCCCATGGATGGCAGCCAGGGAACCGTATCCGTATCCAAAGTTGGCTCTGGCCAAACGCGCACAATGGCGCCCAGTTTGGTGAAAAGCTGAGCGCATTTACAAGCTCCACAAAGCCAGGCAGGGGAACACACGAACACACATCAGCATACACCAACACACACACACACACACACACACACACACATACGCAGATGCCACGTTTAGGTTGTATACATAATTCGCTCCATTGTTTCATATGCATTTTTCGTCTTGCCACCAGCAGAACAGTAGTTGCCCCTCGTCAGAGAGTGAGGTGAGCTATGGAGGTGGAGAGAGGAAACGGTAGACAATACCCTTAGTTGCTAGCAATTAGTTTCAGATACAGATACAGCAACGGCTACAGGTACAGATACAAATACAGATACAGATACAGATACAGATACACAAAACAAACAGACAAAAGCGCACAGTTTCACCATTTGCCATTGGCGAAAGTTCCATTTGCCGGGTGAAAGATTGAAGATTAAACATTCTGTGTTAATCCAGAAGCGTCATACAGCAGATTATTTAGAGTGCGTCGACTGGGGCTTAGAACTTTTACAAGTTTTACGAATCAATTATGTGTATGTAGAGTCAGATAAATAAACAATGTAGAGCTTAATAAATAAATTACTAAATAATTATAATAATATTGAAAATAAATATGATATTGATAATATAAAAAAAAATAATAATGAAAAAAAATAATTTTAATAGATAGATAAATTAATTAAATTATTAAATAATTATGTTTCATAATAATAAAAATTGTTGATGATATACAAATAAAATTATAATAAGAATATAAAAACATAGATAAGCTTTGGCTAATAAATAATTAAATTAAATTAATAAACAATTATTTTTAATAATGATAAAAATAAGTAAGATAAATAAGAAATGATAAAAATATAAAATATAGATACGTTATAAATAAATCAAATATAAGAATACAAAATTATGAGTTAATATTATTAAAGTAAAACAGATAAAAATAAATTAAATAAATAATTAAATCATTGTTTAATAATAATTAAAATAAGTATAAGCTTGAAAAAATAAAAAAGAAATCAAAGCAATATTACAAAATAAAATTGAAAAATATATATATGATAGTAAAATTTACGAAATAAATTATAAATTATATCCAAATCAATATTTTGAGCTTCTGACTTGCATAAATGCATTTCAATACTATTTCAGCTTCTTAACTTTTTAGAGTTACACAAGCTTAAATCATAATAGAAATAATTAAATATATTTGTAATACAAATTAATAATAATATGACATTATTGTTTCGATATGATTTCGTCAAAGCTCAAGCTGCAATATTAATATTCATAATTTTCAATTTTATAATCAATATGAAATGGTTTTCTGTGAATTTATTAGCTTTTCGTTTATCCTTACTCCAAATTCTGTTTATTTCTATACTCAATGAACCATCATAGGAAGACAAATGAAATTGAAATTGTGTAAATAAAACAATAAATTGATATTGTTAATTTATGTTTTCTTTACACAATTGATATTGTTCAATTTATGATTTATTTACACAATTTACAGGCATTGCTCTGCTGTAAGTTTATTCACAATGTCAAACCAAACTGAATAAAAAGAAATCAAATTTGTTTCAACCTCAAATGAAACACTTTTATTTATCTAATTTTGTGCATTAATATCATAAAATTCATAGTAAAATTCTCTTGACAGCATCATTGATATTTTCAGCAAGAGTTATGTAGATTGTGCTCAATAAATCTAAAATATTTCTTTCATGTTGAGTATCTAATGCTAAATATCCAGCTTTATTTATTTATATTGTTTACACTTACAGCTTAAATATAAATAGTTTTCAATTTAAGAAGTCAGAGCTCTTCTTTTATTTCTCACTTAATATCTGACTTGTGATTAAGTGTTTAACCTCCATGGGTCAGCTTAGCTCTTTTAAATCTGCATTTACAAATAGCTTTTCGCTCTCCTTTAAGCTGCATTGTTATTTGGCTTTGCATTATTCAAGTGTTGGCTGCAATTTGCACTTTGAAGCGAGCTCTCTTGATTGGCTTACACAATTAACGACTGTCGATCAGCTGTGCCCGCTGCTTAATTAAAATTTAGTTTGTCGACTCATTCAATCAAGTAACGCGAATGGGGAACGACGAACGACTTTACGGCCAACTGTCTGTAGAGCTAGGGCTCTGGGCAATGGGCCATGGGCCATGGGGAGTGGGCAATAAAAGGCCTGTCGATGGCTCGGTTGCATAAGCGTTTAGCTTTGCTGCTGATTAAGGCGCAACAGCGAACATGACAGATAGACAGACGACAGACAGACAGGGGAACAGGTAGAGCAGCAGCCGAGACACGTAACACGACACAAAGGTCGTAAAAGAGGCTCGGGGCGGAGAGTGGAGGGCGTAGAGGGAGGCTTCTCTGATCGTTAGCTCAGTGAAGCCCCACAAGTTGCAGTGGGTGCCCGGATACACAATGGAATAACTGCCACGACATAGGTGGTAAATGGCAAATGGTCTGCTGCCTGCTGCCTGCTGCCTCTAAGGGCCTCTAAGAGAGCGCGGGGGGGGTTAGGGTGGACCATAGCACGGCGTGATACAGGCAATTAAACAATTGTAAACCAATTGATACACACGCTCATTAATTAAATTAAATGATGGAGAAACAAACTAAACGAAGAGAAACGCAACCACAGCACCACTAAACCACTGAGCCACATGCTTCCACAGAGAAGAAGCAGCTGAGCATGAGCGGGCATGGGGGATGGCAGGGAGACAGACTATACCACAACAATCAATCATGCCAATTAGTTTTAATGGGGGCCCCCTTCGCACAGTAGCCGAACAACTGAAATGCAACTCTGTGGCTCAGCTGGCAATGGCCAAGGAGGCGGCTGTGAGCTGTAGCTGCAATTAAAGCCCAGAACCGGCTAGAACTGCCAGCTCCGCATGGCTGTGGCTGCTCGTTAGCTGGCCCTCAAGCAGGCTGGCTGACTGGCTGGTTGGCGAATCTAGGATCCGGGATCTGTTTGCAGCCTCAGCTGTTCCACAGCTGTTGTTGCCTCCTCGGCCTTTTATGTCGGCCATAAAATTTTGCTAAAATTGTCCAACTGCAGCTGATGGCATGTAATCAGCACATTGCTGATGAGCCACAACAACAACAACAGCAACAGCAGCAGCAGCAGCAGCAACTCCATCTCATGCCCAACGGCAATGGGCGACAATCAAGACACTCAGCGGCATAAATTAAATGTCGGCAATTAAATGCAATTCGCAACTCAGAGCCCATTTAGACCCAGGCGAAGTGCAGCAGAGAAGAGCAGAGAGCATGATGACTCACGATGTGGCCAAACAGGAAGACGTTCACCTCTGCTCAAATCGTAATGCGGCCTAAACAAAAACTGGGCAGAGTGCCAAACGAGAATTTCCACAGTTTCTTATGCACAACATTTTACAGTTATGCACTGGATAATGCTTTACATATTCTATGATACATATATGTACATACATATATTGCAGAGCTATCACATATACATATATATAGACATTATATAAAATCTGATTCTCCGAGACTGAGTTGATTGTGAGAGCTTCTATTGTTGGATAGAGAATAACATTGATCAGAACTTTTACATATGCTATGGTTACTCTCTTACTGAGATAAACTTTTCTCTCTCCCCCATTCTCTTTCTCTCTTTCTCTCTCTCTCTCTCTCGCTCTCTCTCTCTCTCTCTGTTGTTTCCAATATTCATCAAATAATATTTCTCAACTTATATTTCTGCATTTTGTGCGTTGATAAATATTTTTGACTTGATCTGCGCTCTTCATCTCTCTCATTATATTTCTCACAGTCTCACTCTCTGTATCTATTTGTATCCCGCAATGGTGTATGGTCTATGGTCTATCTCTCTCTCTCTCTCTCTGTCACTTTCTCTTCCTATCTGTATTTATCTCCTTAACTCTATTTTCCTTCATCCTCTCTCCTCTCTCTGTATCTCTCAGTCCTTCCTTCTCTATCTTCCTCTATCTCTCTCTCTCTCTCTCCCTATCTATCTGTATCTCTCTCTCTCTCTCTCCCTATATATCTGTATCTCTCTCTCTCTTTCTGCCTTCCTTTCCATAATTCAGTCTCTCGTATCCTTTATTCCTCACAATCTCTCATTATTTTTCTTTCCCTTCTACACTTAACACATTCTCTATCCACTTTTCGTTTCCTATCTATTCTCTTTGCCCTAGTTAACATCTATCTATCTATCTATCTATCTATCTATCTATCACTCTTCAATTCTTCCCACCTCACACCACTCGGGTAATTCTAATTTATGGCACCCATATATTTTAATTAAAACTGTCTAACCGCCTACAAAGTGTTTTCAAATCACGCTGCTGCTGCTCCGATAAGTATATCAATTATTTTTTAGCTCACTTATCGGATCTATCGAGGCGAACAACCAGGTCGTCGAAGAACACCTCTTAAGTTTCATTTCTCGTTGACCGATAAGAGCTAACGAGCCAAAGAGTTCAAGCAACTTTCAAATGTATCTATAATGAGAAGCTAGAGCAATAAAAGTGCACTCCGATAACTGACTATCGATCACTGAACTCTAATCGAGCACACCTCGTGCACTCAATCTGACCAAATTGGCTCAAACTTTATACTTTCTTTTGGCCAAGAATCTGCAGCGATATGGAGTGTGGAGCGGAGCGGAGCGGAGTGGAGTACAGTGAACTCCGCTGCGTTCGGCACTTAAAATTATTAAACGAGGTGCAATGTACCCAATGATTTGACGGTTGTCTTGATAACTCGTTGATCGTGACACGCTAAGTAAACACGACGGCAGGGCGTGAGGAGGGGCGTGACAAATAGAAGGGGCGTGGACGGCCTTGATTCGGGCAACGAAGTTCAGTTAAGCTTGATTCAATATTTCTACAGCTGTCGGCCGTGCCATATTAATTGGAATTTAATAATATGTCAACACAAGCCAAAGCCAGATGCACTCGCTAAGGTAGTCGAACCCATGCAACAAGTGCAACATATTGAAAGTATTTTTGAATATGCTTAGCTATGTATATAGAAATAGCCAGAATCATTCATGATCATAATTATAGTAATATTAATGACGACAAAATAATAATGCTGATAATTTTTGTGATTTTTGTTTTGTGACTGGTATCATAATAATTATAATAGTAATATTAATGACTTTTTCTATCGAATGAAAATTTGCAATAATTTTCCAATTGTTTCAGACTGCAACTGAGCTCTGACTTTCCATGAGCTTTTCCTTGGTTTTTTCTTCAGCTAGATGTTTTCTAAGTAATCAATTTGATCGTTTCTTGACTTGTTTTATTTACTCTCTATCAACTCTCTTTGTCTCCCTCTCTCTCTCTCTCTCTATCTCACTCTCTATCTCTCTCTCACTCTCTCTCTGTTACTGATTTTTAGTAGGTTTATTCACCGTTGTCGCTGTTAGTTGAAGTTGTCGCCGTTGTTTGTTAGTCTAAGTCGCTTGCCGGCCAAGCGATTTGTTGCCAAGCGCAACTTTCCTATATACCCACAACTACATATATACACATGCATATAGTAGTAGATATATATATATATATATGTATGTATATATGTTGCTTTTTTGTACGTTTTATTTTCTTATGGGTTGTTATTGCTAATGCCTTGGCTTGCTTGTTTGCTGGTCTGTTTGCTCGCTCGCCGACTTGTTGCTGCTGTTGCTGTTGTTGCTGTTGCTGTTGCTGTTGTTGTTGCTGTTGTTGCTGTTGTTGTTGCTGTTGTTGCTGTTGCTGTTGCTGCCTCGTAATCAACGCTAACGATCGCTTGCCATTGCCAAGCTGCGCTACACCGAGTGGGAGTTGCAGGCCATATTAATACTGCATGACGACTGCTCATGACAATATCTAACATATAGCAATAAAATGCAGATGTGCGTTAAATTGATAAATTCTATAATAAAATTTAAATTGCGAATACTGATATTCCAAATCGATTCAATATTCCATTTAGTATACTCTAAAACATATATTAAAATATTTCTTGCAATATTAAAATGTTAAAATAATAAATTTTGCAAGATCATTGATTTAAATCTTTTATTTCTTCGCTTTCTTTAGCGAAAAATAATAAATAATAAATAATAAAATTATATGCAAATAATGCATTAAATATATATATATATATAATATATTATATATATTAATATATATATATATATATATATATATATATATATATATATATATATATATATATATATATATATATATATATATATATATATATATATATATATATTAATATAAATATTAATATTATGTCATTGTTAACATACATTAAATTTGAAATTAAAAATGTTGACAATTAATTTTAGCTTTCAATATATTAAAAATATATGACCCAAATTATTGAAATTAAAATTTTGTTGAAAATTTCGAATATTCAAAAATATTCAGAACATTAAATTTGTAATTGAAAAACATCAAGCAAAAATGTTTGCAAATTTATTTTAATTATTTTGCAAATTAAAATTGCAAATCAAAATGAATTTGTTCAATTTTTATGCATTTGAAAAATATTGAATAAATTTTAAGTTAAATTTTAAATCATTGGGAAAAGATTCTCAAAATTAAATGTAATTTATATTCGAATTGAATATACAAATTAATTAATATTATAAATGAATTTAAAAATTGAAAATAAAAATCAAAATGAATAAATATTCAAATTGAAAATCATTTGGGAAAGCTTGCCATAAAATAAAAAATAAAAATATATATAAATTAAAAATCATTGCCAAAGAAATATATATTTTTTTTAGATATTTAATTCAAATTCATACTATATTCAGCTGTTAGCTAATTGTAGCACATTCGCTGTGTCGAACAGGCCGAATCAAACAATATTCATGTCTTTAACAAAGTTGTGTGCAGCTTTTCGTTGTTGGCATCATTGTTGTCGTTGTCGTTGTCGTTGTTGTTGGGTAACAACAACAGCTGATGTCTGTCGTCAGATAATGATGAATAACTGTGCTGTTGCGACTGTAACACACACACACACACACACACACACACACGTATACATATATATCTACAGAAACTGCTTCGGTTAAAGGGGAAAATGGGTGAAATTCAAAATAAATCGCTGGCAAAGCAAAAGTCGAGCCTCAACATCGAAGCAGCGAACAAACTAAACAACCGAACAACCGGGCTACCTGTGTCTGTGTATCTGTATCTAAAGCGCCTTAGTTGCATTTGACACCCAGCGGCCATAATTCACCGGCCTCCACTCTGCACGGGACTGGACTGGACTGGACTGGACATGAGGGGCGTGCCAACGCAGAGAGCAACAGTGGGAGGGAGGAAGAGGGATAGATATACTGCAGTGGCCCAGGTGGTGGAGCGGGAGGGGAGGGGGGAACGGCTGATAATTTGGTCACGAAACGAGTTTCTCGAGCTGAGCCAGTTAACTAACAAGCGAGCATATAGTCGTAACAAGAGGCTCGATAAGATGTGCCACATAAATCGATGAGTCATTTGACAGGTTCCTGTTAACCTACAATGCCCCCAATCCACCCCTGCCCCGCCCCTGCTCCTCACGAAAGTGTTGGCCTTATCACCGAAAAACTTGACTGAGCCATTGTTGGTTGCTGTGGCCCATTTGCATATCTCTGGGTCGAGCTTGTTTCGCCTCTATGTGCGCACACATTTAATGGCCGCTGCCCCAGATACGCCTCACCGCCCCCTCCCCGCTAGATCTGGGCCAGAGTGCATTTCTCTAATTGGAAACTTCGTAGTGCTGCTTATTATTTTGCTTTGTCTTATCAGATTTGCAAGCAGCATAAAAGTAGTTTTTTTTTTTTTTTTTTATTATTTTTTTATTTTGTTTAATGCGAAACGTGACGAAATCAAATGATTTACTAAGCTCAGCATTTGAAATGACTTTTGCACAGATTTTAGAAAGTTTGCAAAGCCATTCGATGGGAGAGTTTCGAGAAGTGATTTATAGGAAATGGAGTTCTATTTAACAAATGTGTATCACATTCATTTGAAAAGCTTTCTCTGACTTAACAGCATTGCTGGACTTGTATTCACATTTCATTTTAATGAAGCTAATCTATCTACATTCAATATTATAAATCATTTTTAATTATTATACATATTAGTTTATATATAATATTGATATGTTTAGTAATATTTTATTTTAATTTTCAGTTCCAACTTTATAGTTGTAAGTGAAAAAATTTTATGGAAAAAAAAAATATTCATAGAAATTAAAGTTTAATTGCTTTAAACCAAAAATTTTTAAACAAGACTAGATTGATTTAAAGGAACTTTTAGAAGCATTTCTTATAATATTAAAATTATAATTATTCGTTCACTTGTTTAAACTGTTTTATGTGTTATATCCGTATATAATCTTTACTAATTTATATTGTATTACTTATAGTTTATTAAAATTTATTAACTGACTATTGTACATAATTTTTAAAATTTATTTTAAAGATTTCATACTTAAGCATATACATTTATAGATATTACGAGAAAAGCAATATATACATAAATAACAATAAATACGCCAAGAAATAAAATAAATCTTTATATTTTATACTATTGTTTTTTTCTGAACTCTATACTAAAATTTCTTTAGATATTTTATCAAATAAATTATTATTTTTTTTTAATTTTAATAAATAAAATAAAAGTTAAATAAAATCTGGTCTTAAATTCATTAAGTTTATACTTTGTCTAGAATTTTCATCATTTGTAAAAAATACTTTGCTAAAGTCTATTCTTCAATATTTATTTCTTTATTTTCTTTCTTTTTCATTCATCGATGTTTCTATTATTTATTTTAATTCACTTAGTTATTAATACCAATTAATTTTTTTTTATTTTATAAATTATAAACTTAGCTCAATATATATATAGATCATATGATATATGCTTTAGCGAGCCTTAGATTAGTTTAAATAAGTTCCCTTTGGATTTCACTTAGAACATGCATAAAAATTATTATGTCTTGAATTATATTCTACTCGAAACTCCGACATATTTAATTGGGAAGTTCCATTAGATTGCTCAATTCTAAAAACAATATTAAAATAATTGCTTCAATTGGTCTATGGCTAAGGCAAACAAAACCCCCCCAATTATATCTTGAATTTCCAGTTCAACGATTTCCATATTCATTTTTTGCTTCAACATTCATACATAAACTGAGAGAATGTCTGAAATATATTTCATAATCTAATTATGTATTCAGAGACTGAATCAGTTTAGTCACAATTAATGTGACTCTTTTCCTGGGCTTAACCACATAATTATCAACTTTTCAAGACTTCCGACTCATTCAATATGACGACCGAAATTTTATATTATCGCTGGGCCTTGGTAACAGCACAAGCAGCAGCAGCAGCAGCAGCAGCAGCAGTAGGTCGCTGCAGATGAGTCAATACGCAAGTTTCCAGAATATGGCGAGTGCAGAAATTAGATCACAGTCCCAGGGCTGATGGTTGATGGCTGGTGAAATAACCTAGAACCCAGAAGCAAGTGAGAACTGAGAACCCAGGGAAAAACCACCTCAGCAGTTGTGCAAACATATGGCTAAGTATAGATGGGTCATTCTGTCTTATGTAAATGGCCAGGGCATGCACGACTAGCAGATATGCTGTAAGTTATGAAGTTGCCAATAGATTGAAATGTGTTCTATTAGTCGACTTAACTATATGATGTATAGAGTATTGAAAGACCTTAGCATTCAGAGTAGATATGTTCTTTATATTCTATACACTATATGCTCTGTACATTTTGTATATACAATGTTCTCTTTAGACACGATATTTATACATTCAATACCCTATATATATACGATATATACTCTATATTCTATATACTCTCTTTACTCTGTATATACTCTATATATACTAAAAACGATCTATTCTTCAACTCTCCATATTCTGATTAGTTAAATAATAGTCTAAATAATAATACTCTATATATACTCTCTCTCTCTCTCTCTCTTTCTATCTCTCTTTCTCTCTCTCTCTCTCTCTCTCTTTCTCTCTCTCTTTCTCTCTCTCTTCTATCTCTCTATCTTTTTCTCTCTCTATACTTTATACCCTATAAACTCTCTATACATCTCGTAAGTATTGTCTATAATCTATATATTCCATATCTACTACATATCTATAGTCATATATATCTATATCTTTTTATTCACTCTCGAGTCTTTCTTTCATTCAAATTGAGTACGCCCCTCTTAGCTGAATGCTTTTTGACTACAGGGTATTCGAGTCGCGTGACGACTGCCGTACATTGCTTACCGAGTGACTTAAGTACGAATAGTTTAAGGTCAACTATGGCTTTAGTCATAACTGTATAACTGTTGCCCGTGCCCAGGGGGTGGCAGAGGGAGGCAGGTGGGGCAGTGGGAGGGGCAACGTGGCTGTTGCCAACTTGTCTGTGGCAGCCAATCGATTTTCCTAAGCACGACGTGGACTTTAGCTAATGCCAACTAACTAGCCAAGCTCTGTCGGTCCGTTGCCCGTGCACCGCCCACCCGCTGCCCCGCCTCCTTCACGGCGAGCGAGTGACGGTGACTAACAGTACTTTGCTAGTCAACGTTGTAGTTGTTGCTGTTTCTGTTGCTTAGCTTCTATAGGTAATTATCTGTTGAGCCTTCAACAATCGTAGCTCGCGTGCTGTGCGCAGTTCCCCTTTCCTCACCCCCCCCATTTGGTATACCCCTTGGCCCAGAGTCTTCGTCGAGTTGCTCTGTTGCCAAGTTGCCGACCCAACCGGTCGATGAGTAATCATCAATCATGCGATATCATTAAATGTGCTTCGTCTCACAATCGCACAGAGCGCACACGATCTAAATCGCATTTGATCTGCTCAAATTCAATTCAAGTGCATGCAACGGCCAATAAATACCCTTACATTTCTATAGAAGAGAAACTTTTATACTTAGAATCAGAAATTTATATTATAAGAGTTGATCTAGGTGAATAGGAATGAATGCACGCTAACATGCTTGTGAAATGGTATGGAATGGAACACTCTTATTTGATTGAATATAAAGAGAGTTACATTATTAATGGAATTGTGGAATGAAACATGACAATACACTGGAAAGTAAAATTATAATAGAATGATGAAATGAAACATGTTACAACTGACGAATCATAAATTGATATATATTAATGGAATGGTGAGATGAAACATTTTGAGATTATAGAATAATAATACATTGGAATAAAACACGAATGAATACAGTGGAATGAAACACGACAACATTAAATTAATTAGTTAGAGTGTGAAATACAAATGGAATCGTGGAACAACGATTGATACTGTGGAATTCAAGTGAAATAATGAAATGAAACATATTAACAAGCATCAAATTTACTATGTAATAGAAAGGAGTGAAGAGGGATGAATAAGGGATAGTGGAATGAAACATTGACGATACAGCAGAATGAAACGAAGATCTATTCAATAGCATTATAATCTTGCTTAAATAGAATATAATAATGCAATACATTACTCAATTGGAACAACAGAATGAAACACGTAAAAAGGCATATACTATGTATTGATGTTGATTAAATGAAATGCATTAAATAGATAATTATACAATAAATGAATATATACAGCTCTGTTAACAATATAGACACAAAAGTATTGATAAATATTTAAATATTAATTGTTATTAGTTAACAATAATTAAAATTAGCACCAACTATAGCTAAAGCTCTGGCTACTGGGCTCTTTGGCTAGAGAATTAAGATATTTATTTTTACATCTTTCAAGGTGAGAATGCTGCTGCAGTACTATAATTGTGTGCCATCTCAATCGATCAGTTTCTGTGCCACGTGCAGAGTATACAAAGTAGCATAGAAAACTGAACATAAAACTATAAACCCAGTCCCCCATTTACCTAAGCCCCTCGCCTCTCGTCTCTCGTCTCTTGCCAACCGTTGGCCATTGCCCGTACACTAGCACAAGCACAAGCCCAGGCCCAGACCCCGGCCCAAGCCCCAACCCGATCCAACCCAATCCCCATGCTGAGGTACAGAAAATCACACGCTGCCGTCAGCTTGTCTGGCGCGTTTTGCTGTTCGTTTTCTGATGTGAGGGGCCTGCTGGGGGCAGCCCCTGTTGCCCCACTGTAGCCCCACTGCTGCTCTTGCTATTGCTGCTGCCGCGGGCCGTGTAATTGTAGGCAAAAAAGTAGAAAAAAAAAAAGAGAAGAAAATGAAAATAGAAATAAAAATAAAAAGGTGGCACAAATGTCGTTTCCCTGTCCCTGGCACACACCCGAAACCGTATTCGAATCCAAATCCGAATCTGAATCCGAATACGAACTTGGACCCCATATGCCCCGCCTCGACCGCAAACGTTGCCGCTGTCACCTACCAGGAGGGAGCTCAAGCTCTTGGCACCGACGGCACCTACTGCATTGCATTTGTTGTTGTTGTTGTTGTTGTTGTTGTTGTTGTTGTTGTTGTTGTTGTTGGTGCTTACGTAAGCGCCAAAGGCGGTAAAATTAAATGAAATGAAATTGTTGTAATGGACGATTTTCATTGCGGCATTACACGCCAACAGCTCTTACATAGTCATTCGCACTAGAGGTGGCCCCGGGGTCCACGAATTAGCGAAATCCCACTAAACACTTGAGAAAATAATAAAATAACAAAAAAAAATAAACAAAATTTAAAACAGATTTCTGAGAAATTATTATTTAAATTAACTTATTATTAAATGAATAAACTTATTTTCAATACAAGTTAAGCACTTTATACTTTTTGTATTTAATATATATAATTGTTTGTTTTTTTTTTGTTTTTTTTTTTTTATACAATATTTTTATCTTATATACTTGATTTAAATTTATATATAAATTATATATTAGTCAAATAGTTTTTGAAATTTTTGAGATTTCAAATAAATAATTGATTTGTATTAACATTCTTTTACTAAATTTCATTTCGTATAAATTAAATTGTCCAGATAAGTAAACAACAAAATTAATAAACAAAAATAAAATTTATAAAGTTTCTTTTTTTTTTATAGTAATGCTAATCATGCTTTTGTGTCAAATAAAATTAAATAATTGAATATTGAATACGTAACATATAATGATCAAACTTTTTTTTATAAATGAAAACATAAATAATTTAAAATAAATATTATAATATTATTTTATTAAAATTTAAAGCTCTTATTTAATTTAAATCTATAAATTAAATTATATTAATAATTATATATGTATAATTTGATTCGCCATTTATTTTATTTAATTGAAATTTATTGATACTTGCTTATCAATTATAAATAAATGTAGTTTAAATAAAAAAAATTGCCAAATGATATGATATATGTATAATAAATATAATAAATAATTATAATAATAAATGTGTTAAGAAAACTTCTATATTTTAATGTACTATATTTTTTTCTAAAAGATTCTCATAATTTGTAATTGAAAATATATATATATATATTAAAAATTATGTATTTACCATATTTAAAATTTTAAATATCTTAAGGTTAAATAAAACAAAATTAATTTTATTTATGTAATTATAAAGTATATTTCATATATACAAAGTGATTTGTCTTATTATTCTTAAGAAAGTTTTCATCAATTTGACAGCTTGATTTTCAGCATTTATCGTTAAAAATATTTGAATAATACTCTCATTATATTTATTGTTCAGAAATCTGATTTGATATTATTATCTCTGCTTAAGAAAATCAACAATCATTATATATCATAATAGCTCTTAAATCTTAAATAAAAAACTCGATTTTCAATTCACTTTCTCGACAAATTTAAGCCCCAATATCTTCAAGGCTTGTCGTGAATTGCGTGTCACGTTCGTGTCACGCTCTCATCTCTAGCTCGTAACGTATTCACCGCATTCGCTTTGAATGTATTGTGCACAGTCGTTTGCCCATTTTGGGCCTCATCTGCCCCCTCCCATTTGAATAGATGTTGCCCCCTGCTTTCGGTACAGGCCCCGTTCGCTTTGCTCCACTGTTTTGTGTATATTTGTTCTATAATTACGGCCTATTTGCGCTCTATTCTCCGTACACATGAAAATTTAATGGACCTCTGGCCCCGGCCTAGCGTTTAAGCTGGACATTTCCAAAGAAACGCCCATCCGCCCGTCCACCCCTTCGCCCGTCCAGCCCATCCATCCCATCCATCCATTCGTCGAACAACTTGCTTGGTGTGTGGTCTCATAGACGCTGTCTCTTGGCTTTCAGATTTAGTCATTTGGATCAAGCATTAGGCAGCACTTCAAAGGCCCCGGAGCGTCATCTACGTGTACCTGGCTCGCACTTACATATGTATTTTAGATGAAGGTTCATTGCGGGTCCCAAGACGTTGCCGCTACCACTGCTGTCGCTTCTTCATGCCAGCTTTTTTTTTTTTTTATTATATATATACATATATATTATTTTTTTGCTGATTTTCTGCAAACGCTTTCTTCGTACTTAGTTGGCACTTTCTTTTCTTTTCTGACTCCTCGTGTGTGGTCGACGGTTCGGCGGGGTCTAATGGGTTATAAGACGTCGGGTCGTTGCGGTGCGGTGCAGTGCAATTTGCAGCTCATTGCGGTGATCCAGTGGCATCGACTCGACATGAGCCACAGTTAATGAGCACTCTGGGCTTCACAAGGTTTCGTCTTCTTCTACTGTTCCATTCCCAGTAGTAGAACAACATCTTCGAGCTGGGTCGAGCTGAGGCATATCGGTATAAAATCTAGAGGCTAAGCACAAATCATTTTGATTCTTAAGCATTTGAAATGTCATGCTGAAACAACTGGAAATGGAACATAACATTAATATATTTTAATTAAATATGATATGCATATACTTTGTATGTGTCTGAATAAAAATGGCATATTAAACTATAGCTTAGCACTTCAATATACAGAAACGAATGGAATTGAAATTTGATGAGATATGTATGTCTTAAATGTATAATTGTTGGAATCCTAGAAGAGCAATATCGACAAAATTAATTGATCTATATTATAGCATTCTGGAACGACTGGAATTGGAACATTATTTATTGTAATAAGGTTTATAGCTCTGAAATATTTGAAATATTAGTAATAAAATTTGAATATAGTAAATAATATTAATGGTTTGGCTAAAAATCACTTTGAAACAAATGGAATTGAAACATTTGTAACTAAACACATGGATATTGTCTATAAAACAATTACCTAATATATTTTCTGCTTAAATTTGTGAATAAAATGCATTGATAAAGATATTAATTTAGACTTATATGAATTCATCTTTGTTGATATTTATGTGAAATAAATGGAAATGAAATTCTAATTGAAATGTAGAAATTTGCTTATTTATGCAACTTACATACTACTATAGTATATATACTAGTGCTAGAACAATGCAAATTTCAGCTATTCATAGGTACTTTGTAAAATTCAGTGGAACGAATGGAATTGAAACATATTTGGTGACTTATTTAAATTATACTATTAAATTATACACAAGCAAAACTAATTTATAAATAGAATATGTATTTCATTGTTGTAATCGTGTAATGTTCCATATTCCATTTTGTTCCCCCGCCTTTCAACACATTTCATGAAATCATCGTTAAAATTGTTAGCAAAACTGTGCCTAGGCACACGTCATTCAAACCGACTTGCTCTTAACTTTTCTTATTATAAATTCTATATACATATATACATACATAAATATATATATATATGTGTGTGTGTGTGTGTGTGTGTGCTTGTATTTGAACAAAGCAAACTCGTATATCTACAATTGTGGCTTAATAGAACTTTTGTTCAGTTTTAATGCGGCTAACAGATTTTGCCTTTGTAATTGTTGCACTTGCTGGGGGCCGTTTCCATCGAGTATAAAATTTAATTTATACAGTTAAATGTGGCTCATTGTATGTGTGTGTGTGTGTGTGTGTGTGTGTTTAATTCGTGCTTCAATACATGTATATATGTATGTGTGTGTGTGTGTGTTTTCCATAAATATTGCATTTTATACAGCAATTAGCGTAGGTAGCGATGCTTTGTGCGCATTTTGATCGTAGTTAAGATTATTTTCCATGTTCGTAGTATTAGCTGAAAAATTTTAATACGGCTAATATCGTGACATGGCCAATGCGGAAAATGTCTAACTAATTATTCCACTTTTTTCTCGTTTCGTTTCGCTTTTATTTCATTTTTTTTTTTTTTTGCATTAATTTTCATTTAACAAATGATCGAGCAAAATTCTGTTGAAATTTTTCACAATTTCAGAGAAATTAAAAAAAGGCAAAAAAAAAACAATTTTAATTGAATTTTTTTTTTTCATAGACCATATGGCTGAGATATAGGCAAAAAAAAACAACTGAAATTATTCTATATAAATTATTTATTTCTTTATGCTTACAACTATAATTGAAAATTCATATGTTCTTATCTGTGTATATATTCATTATTTAAGAATTATTTAATTACACTGTATACCCCTGATATTTACTTAAATGAGAATACTCCGAATATATAGGCGTAAAATGCAGTTAGATATATTATATTATTTTAAAAATAATTTAAAAGGGGAAAAATTAAATAAAAATAAGTCAATTAATACACATTTTTAAAATATATTCCTTTTAATTTAATAATAATTTTATTAAATTAATTTATTAATAGTAGTATAGATAGTAATAATAATAGTAATTAATTACTATTGATAATAATAATAAAAATAAAAATAATGTTAACAACGATAATGGTTAAATTGGAAAAGATTGTCATGATGATGATTAATTATTATAACAAAATATAATATTAATTTTTTAATAATTATAATGTTTATGGGTTCTTGTACAGGAATATCGAGCAAAAGCTCAAGGTGTCTAAAAATTGGCCCAAAAATAGCTCCAGATATTTGTTAAAGCAGCCCAAAGTTCTGTTAACGTTTTCGCAGCATAGTATTAGCAAAGGATTTAGACGCCTCAAACCTCAAGAGATGCTGAACCCAGGGATGAATTAAACATTTATGAAATAAAATTAAACCCAAACTGTCTTAATTGCAGCCTATAATAGATTTAAATTTAAAAGGTTGAAGAGCACTAGCTGTAAAAATTTCAATTAAATTTAAATACAAAAAATGAATGATTAAAAAGGTTTCTCTCAATTTGTACACTGAGCTCGAGAACTGTTTCTACAAATAGGCCATGGTAAGCCCGACCTTTAAGCAGATTCCATGCACAGACTCTATGTCAATTATCTTGGAATTTCTATTATCTAGGCAACAGTCTACAAACTTTGAATATCAGTAGAATTATTTCAGTAATACTCCAAATAGTTATTTATATATATCAAAAAGATATGTGAAGTTCTTTAAAATATAAAGATTAAGTTAAGATTTATTCCGAAAATAAACTTATTCATTATAGAAAAATTTGTGAGCTTTCCATATTGCATTCCCTCAGTTTCCATTTTTAGATAGTTAGGGTATCTATTAGTCGTTCAGTTTCGTTATGAACGAATTTGTAAGAGATTTAAGCTTTGTTTGTCCTTCAGTTTCAGTATAGAAGAATTTTTAACCTCTTCATATTTCTACCCCTGTATGTGATTAGGGTATCTGCTAGTCGTTCAGTTTTTTTAACTTGTGCCATTTGTATTTATATAAGTTTTATGGCCGAATAAATCAAGCGCAGCCGCGTGTTTCTTGATATCTTGCAATGGATGAGGCGAAGCGATGCTTTTGCTGCGTTGCCACAAATCTTGGCTCCCATTCAAATGCATTTCGAATTGATGGACGAGCGCCAATGTTGGCAGCAGGCGTTGAGAATCAATTGGGCTGCCGACCAGAGAGAGAGAGAGGGAGAGAGAGCGAGCTAGAGAGAGATGGTATGAAGAGCTGGGAAATGCAGAGAAAAAGTCATGAACTGATGCAATTCGAAATGAAAGTTGCCAAATCGAGTGCAAAACTTGCGTCAAATCGAAACAAATTAGAAAATTGTGTGAAAAGCCAATGAACGAATTGCGAACGTGAAGCCAATTGCCACAGCTATGAAAATTGTATCTGAAAGATACAAAAAAAAAAAAAGAAGAAAAAACGAGCTGAAAAAATATTAAATTTTACGATGCGATTTTCATTTCAATTTGAGTCGCGATTTGTTTTTGCCAATTGCATCTCTGTGTCTCTCTAGTTGATGTATCTGTATCTTTAGCTAGTTCGATGTATCTGTATCTGTATCTGTGTCTGCAAGCTGCCACCGCAACGCTAGCTGACAACTGCGAGGGCCCCCAGCCAAAAGATCAAAAGATATTGCCAAAGTCTGGCGGTCGGCCCAAACGAACTGAACTAAACATTTTTCGCCTTGTTTTCACGCGCTCCCTCTCACTCACTCGCTCGCTCTATCTCTCTCCCCCTCTTTCTCTCTCTTTCTCTCTACAATTTTCGTATTTCTTTGTTGATGTTTGTTTATAATTTGCGTTTTTGTTTCTTCTTCTTCTTTCTAAAAATAATCATTTATTTTGGAGCACGCTCGTCTTGTCTATAAATTATCCAAGCACATAAACAATTTTTCTTATCAGAAAAAATTAGGGTTAGGCATAGATAAGAAATTAGCTTTTCTCATTGCTTAAAGACTAAAAATATTATTGTTAATTTACAAAAAAGAAATAATAATAATAATATTTTACTATTTAGTAATAATTTAATATTCCTGTATTATATTTTTTCACACTTGCACACATCACACATTCACACACACATACGAATATTTCTGCTGAAAATTTGCAGTTCCAGCTGCTGCCTCAAATTGGAATATATTTTGATTATCTCCCTCTCCCTCCCACTCAGCATAGCAGCAGACCTTTGGCCTCTCGCCCAAACACTGCTCCTCTATGTTCCTCGCTCTGTCCCTCTCCCACTCACTCTTTGCTTGCCCTACAAGTCGGACTCTTGTTTATTGATCCACAGTTTAAAATAAAATACAAATAAAGCAAAAAATAAATAAATAAAACCAATGTGACTTAATTTAAAAATTGTTACAATTTCGCGTAATTTAAACATGAGCCAATTTTTGCCCATTGCATGCGCACAATTAATGCGCACTGTATATATGTATATACATATATGTATGTAGTGTGTGAGTGTGTGTGTGAGTGTACTTAGCTGCGCTCTCGCTCGCTTGCTCACGCTCGATCTGCAGCCTGTATGCATATGTGTGTGTGTGTGTGCGTTTGCTTGTGTATTCTACGAACGCGCGTATGCAAATTGTTGTGAGGCAGGTCGCAAATAGCGCAGCGACTTTTTCTAGCGTAAATTGTTCAAGAGCATGGCTACAGCTACAGCTGAAGCTTTAGCTAAATAAGCAGCTAAATAGCTGCATACTAACACACACGCGAACATACTCACACACACACACACACATGCATGTAAGCAGGCTATCGGTCGTTGCGCCATACACACGTGCACGTATGCATGCATTTCTGTGTGTGTGTGTGTGTGTGTGTGTGCTTGCATTATAAGAGGAAAAAGTATAATAAAATCAATGTATAGATGCAGATACGACAAAACATCGTGCCACATGCTGCCACTAGATGCATGCATGTTAGTTAGTATGCAACGTTGCCCCCCCCCCCCCTCTCCCTCATCTTCACCGTGTCCCTTGCCAGCTCAGTATTTATTGTTTGCCGTAAACAAATGTGTTGTTTTTTTATGCATATACATTCGTACCCATATATACATATACATACGTATATACATATTTTTTTATTTTCAGCTCAGCTGCGCTGTTTACGCTCTGTGTGTGTGTGTGTGTGTACACACATAAATTTTTCTATATTATGTGCACACATGCATAAACAACACGAACTAAACTACCTCAACTCGTCGCTCACTTGCTCACTTGCTCACTTGCTTACTAGCTCTCACGCTCACTCACTCACTCACTCGCTTACTTGGTGAGCATTATGCCATTGAGAGCAGTGCTCAGTGACGATCGTCAAAGAGCGCTCATTTAACTCTTTAACTCAATATGAATACCACTCAAGAGCGCTAAGCAACATCAGCAACTCTTTGGCTAAGCAGAGCGAGAACCATTATCAAATTTGTATTTCTGTGCGCTCTTCGCTGCTTCTTCATACCCATAGCATTTACACTCACAGCTGATCGCAGCTGCGCTTCCCGATTGAGTGATAGTCACACTCACACTCTTTTTCTCTTAGGTACAGAGAACTCAGTTTCACTCTTACTCTCTTACAAAGAAATTCACTCCAAATCAGCAGCTCTCTTACTCTTAGTTAGATCACTCATTCTTGCGCTCTCTCTCTCTATCGTTCACTCTTCCTCACTCACTCAACAAACGTTCGCATAGGCATGTTTCGTGGCTCAGCTGTTTCGTTACCCCCGTTACTCGCACTGACAGCCGAGCAGATCATTCGACCCAGCGAAACGTGAACGTGACTTGGCTCGCCTGCTTCGCCTCTATTTAATTTTTGTTTTTTTCATTTTCTTATACGCTGTGTTGTTGTTGCTGCTGTTGTTTTTGCGCTCATCGCTTTTGCTGTTGCTGGCCGCTCCTTTGTTCGGCAGATCGTTTCCAGCCTCTGCCACCGCCGCCCCACCCACAACAGCAACACACTAACGCAAACTTTATTTTATTTATTTTTTTGTTTTCATCTCTTTTTCGTCTTCTTGTTTCATTGTTTCTGTCTTTGTCTTCGCTGCGGCTTCGCATGGGGGCTGCGCCGCAGCGGATTATTTGAGTGTTGTCTTGATTCGCTTGCTGTTGCTGTTTTTGTTGTTGCTTTGTTTTTCATTTTTTTACTTTTTTGCTTTATAGATGCACAGATACGGATACAATTCATAGGCCTGACTTCGTACGTGTGTGTGTGTGTGTGTGTGCTGGTTGGTTTGCTTGCTTTTTAGTTTTGTTTATCACTGCTTTCCTCATTTTACGCTTATTTGTTTTGAAATCAAATTAAACGACGCATAACAAATCAAGGGGAAAGAAACGTATAAAAAGCCAACACTTGCATGCACGTACACACACACACACACACATAAATAGTTACATGTATACATATGTATGTATGTGTGTGTGTCGTAAGCTTTAGCTTTAGCTTGAAAGATATGAAGCTACTGGAAAACATCCAAGTTTTCTAGCCATTCATTCGATGACTCAACTTTCTGGCAACGAGCCCCTTCTTATTCGCATTCGAATAAACAAACTTCCAACTGGTCGAACAATTTGCATTCGCTTGTAAATTAATTTATAATATATAATATAGAAATTTATACATATATAATATAATATTTTATAATATATTTTTAATGCGAGCTATGACCATATAGCATTCAACAAATTATCAGTTATTAAGCTTAAATTTAACAACAATTATTTCCAGTTTATAATAGCATTAATCGAAGCTAAAATGGAAATAATCAAATTAAATAAACAAATTTGTTGTTATTCTGTTTTGTGTGACAGCAAAACACATTCGATAAGGCAGTGTATCGAATGTACATCAGCAATACAATTACATTTGTATTTACATACATACATACATACACACATACATACAAGTACGTATTCCAATTGGAATTAACAACAGACCAACTTAACTAAACGAACAAAAGAAAGAACTAGAAGAAATAAGAATAATAATTAAATACAAAATATTATTAATATTCAAATTAAAATAAATTACTGTAAAAAAAAAAAAAAATAAAATAAAAATAAGAAAAAATGAATAATAATCAAATACAAAATAATATTAATATTAAAGTTAAAAAACAACTGTATAAAATTAAAAAAAAATAGAAATAGATAAAAATAAGAAAATAAGAATATTAATCAAATACAAAATAATATTAATATATAATAAAAAAAAACTATATAAAAAGTAAAAATAAAATTATAAAATAGATAAAAATAAGAAAATTAAAATAATAATGAAACACAAATACAATATTATTATTAAAATATAAAAACAATTCAATATAAAATATGAAATTAATATAAATTTTTATAATTAATTAATTAATTAATTTATAAAATAATTAATTTAATTTAAATAATAAATAAAAATCATTAAAAAAACAAGACATAAATATTTTTTTTGACAAGAATTTAAATAATTTTAAATAAAATAAATTAGAAAGATGT
Source organism: Drosophila stalkeri (assembly GCA_035047405.1). NCBI lineage: Eukaryota > Metazoa > Arthropoda > Insecta > Diptera > Drosophilidae > Drosophila > Drosophila stalkeri. Next base: position 6,287,302 of record JAWNPR010000149.1, on the reverse strand, counting down.
TTATATTTCTCAAATCAAATAATAAATAAACTAAAAAGAATTGAAATTATGTAAATTATTTTAAAGAGACATATATACATATATGAATATATATTTCAATAACAAATAAATAAGAATGATAAATTTTCAGGTATATACAGGTGAAATTAATGAAAGAAAATATATATAGAGGAATATAGCCAGTGCTTAACCCTAGATTAGTTTTAATTTTACATTAATTCTATGCTCTAAATTATAGGAATATTTCAATTTATATAGTATGCTAAAAATTAAAAATACTCTAACTTTAATTTTTAAAATACTCTACATTGTAATTTGTTCATAAATATAAGTAATTTTTAATTTTTGATTTGCTATATAATTGTTTTATATGAATTTAATTTTATTCATTTTAAATGTATATAAATATATAAATATATTAAAATTAATAAAGCAAAGAAAATGAAAAAGTAAACTAAAATAAAACAAAAAAAAATATTTAAAATTTTATTCAAATAAAAAAAAAGCATATAGAAAATTAAAAATAAAATAAAAAGAGAATAGGAAAATTTCAGCCAAGTTAGCTGAAGAAAAGACAAAAGTGAAAGTGAAGGGAAAATTCTTTGGCAAACTTCTACAGGGAATTTGTGTGCTAAATGTGGAGCAGAGGGGTCAAAGGACACTGCGTCAAAGGACACAGCGTGTCGTATGCGTAATATACGCTTATTGTCCTTTCTAACGACGACATTTGTTTGGCTTAATTGTCAATAAATAATTGTGAAAAGTGCGCGCTGCTTGGCCATTAGAGTGCATTGTTTGTTGTTGTTATTGTTGTTATTGTTGTTGTTGTTGTAAGCGAAAAACACAAAAATTCGCACATCATTTTTCAAGCTCAGCAGCGATAACAACAGCTGCAAAAATACGAATCATACGAAGATGCTGGCGCTAGCTAACAACCCCTAAGGAGTGACAGAGAGAGAGGGAGAGAGAGAGAGAGTGAGATGATGCTGAGTTGGAGTTGTAGTTGGTGTTGGGATTCGCGGTCGGGGTAGGGGTAGTCCCGTAGCCAGGCAACGTTTATCCTTTCACCATGGCCGATCAACCGCAAGTTACAAATGTCAAATGTTGTTTTTGTCAAAAAGGCTTTCGCAATGCGCCGCCTCCTCCTCCTGCTACTCCTCCTGCTCCTCCTGGCAACCCTTATATGTATATATATCTATATGCCACGCCTGCCCCGCGTGCAAAAGGTGCCATGACGCATCGTTTCTATTATTTAGAAGAAAAAAAAAAAAACAAGCTGAAGAAGAAGAAGAAGAAATATCTACGCATTACGATTTGAAACGTCGCTGACATTGACTGACATTGATGACAATGATGACGCACAAAGTAGCTGAGAGCAGCATCCCCCCATCTCTCTCTCACTCACTCTCTCTCTCTCTCTCTCTCTTTCGCACTCTGTCAGTGTAACTCCCATAAGGATATTGACTGAATATATGCTCAAGTGTCTGAATTCTTAACTCTTTTGATATATATATATATATATTTTCTTTTTTTTTTTTTTGCATGCTGCATTTCAGTTGCCAGCGTCGCAGCCAAAAACAGCTGCAGTCTCTGAAATCTGTCATGCAGCATCATTTGTTATCAGAGTTGGTTTTAGCCAAAGAAATTACAATTGATTGATTGCCAAGCAGACGTAGAAACTATTAGTTTTAGTAGGAAAAAAACACGAAAAATATATACTAAGATATTTATCAATGTAAAAATATAGAATATTTTTATAACAATATAAGTACATAATATATAAAACATAATCTTATTATCAATTTGTTTAATAATTAATTTTATTATTTTAATTTATGAATTTAAATGAAAAAAAAAACACTATAAATAATATAAATTTTCCTACCTTTTTTATGTATATATTATAAACAAATGTTAATAAGTTGAGGAAAATTATCTTTAAATAAATACATATGTAAAAGAATTATAAAATTTATATAGATACTTAAATATATAATAGGACAATAATACTAATATTATTCTATGTACAAAATATTTATTTTATTTTATTTATTTGTATAATAATTATATTATACTATATAATTTTGAACATAAAATAGATTTGTTAACATTTTTATTTTATTTATTTTTTTTTATATATTATAAACAAATTTGAGGAAAGTTATCTATAAATAAATACAGATATAAAATCGTTATATAAATTATTTAAATACTTACATATATAATAGGACAAAAGTATTATAAATACTAATATTATTTTATGTATAAAATATAATTTTATTTTAAATATTCTTATATTTGTATTTTAATTATAATATACATAATATAAATTCACGCATTTATTGAATAAATGTTTCTTGTTTTAATTTATTAATTTATATGATACAAAATGTATGTAAATATTAAAAAAATTCATGTTTATATTTTTATTTTATGAGTTATTATGATAAACAATTAAAAATATAACTATTATGTCTTTAACATACTTTGACATTTCTTCATGCAATAATCAAAATAAATGTTTTTATAGAAATTCATTTTAGGTTAAGTATTAAAATATTTACCAATTAGGATTAAATTTTATGAAATTAATTCGTAAAATATACGTATTATAAAATATGTAATGAAATGTTTCTAATAAAACTGTGATCAAAATTTGAATTGTTTCCAATATGATTTTTATTTTAATTATATTATTAAAAAAAAAACATATTTTTATAGCTTTCATGTATTTTTTTAAATTCTTTATTCCATTTCAAGATATTATTTTATAGACTATACTTGTAGTCTAAATTCCAATTGATTATTTAATTTATTTAAATAAGATTTTACTAATATCATAATTATGATTCAAAATTGAACTAGTTTTTAACAATGAATGAAAATATAATATATGTATATATAAATTACATGTAAAATATACATGTGAATATAGTTTAAGAGTATTATAAATATTAAATGTGCCCACATTGAGAGATTCTCAGGATCTTCAATATCCATTCGGTTCGCCCTGCATGCGATAGATTTGTTTATGCATTTGAACATGAACTAGTTCATTCTTAAAGCTCCAATCGATGTCAAAGTCGAGATGGCGTGCGGCGCGCTTCACCTGAAATCTGCCCTTCAGAACGTCCCCAATGCAGAGCGGCAGATGAGCATCGATGTGGAAGAGCGCCTGCTTCCATTGGGTGGGCGGAGCATTTGGACTCGTGGTAATTGGCTTCAGCTTGGGGAAACGAAAGTCAAAGTAGAGCAGAAACCATTTGGCCAGGGATTGGCGCACGATGCGCAGCTGGAAGGGCACAGTGAAGCTCAGCTCATGGACGCTGAGCGTGCTCAGATCGAAGCGGCGCAGCAGCTGCCGTTGGGTGAGCACCTGGGCAGCGTCCAGGCAATCGATGACAGGTGTTTGCTGAACGATGCGCCAGGCGAGATGCAAATCCAGGCCGGAGTAACGTGTCCAATAGTCTGACATGGATGGCCGCTCCTGCTCCTGCTTGTCTGCTATGGCCATATAGAGATTGGCCAGCTGCGGGAAGATGCAACCGCCCGGCTTCATCCATTTGTCCCGTGCATAGATCACAGCCTCCAGGACAGAGCTGTACATCAGACAGGCGCTAAAAATGTAGGGAGAGTGTAGGCCAGTGTTACCGCACTGGATATGGGCTTACCCCATCCACTTGGAGAGGATGATGTCGACGGGCGGCAGCTGCTGCAGTTGCTGCACATTTCCTTGGATCACCTCGATCACGTGCTCCAGGCGATTGTGCCGCACCAGCTGACGCGCCACTTGGGAGACGGAGCTCGGCTCCACCGCAATAACCTTGGCCGCGCCCTGCTGGGCCGCCCACAACGAGAGGAAACCACTGCCGCAGCCCACCTCCAGCACTGTGGCCTGGCGAAAGAGCTCCGCGTTGGCTTCGATGGCTGCCTTGTAGCCCAGCATGGTCACTTCGTCACGCAGCACACCTTCGTGCCGTTGCAGAAACTCTGCATAGGTCGCTGCAGAGATCTCCTCGCCTGCGATTGTTCCATCATCACCTCTTGACATTTTCGCATTAATAAATGCAACAATTACATTGCAATAGACCAAGCGAGTTAAAGGCGTTGCCAGACTGTTGAATAATGGCACTGCGTATCGCATGAGCATCTAAATACATCGTTAAGTAAGCGTAGCTGCAGCACAGCTCGAAGAGAGGAAAGAGCATAATTTGGCACAATTATAACGGGATCTGCTTAAAACAAAACGCAAGACCTAATTTACAGTGGTTGTGAAAGAGCACATCTGTGAAAATATAAATAGTGCTGCTGTTTGTTGTATAAGTTAAATTATTTAAATAAAAATGTAATAGTTCAATTAATTATATATGTAAATCGATTTAGAAATACTTTTTGTCAATAGTTAGGTATTTCTTACATTATTGTTAGTTTAGTACTATTATTATTTAAGTTAAATTTTTGCAGAATCTAGCTAATTTATTTATTACTAATTTGTATATATGAGTATAATATTATTACAAAATTAATTATTGAACAAATGTTGGCATATTAATTACTTGTTAACGTACATTTAACTAGAAATAGTAATATTATATATTTCTTTTTCAAGTGACACTTCAAATACCACTATTTATACATGTAAAAATTATTTATTGACACACTGTGCATAGGACATGCAAAAGCAAAACTTAATTTAACACAAAACAAACTGAGCGAGAGGCATCGTATATAGTCTTCGCATTTGGCAGTCTTACTCTCTCACTCTCTCAACAACGAAGATAGGTAGAGCTAAGGCATAAAGCATAAGCCTAGCTCGGCAGGGGGCGGAGGTTCTTGTAACTTTGCCTTTTGTTTTTTTCTTACTCTCAATTTTGCTCTCTCTAGTGTATGTATGAATGTATACATATCTGTATGTGTGTACGTACCTTCTATGCCTTACATTTTCGGTTGCATTGATTTCGTTATAGTTTTAGTTCGCACACACATATAAAACGATCATGTCTATGCGCATAGATTATTGCTGTAAAGGGTATCGTATGTGTGGACGCACTTGGTAATTTTTGTTGTGTCGGGCTATGCTTACATATGTATGTATTTATTATATGTGTACAGTGTGTACAGTATGAGACTCTCGTCTGCTCAAAACTGTAAAAATTGTTCGATGATTGTATTGAATTGCGCTAGTGATGTCCTTTTCTATCGTATGAGAAACTGAATATATCATTAGTAAAACTTCTTGTTTTTAACGTAACTAATTTTTATATTATATTTTTTATATTTTGTGTATATAAAAAAAAATAATAATAATAAAAAAAATTTCGATCAACACTGGGAAATTTAGTCATATAAATTTTTCACAAAGCATCTTTGCAAGCATCTGGCGGCGTTTCCTTCAATATATTCAGCCTACGCAACTCACGTAAAACATCGTGCACGGCTCCAAAGCGATTCATCGTATAAAACTGAATGCCATACACGTCCAGCTTGGCGTCCAGCACCTGGAGAATCGTGCATAATGCCGATTGGACAAAGAATTCGCGCACCTTTGCATCGTCACTCTGGATTTCCTCCAGCTGGGCGAGCTTTTCCTCTGGCAGCGTGATCTTTGTGATCATTTCCATCAGCTTGTAGGCTTTCAATGATTCGGGCACCACCACGCCCACCATTATGGGCGTCATGATGCCGGCGTTGCGAGCAGCTCTCACATACTTGACAATCAGCTCGGCCGAGTAGCACATTTGGGTGATAATAAAATCCGCCCCGCTATCAACCTGTAAAAGCGAAAGGCGGATTAAGACGAATGCTGATAAGAGAGATAAGAGGTGTGAGAGAGCAGTGCTGATAAAGAGAGAGGGAGAGAGAGAGTATGAGGTTAACGGAATTAAAGCAGAGCTGATTGAGTTGGCAATGGTGCGACTAGAAAATACCCTGTAGTTAGAGATTGGAATTAAATGAGTGTAATTGATGGGTTAACAAGGGATTCCAATTTAGTTAGATTTATTAATTATCTGCTACATATTCTTACTTACCTTCTTCTTTAAGAATGCTATATTTTGATCCAGATCTAATGTTCCTTTATCCAAGTTCACATGACCCTGCGGATATCCCGGAACGGCAATCGATATGTTAGCTGTAGCAGAAAAAGAAAAACGTAGGGTAAATGAAAAAAGACAGAGAGAGAGAGAGAGAGGAAAGTCTGTATACTTACCCTTGCGCACACGTCGGGCATGCTCGACTAGCAGATAGCCGTAGAGATAGAACTGATCGTCGTCACGTTTGTCGCCTCTCACGGCCAGCAGATTCTTAAAGTTGAGAGAGAGAAATTCGTTGATGCGCTCCTCGGTCTGTTTGTAGATGCTGAAGTGGGGCATGGCCGGTATGTAGGGCTCCAGGTGTCGTATCATCTGCAACGTTTCCACGCGCTCCAGGGGCGTTATGTTCCAATAGGTCGGCAGCCACACGATGCTGATGAAGCTGGGCAGAATGGGCAGAAAGCTGTTGAAGTCCACGCAGGTGAGCTTCCCATTGCTTTGGGCAGTTATCTCAATGCCATAGTAGAACTCCCGACGCTCTACCTTGCTCAGCACCACATCCGATACATACGGCTGCTCGCCGCACCGGGCCTCCTGCTCGGGCGTAAACTGAAAGCAACTCTCAATCCGACCCTTCGACGCTGCATCGTCAGCCAAGCAGCGCGTCGCATTCGGCTCCAAGGTATGCATGCTCGACAGCTCAGTGTTTACTCGCGCACCGCGCTCTGCCAACTGATTACGTTTATTGAGCGGATAGACGCGGTTCTGGACGTGAGGCGTTACGTTCCGGAGCAGCAACAGCAGCGCTGCGGTTCGGTTTCGAGTCACGTTGACGCACATCATGACGCCCCACCAGCAGCTTTCCCCGTGCCGAATATCACGTCCTCATCATCTTCATCGTGTACACGTTATCGGATTACTCAACTACGACTACGACTACAACCAGTTACAACGACTACGAGATTCTCAATGCGTGCTGCGGTTTGCTTAAAACACATTCAATTCGATTCGAGATGTGAAAGGTGTTTGTATTCTAATATTTTTATCTAATGAGTGGAATTTGCATTACAAGTATTTGTATACCCTGGCATTCAGTACTAGGGTATATTGATTTCGCTAGGATGTACCTAACAGGCAGGAATCTATAATCTTATATTTGCATATAGCTGTGATTCAAATGTATACATATTCTATAAGATAAATATTAAAAAAAAAAGTAATTTAAAAAAATTAATCTTGTATTTATGCTTATAATATAATATAATAATATTTCCTATTTTTTAAATCATTTGTTTTATTATAAAACAAAATATTACCAAATATTTTTATTTGTTATTATAATGTATAATAAATATAATAATTGTTATTAAAAAATAATAATTAATATTTGTTATTCATATAATTAATAGTAAAAACTTTGCTTATCTCTTTGTTCAATTTTATAGGTATAATATAATTTTTTTTAAATTTCTTAGAAATCATAAATTTATTATTATTCAGTAAAATATTGTGAAATATTTTATTATCATCTTTATATTCAAATTTATTGATATAATATTCTTTGAAATTACTTAGAAATCAGAAATGATTTTATGTGATTTTTTTCTCTTTAAGGTTTTTGTTATAGGCATATCTGAATTTCAATAGATCAATTGTATTTCGGCATTTAATGTGCTTCAAATGTGAGGTTATGTTCACATTAAAGAGTTCACTTCAGCATGAATTTGTAATTTCTGCTTTCATCTAATTGGAGGCTATGCATCGATTACAAATGAGATGTTTCATTAAAAACCATTTTCAAGTAGTTTGCTGCAATTGGACCAAGACTCGATGCAACAAATCATAACAAACGAAGTCTCTATTCATATTCAGTATTTGGGTTTTACGATAATTTTCCATTTTCAATTTTCCAATTTTCCATTTCGTTGCTGTTGTTGCTGTTGAATGGGGCAAAATTATTTGATGGCGTTAATTACAAAAATGCAGTCCATTTAGATTAGAGAAATAGTGAGAGAGAAAGAGTGAGGAAGGGAGAGAGAGGTGTAGGGAGTGATCCGATGCTGGGGCATGTGGCAAGCAGATTTAATTGCTCTTCGCAAACGTCCACTTGAAAACATTTGCAGCAAACAATGTCGATGTCGATACTGAAACGAGTTGAGTTTGGAAGTCGAGCCACTTGGGTTACGCTCCAGAGCCATAATCATAATTTAAATGCCGCTGGCAACACTCAAGAGCCATAAAAAAAATAAAAAAACAGAAAAAACATGCAGATCGCAGAGCCTGGCCAAAAAAAAAAAAAAAAAAAAACTGAAACAAAAAAGAAAACAACGAAACTTGTACAAAAATCAGAAGACAGCCAAGAGTGCACCTCCCTCTCTTCCTCTCTCTCTCTGTCCCGACGGGCGTCAAGTGGCAATTAAAGATTCGTTTTAGTGCCTCGACTCCGCCTCGAAATTGTGTGTTCCAAATGTCTGCACTTAGACAGCTCTCCAGTTGCCTCTATATAGGATATATATCCAACACACGGCAAAAAAAAAAAAAATATTATATATATGTACTACCTTAATAACGATTTGTTACCTGTTCAAATGCGCTATACGCACCGCATTGATATATGGCCTTTAGTGGAGATCTCTTGTATTTATGGTCAACATAAATCATTCGAACGTCCCAATTGGCCAATTCACCTAACTACGCTAACAACTGGACATTTTCTTTGGCTAAAGCTTCAACTGAGCTCAAGCCTTTGCAATTAATTTATGGATGGAAAATTTGGTAAAGAATACTTTTATTATTATTATTATTATTATTTTTATATATGTAAATTAAATTAGATAGAAAATTTGGTAATGAATACTTTTACTATCATTCTTATTATTATTTTTATATATGTACATATATGCTAATTAATTGATGTATTTTTATCATTGATTAAATTTTAAATTTTATTTTTTATTCAACAGTAATCCAAATCTTAACTTTTTTCAAATTGTAAAAGAAATCTGTCTTAATCTAAATTATTCAGTTAAAATCTTTTAGTAAAATTACTTAGAAGACTTTTATTTTAGATATAAATATAGCTGATATATCATTATGATTCCTTACTTAAATACTTATTTAAAGAATGTTGATCTTAAAACTCAATAATTTAGAGTTCAGTAGCGTAATTTTTTCAAATTTAATAATAATAATAAAAGAATATATAAGTTCTAATTTATTTCTTTATATGGGACACTTAATTTAAAAAGAAATTTATGTATTACAAAAGGGTATTGGGTTAGATCATTGAATGAAGAGTACAGCACATATTCCTTAGAACTTTTCTTTATATTCATTATGTTATATATACTAAAAATATATAATTAATATGAAGCGAATCATGTTAATAAAAACCCTTTTAGTTAGTTAGTTAGTATATAATAAAAAACGTATATGCTTAGGCTCTGATTAGTTAGATAAATAATTGTCAAATTAAAGATAAAATAACTAAATAAGAAAAATATCAAAAATCTTTTGATAATCACGATTTAATTAAGAAATACTTGAACATAGTTTTTACTCTAGTTAGATTATCTGGAGAAAATATCAAAAGAAAGGTACGTACATATGTACATATATAGAAGAAATGAGAACTAAAATATTATCAAACAAAAAAAATCCAAGCATCTACCACAGTCTTTGCTCAAGCACGAACATGTTGAGGACTCTAGTGATCTCTAAAGAATGAAATATGTTCGACCTAAGGGGTTTCCCGCAGTGATGTTCTCACCCCTCGTTCCTTTCGTGACTAAACAGTTTAGCTCAACCAATTGATCCTTTCTTTCCTTATGTATATTGGAAACGTCCACATGTTCATGCTTGAGCAATCTTAACATAAATCATGTCTTCCTTTTGGAACTAAGCAAATGGAGTTTAAATTAGATTTTAAATAGTTTGACTTTGTATTAATTTTATATAAAATAAAATTGAACCATATTTTAATATATATTTGAAAATCCTGAATCTAATAGTTGTATAGAGGACAAATATATATAATTTGATTTGGGTTATAGATTTAGTTACCTATTAGAAATTATTTTAATATTGAAAACTTTTTTTATTTATCAATCTCTCATCTTTAATATTCAAAATGAATCTTTTGTTATTTTTTATTAATGTTAAATTAAGATATTATTTTTTTTTTTACATCCATGTATATATAGACTTTTTATCATAATAAGAGGTCATTAAAAATTATTTTAATATTTAAAAATATATTATTATTATTATTTTTTCTTTCTTCTTCAATCCCTCATCTCTAATATTTTTCAAATTGAACGTATTTAAAATTTTTATGAATGTTAAATGTAGATATTATGATTTTGTTTTTACAGCTTTCCCACTTTAAATCTAAATCAGATTGCCGCATCGAGTCGCATTCCTGTATGGCTATAATGTTAGGCATTTCAATTAGTTTTTGTTGACTATGAAAACGTTAATGTATGCGCAGCTTGTTGCATATAGATTTTCCCATATACATACTTATATATATATATATTTATATATATTTGTTGGCTTCACAGTTTTTACGTCGGCGTTGAGCAGTTTTCGTGACGACTTTACGACTTTTAATGGTTCCGACATTAATAAAAATATTTTGTTATTTGTGATAATTTCAGTGATATAAAATTGTTTATGATTATTAGTATTCGCTTAGGCAAACACACACACGCCGAGGGCGCACAGCGAGCGAGGGAGACGACCTAGGGACCTGCTCGACCAACCGATCCCGGGGAAAATAACAAAAAACGGAAAATGCTGGCGACATTGAGAAAGTGGGCACTAAATCAGCTGCGGAGTTGCCTAATTACAAATTTGATGCAGCTGCAGGCAGACAGACAGAAGTTTCTGACTTCAACCGGACCTTGAAACATATATATATATATATATATATATATATATATATATATATATATATATATATATATATATATATATATATATATATATATATATATAGAGAGAGAGAGAGATAGAGAGTGAAAGAGAGAAAGATATATATGTATATATGTATGGGTTTATTTTAGGCCCATATTAAAATTGGTTTCGCTTAAAGTGCGGCACATGTGGCACAGTTGCGACCCTAAGGATGCCTTCCATAGCCTCGACACACACAGACAAATTTATATATCTACACACATGATCGGAAATACGTTGCATGGAACCTGTTTTACAGATTTTTCGTTTCATTTCATTTCATTTTAGAGATGATTCTAAATTTAACTGAAGCGTCGCCTGTGTGTGGGGCGAACACAAATGTACATAGATCGGATCGTGTCATATTGGTCTCTAATAGCACACAAATAAACAGCCGCATAAAAATATCACAAATGCATTTTTTTTTCCGTTGTCGTAATTTATGAATTTATGTGCATCCAATATTAAAAACAATTGAAAGCCGATCAGGAGTAAACAATGGAGTAAGAATAGCTCAGGAAATTTGGCTGCTATGTGCGGGCCATTGGCTATACACAGGTATTGTCTGCCTAAAGGACTATAAATTCTATGTGTACAAGTAAAATATATAATGCATGTGAAAATACAAAAGAAAGAAGAAGAAGATAGTTATAATAATGGTCGAGTTTATTTTTTATCCTTAATTAGAGCAACTGCTGCTTTATTTTATAAAAAAAAAAAATCCTAGTAAACACAGTATATAACAGTCGAGTATGTCCGATTATCTAATATTCGTTCATTGTAGAAAAGCAATTAATAATACGCAATAATCTAATTTCCGCATTTTACACGACCAACGGACGTTTAATTTATAGGAAATTTTTGTAGACAACAATTAGACAATTTTTATTAAAAAAAAATATATAAAATATATAGTTTTTATATTGCTAGGTATATATTATTTTTTTTTTAATTTAAGATTTTTAATATTTATAAATATTTATATTTTAGTCAATCTGAAGAGGCAGTTACTACAGTAGCTTAATTATTTCATTATGTAAGCTCCCTAACTGGAATATATAGGAGTTTTTTTCGCTATGCCACGGCGTGAATATATTTACTCAATATTTATAATTTTGGGTTGCCTTCACTGGAATATATTACAAGTGTAAGGTATGAAAAATGATAACTTTCGTATTACACCAAATAGAATTTCATTATATTAGGGTGTATCAGATAAATTAAAAAAACTTTATAGATAAGATTACTAAGGAGTAAATTTCATCTCAATTTGCTATAACGATGAATTGATTTCCGCTCATTTAAAGAGCTAGACGGGAAAACCCAAAATACTCTTCTCACTCTGTGAACGAAAAAAATAAAAAATTATGCTTAAAATTTGCCTGGTGATGAAAATAATTACATATATTATAAGTAGCATGAAGACTGCTTCAAGTGTAATTAAGAACTTTATATATTCCATAAATAAGTCGTAAATAAATTTTACTCTTAGGGCTTAGAGTTAAGAGATGACTAAGCTTATCACACAGCACCCAGAGAAAAGTTTTGGCTTAAAATTAGAATATATTTAAAAGAAGACCTTTTCAGGTTATACTGATGCAACTTGATGCGAGTTATTTTATGATTCATAAAAAAAATTGGATTTCAGGAAATTGATTTTTAAATCAGCTAAATTGTTAAATTTTTTAAAAAATTATATATTGCTAAAGCAAAAAAATCGTTATTTGACTTCTATATGAATCTTTAACATATATCGAAAGATAGGGAATATTTAAAGTATTTATTTTTCTAAATTCTATATTTATTAATTTATGAAAACAAAAGATATTTAGATACTTTATGAATAAATAGAAATTAATAAAGTATAAGAAAATTGGAATGAAAAAGAATCAACTAAATTTACAATTAGAAATAATTGATATAAATTCAGGTTTCATCTCAGGTAAAGAGTCCTAAAAAAGTGAAAATTTTGTAAATTATAGAGAAATCAATCAAGACAAGAAATCAAGAGAGACGAGAAGAATTTTAGTTTTTTTTTTTAATGAAAGGGAGTTTGTTTTTATTACATTTTATATTTAATTGATGCGGTGAAGCGAAAGAAATTAAAAATTATGGAAGAAGAGATGAGAAGAAAGTAAGGCAAGTGAGGCGTTTCTTTCACTTTGTCAAATAGAAAAATCCTTAAAAATTCGTAAACTATGTTACCTGCTGTGAATCGCGTTCTATTGTATTCTCAGGGCTCTGATTTCATGCTAGGAGCGCACATATGGTCGAGCCTTGCCTTTGATTGAGTGTCCAAGGGCTGATGATGGATGGGCCTTTGTCTTCAAGCCATTAAACGATATGCCTGAGTGGTAAGGAGGGTGGTAGGGGCGGGGGGTAAACCCTTTGGCAGTGGGAACTATGTGAAGACAGGCGCAGCGCCTGTTTGATACATATTTTTCATCAAAATGTCTGAAATGAAAAGCGTCGGGATTAAATTACAAGCCAAGACAAGAACACGTAAATCCGTCGCCCCAAAGGAAATGGAAAATCTTTGATGAAATGCGCCGAGTAGCGAGCGCCGAGCGCCGAGTCCCTAAACCTCCCAAACCCCTGGCACAGCCCCCAAAGAGTACTGCTGGCACGCACAATCTTCTACGCAGGAGAAAGGGGCAAGGCAGGTGGGGAGGAGAGCGGGAGAGCGGGACAAACGCCCACGCATGAGATACATTTCAGATGCTGTGCACCATAATGTATGAGATACTTTGGCTCTGTCTAAATTAAAAAATTCCATGGAGAGCAAGAAAATTATAATGCTCCAGGATGAGCATAGACAGCGAGACATATAGCCATAGCACACACACACACACACACACGCACATAGAGTGAGAGAGTGAGAGAGAGAGAGGCGAAATGTAATAAAGACATGAGTTGTGAAATTATTAAGATGATTATGAGAAACGAGAGGAGTCCGCGACTCGAGTGCTACACAGCATTTTATAATCAGCCCGTGGAATATAAAAAGATGTTAACTTAAAAGCAAAACATTCCACGAGCTGCCGCTGCTGCTTCAGCTGCTGCTGCTGCTGCTGCCGCTGCTGCTGCTTCAGCTGCTGCTATATCTAGGAGCAAGAGAAAAGCTCCTCAGGGAACGATTGTGTTTGAGAGACGCTGAAAGACGAGGCTGGCAACGTGAATGAGTGAATAAGGTAGACATATGTAACAGGTATAGAAGGAACATGCAATTATCATGCATTTGGGGAGCGAGTTGTGAAATATTCCAAGAAAAAAATGCGAATCAACTTGAGGGAAAGGCTTTTTGTCATTTCTCAAATATGTTGTCAAAGGCTTCGTTGTCTACTTGAAGCAAATAAATATACTTGCAGAGACTTGAAATATCATCAAGGAAATTACTTTGACTTCTTGCCGTACGTACATACATATATCAAAAAGTATTTCACTATCTGAATATTAGTTTATGATACTTGGCTATGTAACTAATAAGTTAGAGTGCATATAGAGCTGAATATGAGTTAAATACAAAGTAGAGTCAAAGTTATAAGCTGAGTTTTTAATGTCGTTTCCCTATTTTAGTTGTTTTTTTTTTAATAAATTATTTAAGTAATTAATTAATTATATTAACAAAAATAACTATATACTCTGGAAACTCTTCATCTAGTCTAGTCAAACATATAATCTATTACGAACCGGAAGATCCCAGTAGCCAGTACTTTTAAAGCTATAGTTAGTTAGAATTTTAATTAATATTAATTGCCATAAATTAATAAATAAGGTATTAAGATTACATTCATTGCTTAAATTTTTTAATTTATATTTATTTACTGATTTTTTTATTATTATATTATTATATTATAATAATGCATACTGATACTAATACTTAAGAATGAAATTAATTTATTTAATAATAAATGATTTGTATATGAATAATGAGCTATAGTAAGACTGTTCATAATTAGTTGCTGTAAAACTATAAATTAAAAATCTTAAATTATTAATTAAATAATATATAAAAAATATGAACATATTCTTAGTGCACTGAGGTATTATATACTATATTAATTCAGCCAAATATTCAAATGGGGTGCGAAGGGGGCGTGGCATCTAAAATCTGAAAATTACAAAATCTGCGTATCCATAATATCTAAATATACAAATTTGACGTCTCTAGCTAAAACGGTGTAGAAGTTGTGCTCGAAAAACGTAAAACAGGTAAACGAATTTTCGATTGTTATCGATAATTAAGAAATGGGATGAGCTATCAAAATAAACTCGTACTGCGTAACTAAGACACGAGTATTCATGTAAAATTCATTTAAAATCAATTAAAATTCAATTCTCTAGCTTTCGTAGTTTCCGAAATCTTGACGTTCATACGGACGGACGGACAGACGGACGGACGGACAGACGGACAGGGCTATATCAACTTATTTTTTTGTGCTGATCAAGAATAAATATACTTTATGGGGTCTGCGACGTCTCCTTCTGCCTGTTACTTACATTTTCACAAAGCTATTATACCCTGAATTCCCATTTTCAATGGGGTCAGGGTATACACAGAGGCATTTCGTAATGATATGAAAAAAGAAATAAATAAATAAAATATTAATATAATGCAAATAACACATATTCATAGTACTCGAATCGATAGTTAGTTCATGTTACATAGTCATGAAACACTTATAGTAGCTGAATAAATACTCTCAGAGAAATATAATTACATATTATAATATTTCCAGATTGTACTCCCAGTGTAATCGCTCTGCTTAAACCTCCACGGTACTTAGTATGCTCACAGTATACTCAAAGTAGTTGGGTAATGTACATAAGTACATTAGTCATAAGGGAACAGCAATAGACCCTGTGAAACTCCCTTATTCTACGCTCATTGCAATGAGCATAGGGCGAACAATTTGTTGTGCCTAGCAGCCTCTACTTTAGTATTCAGAATAGTATCAGTTTAGTTTAATACGCTCTTGCTCTAACTTCTTAGTATTTAACTTAATATAATAACTGAAAATAGACCTTATATGCCTTATATCTAATAATTAAATAGGCCATATTGTTAAGTTTCTAAATTATATTACTACAACTTTCTATAACCTAACTAAACTACAAAATTTTTCTCTTTTAAATTTCTATATTTCAAATTAAAAATCAAATTTTATTGATTTCCTCTTAGATTTAGTTATCAACTATAATATATATATATATATATATACATTAATCATCGGAAGTACTTTTCTGTACCATAATCGAGTTGTACTATTAGAGAATTTCAATCAGAAAATTTTGTTTTTGCCACGCTTAACGACTCTGCGTATTATCGAGTAATTTCTAGCCTGTGAAATGAATGGAATATTCCATAAGCTGCTGCACTCGACGCACTTGGGGGTTGATATATATATATGTATATATATGTTTCTATATATTCTAGCGAAACGGGGGTGCATTCGCTATAGTGAGACCAGATGCCGGGCGAAAGGCGAAATTATATTTTTATTTTACCTATGGCAGAGGGCGAATTTTATCGCTTGTTGCCAAGCGCGCTGCAAGGACAAAGGACAAAGGACCAACACACTCGTAACTGGGTGAGTGGGCTGCCTCTGCTTTTTCCACTGACTCACTGACTGACTGACTGACTGACTGACTGACGAACTGGCGGACTCGCTGACAGACTGGTTGAGAGATTGACAGAGCTGAGAGACTCTGCTTCTTCTTTATTTTTTTGGGGGTTGCTGCAGCGCATTCGCATCTGCAGAATGGCTGGAAAAATCTGTTAAAACGTAATGAATGCCAAGCCGGCTGCATGAATGGGTGGCAAACAACCCTCCGAGCGGGCTGGACGGCAGGGGTAGCTGGGGAGGCAGCAATGGTAGACAACATGCGGTTGTGGTTGCTGCACCTTTCCATCTACGCACTTTTCGGTTAAGGCTTTTGTATGCTCGACTCGCAAATCTTTCTGAAATTTGCGTCATCAACAGCAGCAGCAGCGGCAGAGGATCAACCACCCCCTGACAGGGGCTGAATATATGAATGAATGGTTGAACGTTTGAACGTGCCTGGCACGCATCGCTCTCACTTTTATGCTATCTCTCCCTTTCACACAGACCCTCTCCCTCTCTCTCTCTCTTTCTGTCTTTGTCATACCTAGCCAAAGGCAGCGCAAATCTCGTATGAGTTACTGACATAATTAGGTCTTAACTGGAAGTCACGCGCGGCCCATTCGTAATCGGAGTCCGGGATGATGCGTTCGACTTCCACAAGGACTCTCTCGAGGCTTCCATATACCGTGTTTCCTCTATCGTATTCAAGGTCAACAAATTCATATCGGGTTGCTGCAAATACAATTAACCACTCAGCTGGCCCGCGACCCACGACTCCAGCAAATGTCCAGCTGTCGAGGGCTGTGAATATCATCTATGTAGATGTTTCACTTTGACAAATATGCTGAACTTAACTATGATTGCAAATATTATTACCATTATTATTATGGTCATTGACTATTATTGAATGTGTGCTGGTAATGGCATTTGAGAATATCGAATTTACTCTTTACAGAATATATGCGGAATTAAAAAAAAAATATGTATTTGATATCTTTAAAATAGAATTCAAACTAAATTATCTGAAAAGAGTATACAATATTGAATTAAAGAATCAAAATCAACTAGTTTTATAGGAAATAAAGAAATAAATTTAAGTAAAATTGATTTATTGGCAACTTTTTTACTTAATTAAAAGATATATATATTTATTGAAATGGTGCAGAAACCGATTTTATTTTATTTTAAGGAAAATATAACAGATATAGATTCAATAGAAAATAATTATATGTCTAAGCTCGCATGATATAGAAAATATTAAAGATTTATCTATGTTATCTATGTTTATCTATGTTATGTTTATCTATGTTATTATCGGACAATAATCGGAGTATTATAAACTTCACAACTTTGAAGCTACAAATTCAGCAATTTTACATGCTTAATTCATTAGTCTTTTAATGTTTGGCTAATAATATAATATAGTCAGGAAAAAATAAAAAAATAAAAAAAATAAATAAATGAATAAATAAACGTATAGCCTAAAAAATATAAGCAAGTTTTTGAAAAGGTACAAAATTTCCTAACTAAATATAGAATATAAATAAATTATATGTAAATAAAAAAATATAAATAAATAAATAAATATATATAAATAAATACTTAAATAAATGTATAGCCATAAAAAATATATTATTTAGAAAAAACCTACAAAATTTTCTATACTTAAATTTTTCTGAGAAACTAATAATCTGTGCATATCTCATTAGTTAATTAGTTACACCATTTAATATTTTTACCAGATTTATCTGAAAAGTGCTTCGCTTTACATTAAAATTATCGTATATATTGGAATTACATTTGTAATACAAACTATATGAAAATAAAAATACATTGAAATATCAGTAATTGAAAGATGAACATGAACTAACTTACACTTAGTTTAAAAAATTAGTATAATACAATGTATAGATATATATGTATTATTTTATTTATTATATATTATATTATTTATTATATATTAATTTTTTATTATTTATTTATTTTATTTTATTTTAATTTTTTCATATATATTAATTCTACTCCAGGTTCAATATTCTTTTTCAAGGTTTGTATTTCCATTTGTCACATGTCTCTTAACATCTCTTCACAAGTTTTCAGAGGAATTCAGACAAGGGCCGATAGCTAGCTGGCCATATACATGCATACATACATACATTCATACATACATATTTATACATTAACACATTTTATAAACAATCAAAAACTTGAAGGTGAAAATGCATTTCGTATGGTCCTCCTGCTCTTGGGCATTTGTTACACTAAATCAAGCACACACACCCACACACACACACACTGCAAATAACAACGTAATTACTTAAATTACAAAAACAACATTTTTGGTGATTACATACTTTATATTTACACATCACACACACACACACACGTACAGAGGGCGCCAAGGCAAAGGCAAAGGCAAAGTCAAATTCATATTCAAGTTTTCGCCACGTTGCGTCGTCAATTCACTGCCGACGTGGGCGGAGGCAGCGGAAACTAAAGGAAGGGGTATGACACACACATACACACATACAGACACACATACACACACACACACACACATACACACACACACACACATGCATAGATTGAGGCCTTGAAATTAAGAAAGCGTCGCACAAAAGAAAAGCAAGTCAGCAGGCGCTCGCTAGCAAACACACACACACACACACACACACACGCATGCATAAGTGAACTCTGTGTGTGTGTGTGTGTGTGTTTGTTGTATGTAATTTAATTATGGGCCTGGCTTGGTTTGGCCTGGCCTCGCCTGTGCAGCAGCGACGCGTGCGGCGGCGGGTGGCAAATTGCCAAAAATTGTACGCATATCCTGCTGTTTAAAAGTCCTGCTCGCAGCCGCTCCCCCTTTTGGGCCGCCGCCGCCGCCGCCCCCTTTCTATTCATTCTTTCTATGCGCGTCGCCTTTTTTTTTCCAGGTTTTTCTGCCCCTTTTCCTCTCGCATTGTTTGCCTTATTTTGACTCAAGCTGTGCACATTTTCGGTTTGATTATCGAACACAATATTTTTTCCGCTTTCGTTGCTTCCTCTTTCCGTTCTTCATTTTTTTTTTCTTTTTTTTCTTTGACTCTCTTCTCGTCTCTTTTTGCTTTTGCCATTATTTCTTGTCGGCCCATAATTGACGATTGCGCCATGAGTTGCCACTATTTGTGTGCTCTTCCTCTTCCTCTGGCCCGTTCCTCGCCCCCTTTCCAACAGCCCCTTTCGGCCCTTCTGCCTTCAGCTTCCCGTTTGCCCCTTCCCTTGGACTCGTTTAGCTTTTTAGCTTTTCTTTTTTTATTTTTTTATTTTTTTTAATAAATTCAGCATAGGTCGTCGAAGTAAGTGAAATAGATTTAAAATTTTAAATACTCGCTGTCGGCGCGAAATTGCAAATTGGAAATTAATTTTCCAATCGGAAATTACCGAACGTAACGGAAAACGACAAAGTAAAAAGCGCAACATCAATCTAATTAAATGGACCAAATTAAGCGACTATCGATTAGTACAATATTTTTACAGTTAATTTTTTTTTGTGTGATTTAACTGGCATTATTTAAGGGTATAGAAAATGTTATCAGTGAATCGAAAGGATTGATTGAATTACGTAGAATTCTATATATAGAGTATAAATAATATAAGTATAATATTAATGATAGAGTTTTAATGAAGCTGATTTAATTACTGTAAGCAACGGTTGGATATATTAAATATTTGCATTTCATAATCTCAGATAGAAATCGTTGATAACTTTAAGATTGTTCATCATAAATGATGGGCTCTAAAAAAATGATACTCAAACAATTCATTAGTCATTAGTCATTAGTCATCTGTGAAAAATATAGTTCATTGGAAAGCTAAATGTCTACCTAAAATAACTTTCCTAGTTTGGTAACAGTCGTTGCATTGGAAGCAAATTTACTTAAGTATGTTAGGATTAAAATGAGTATCGAAAAAGAGTTTTTGTTGGCTTTAAGCTTATTTGCCTTTTATCAAAATTATATTTGTTCATCCAAATGGCTTATATGCAGGAAATTCTGTTTAATGATTTAATTTTGAAATACTTTTTCGAAATGTTTTTAGGTGGCGCACAAGCGAAAATCGAGGCCAGAGAGGATTACATTTTGAGTAAATATACTCGAATTAATCAGTAAAAAGCTTTTTTTTTTTATTTTTCCTTCAACAATGTATTGATTGTATATTGATATCTTCAATATTCTATAATCAGATATGTGATCTGTACCACATAGAAGTATTATAAATGTTTAGTTCTATAGTAAACAGAGTATTTGTTTACATACTAAATTTAAGATAGAATTTTCGCAATTCTTAAAAATTTTAAAAAATTTATTTTCAATATTAAATTATTTTTTTTTTCCCTGAATACTCCTAATCAAATATTTATATGCCTACCAATATATAAATATACATACATATACACTTCTATACATATTGTATATCTCTTTGTCACTTGTCTGTTATCCAAAATTGAAAATTGACATTTGATATGGTCTCGGGGGAGTTATCTAACATGAAGTAACAAATTTGATTATCGTTTCGATACGATACGCATAAATTTTGAAGTTGAATACAAAATCGAAACCAATTTCGGATTCACTTGTTGTTGTTGTTGTTGATTTTGTTGCTGTTGTCATTTTGTGGTTTCTGCGGCTAGCGTTAACAATAGATCATAAGCCGAAAATGGAAAATGCATGCATTAATAATAATAATAAAAGTCGTAAAAGAGCAGTAACCGTTAAAGCCATGAAAACCCGTTAAGCGCACGAGCAACACCCACACACAATCATAAATAAAAAATGAAAAAAAAAAAAATCAAGAAAAATAAAACCGAATTGTGATAAAAAAAAAAAAACAAAAAAACAAGAAGCAGCAAGAAAATAACAAACAGTCGCAAGAGCCGAAAATATTGTTAGTACAATGCTTCAGCCCATAAATGGCATTACATATACAATGACACGCACACACACACACACACACACACACACAGACACCTCTGCACACCTATACACTCTTGTATTTTTATGGTATCTCGTGTGCGTTAGCTCATTCGTGCGTTTCTCAATTCTCTATTGATTTGTGACGCTGCCTAATCAAAAAAAAAAATAATAATAATAAATAAATAAAAAAATAAAATACAAATATATATAAAATAAAAGCCGTAGAGAGAAGGTGTACAAAATTAAGGAAGAGCCATATAAAAACGACGACGGCGACGGCGACGGCTGAGCCCCATAAAGCGAAGCGAGACGACCAAAAAGTGCCGCTCAATGCGCACCTCCAGCCCCGACTCTTAACATACAGAAAACGTAGCTCCTCAACTCCTGTGCCAACCGAAAGCCAAATTTCACATGTAATAAAACAATATACCCTGTACTGGATAAAACAGTTTATATATCTAATAAATCTAAATGATTTATCTAATAAAAATATTTCCACTTATTTAAGATAAAGAATATGTTAGTTTATAGATAATATTATGATTAAAAATGTTATCAAAAAATTAAGTGAATATTTATTTTACTTAAAAATAAATACAAATGTCAATAAATTTTTGTGTGTGTAATTTTTACAGATTTTAAAATAAAGTAAATATATATTATAATTTTTGTTTAATTTAAAAATTTTCTTATAACAGGAGACGAATTCATTATCTTTATATATATATATATATATATATCATCGTCAAAAGACTAATTCTTAAAATATGAACCAAGAAATACACAATAATTCTATAACAATAATTAAGTGCATATTTATTTTATTTTAATATAAATACTTATTTATAAAATTTTTTGTGTAATTTTTACAGATTTTAAAATAAAGTAAATATATATTATAATTTTTGTTTAATTTAAAAATTTTCTTATAACAGGAGACGAATTCATTATCTTTATATATTTATGATCATCGTCAAAAGATTAATTCTTAAAATATGAACCAAGAAATACACAATAATGCTAATATACTAATAATTATAATTTAATTAGTATTTAACTAGATTTAATTAGTATTTAAATTACTATCAACTTTTTTAGTGGCCACAAAAGTTTACAGGGTATTTGTTAGTCGAGCCGCTTCAGTAATTCCCTTGTTATTGTCATTGCAACAACTGTGGCAATCCATTTGCAATGCCAAACTCGATCTGGGGCGTCAAATGTCAAACGTGTTCATAACCAATTCGAATTATTGGTCCCGTCGTCGTAGTCGTTGGCTTCTACTTCCCCTCCTTGTACTTCTCCTTCTCCTTAACTATTTGGTTGATTTTTGTGTTGTCACACCTTAAATGAGATGAAACTAGTTTTTACCTTTGCCTTTCCAGTTTTATTTGCCTTCAGCAACATTTCCTGCCTTTTCACTTGATTAATTTTTTTTTTTGCGGAAAATAAGAAGGAGAAAAAACATACTTTAAGAAATTTTCTTGATGAGATTTATTTTTATTTCTGATGGAAATATTTGTAAATATTTGTTCCATCTTAGTTCCATGTTAGTCAAATGAGAGATAAGATATATTAATGATTTCGATGATCCTATTATTTTAATATTCTGTTTGAATTATTAAATAATTTTTATTTATCAAAACTAATTTGGATAATATAGAAATAAGCATCAGAATATATATTATATAAAATGGCATATACTTTATCATATTATTCTATCTGAATTCGGGCACTTTAAGAGCTATAATTATGAAATTTGTTTTATATATTAATTTAATAATAATAATAATAATAATAAACATAAAATTATATTATATATACATATGTAAATCTGTGCAGCATTTCATCCTAACGGAACTGAGAAATTATACGAATATTAATTTAAGTAAATAAATGTAGTTCCTTAAATGAAATTATAATTAAATAAATAAATGTAAAAAAAGATCATCTTGCAATCTTCGGTTGATCCTCTGAAATTCAACCGATCTCAGCAATAATTAAATTTGATTGAATTATGAATTTTTGTATATATATATATATATATATAATCGATATGAAATTTGGTTGCCTTCTATCCCAACAGATCTCTTTGTTGAACTTGTTATAGCCAATGGGCTTCCACAACAGATATACACGGCTCTATTTATACGTATATCTATGTATGTATATTTTCTGTAGTGCTTCAGTCTTTGTTTATTCCTTTTCTTTTACGGTCTGTATGCATTTTGAGTTTTATTTTAGATTTTTCGATTTTTGTTGTTGTTGTTTGTCTTTTTCTTTTTCATTTTTTTTTCTTTGGTTTTTTCTTCAGTTTCAGTTGAGTTTTGTGTTTTAGGGCCACTTAGAAGCAAACATCGTTGTCGATTCGAACTGAACGACTGACGTACTGAGTGGATGACTGACTGATTGCATGACGAACTAACGAAACTAACGAATCAACGGACCAAGCGACAGCATACAAACAGCAACAACAACAACAACAACAACAACAGCAACCTCTTAAAAGGCTAAGAAATACAATAATGGGTCTCGGGCTCGGGTCCCGGACCGGGCCTAAGTTTACTTTGCCTTTTTCACTTTTGATATTTTGACATTTTCATTTGACAGCTGATTGAAGGGCCACATGAAGGCGACGAAGACGTCGCAACGTCGGCATGGTTCGATTTCGATCGATGTGTGGGTCAGGGAGAGGGCGCGGCATCCCAACGTTAGCGGTACGACGCAGCCTAGCGTCAAGCGACGAGCCATCTAGCTGTTGCTATGCTAGGTCCGTTTGCTGCCGGGCGCGACGATGTCAAGTGCCGCACAGTGGAACAAAAGCAGACAAATCTGTATATGGAAATTATGATAAATAACATATGTCTTAGTTAATTACTAATTAATCCATGCAGCTTACTTGACATGATTGAAAAAATGTCTATGTATGAAATATATATTATATATATCAAATAAATTTATGGAAAATAGATGGAGAATATATGCAAATATTAAAAGATTGTTAAAGAATTTGGTAGTGTTTTCAAGAATTTTTTTTTCAAGAATTTTTTCAAATTTTTCAAGAATTTATTTGTTGAGAATAGAAAGGGTTTTGGAAAAAATAAATGAATAAATAAAATATAAATATGTACAACTAAAATATGTAAAATATGTAAAAATTAACAAAAATATGCATTATAAAAAATTAAACATTTATTTTATTATAAGTAGTAGGCAGAGTAGTAGACAGATGACTGGGGTTCACTGGATCTACAAAAATCCGCTTAATTATAGTTAATTTTCATAGTTAATCAATTTGCTTCTTGTTTACTTAAAGACCAATTTCAAATGAAACATGAATTGAAATAAATATATATTTTTTTATATAATTAATGATATTTGTATATATTTTGGCACACTGATATTATAATAAACTAAGTTTCATTTTAAAATAAAATTTTAAAATAATGAATTTGAGAGTATTTCTACAATATTCTAATAGTACTATATATGTAGATTCATTAATTTGTATATAGTTCATTAATTACATTTTGATAAGTTTTAAAAATTAATTAAATTAAATTAAATAAAGTTAAGTACTCAAATCTGCACTTTCTCCAAAGTAATTACTCTCTCACTTTTTTTGTGTCCACTATTTTAGGCTATGCATTCCACTGTGCTGGCCAGAGGGGTTGGTGGTGTGGGGGCGTTAAGCGTTGCCCATATGAATGTGTGACATGTTTGTCGAAGTTGTTTGGCTCTCGTTGTTATTGTTGTTGTTGTTCCCATTGTTGCTGTTGTTGGTTTGGCTTTTGCCCATTCCCCGATGGATATGGAAATGGAGGTTACGTTAGGTGCCGCCTGCTGCAGGCCTCGGCGTTTGCGCCTAATGGCGTCGCCTTTACTTTAGCATTTACTTTTAGCGTCAAGTGTCGCGTGTGTTGTTGTTGTTCGTGTTGTTGTTTTAGTTGTGTTTGCTTGTGTTGTATTGCCTATGTGTGTCTATATTGCTATTGCTATTGTTGTTGTTGTTGTTGTTATTGCTGTTGTTGTTGTTGTTGTTTTCCTATTTTTGCTGTGTTTGTCTAACTGCATTTGACAGTTGGTGAGCATTAGCCTTATTCAATTCACCTCTCACTCATTCACACACACATTCTCTCTCTCTCTCTCTCTCACTCTTGATACTTTTCATGCAACCCTCGACAGCTTCATGAAGTTCGACTTGATCTTCGCATTTAATTGCCCAAAGTTGAAGAAATATGACCTATTCCAATTATGTGGGGAAACTTTCTTTAATAACCGCCCACCTGCTTGCCACGATTCGGTGTCCCAATTTATTCACTTTGACGTCCATTCTACTTGACAGTTATTGCAGGGGACATTTTTCACTCCACATGGGGACGATTCGCAAGTCGAAAGGTTGCTTCTCTATGAGAGAAATTTAGAGAAGCAGAGACAGCGGCAGGCAGAGAAAAGAGATAGAAGTAGAGATATCCTCAGGCAGAGAAAAAGAGAGTTAGAGACAAAGAGACAAACGGATACAGATTGATATATATATGGAGAGAGAGAGAGAGAGACAGGCAGAGGCAGAGAGAGAGAGAAATAGAAACTGAAATATATCAATATACAGATTAATATATAGAGAGAGATATTGGGAGAGCAATAGAAAGTGGGAGAGAGAGATGCATCAATAGAGATTTATATCAATAGCGAGCTGTAGATTCCTTTCTTCAAATAACATATATAAGAAATTTCTCGAATTCTACCTCTCTTAGAGATTCTCAAATGTATTGTAGGCTTCAGTCTACCTATTGAGGGAAGAAGAAACAATGTGAATTATGAGAGTGGATGAAAGTAAATAAGTTTAAATTTACAAAATTAAATTACAAAATACAAATTAAGATTATTTTATTTTATACTTAGTATATTTAGTATTTTATATTTAGTAACAGTTAAAACTCTTTACAGAGTAACACACAGTCGAGCATTTGCTACATTTTCAATTTGCAAAGTGTTTAATTACATGAATCTAAAACTTTGCCTGTTATTTGCCGACTTGACTTCTTTCTATATATAAATGTAATAAATGTTTATATGTATTTGTGTGCAGAATGTAGAATGAAAATCTGGCTGGAATACTCGCCCACTACACAGATGGAGTGGAAAACAAATTACATAGCTATTTTCCGCATTTCCACGCTGTGCAGCAGGCTTTGTGTGCAACTGCTGCTCCTGCTGGTGCCGCTGCTGCTGCTGCAAAATTCTGGAGTGGCATAGGTCGACGCCAGCAACTGAGCCGCCAGGGCCCATACGAACGAGTGCAATCAACAACAGCACCAACAACAACAACAACAACAACAACAACAATAAGAAACTCCAGCTGAGAGGGAGAATGGGGTGGAGTAGTTGGTGTTGGGGTTGGGGTTGCTTTGCCATGGAGCTGGACGAGCGTTCAAAACGAATTTGCCACAGCACTTGAGCGCTTAACAAGCTGCCAAGAAGGACAGCAGCAGCACGAAGGATGGCGGCGATGCTGGTCATGTAATATTAAACAAGAGCAGTAACAACAACAACAACAACAACAGCAACAACAGCAACAACAGCAACAGCAAGTGAAGTAGCAGCAGCGATAATAATGACGGCGAAAACAATTGCAACAACGGTAAACAAGAATTCGCTCGACACGCTCAGCACTTGAAGAGCAACAGCAGCGGCAGCAGCAGCGCGGCGAAAGAGGGCGAAACAACAAGCAGGCGAAATGAGTAAGTGAAGGAAAGAGAGAGAGCGAGAGAGAGAGAGGGAGAGTGAGACAGAAGACTCTGCTGCTGTAGCACGCAATCACGCGCACTCACTGCGCTTTAAGGACACAGTCAGGCCGTAGCAGGTAGCAAGAGGGAGGAGCAAGGGGCGAGAGAGGGTGGTAGGGAGGGTAGGTGAGCTGGGTGCGCTTTGTTGCTGTGTAATAAGCATTAATGGGGTGCTCACCGTTCAGCTCAACGGGGTGCACACTGCACTCCTCCTGCTGCTGCTGCTGCTGCTGCTGCTCAGCCATTGCTATGGCCGTTACCTATTCATCCCAAATGTTGTTTTTGTTTATCTGTCAACATGCAACGGCGGCTGCACAAACAACATGCCACGTCAGCCAAACGTTTCCCTGGGACAGAGCAGCCCCATCCATGGGTAGAAGATGAATGCGATTCAAGGTGGAGGCGGTACCATGGGCAAAAGTGAGCTGCAGCAGCAGATTATATGCTGAGGGAATATATGTACATATGTATATCTCACAGATAGATGAGAGCTGCATTATGTATGAATGAGATGAGATGATGTTGTATACTTACTTACTTAGTAGAAGATGATATTGTTGTTAAAGTATTTGATTAAAACTTTCTTATATTGAATATCGATTTGTGAATTTCAGATTTAATTTCTTAAGTAAAGAAACGATAATATGTTGCTTTACTCTTCTGCATATCAAAGTAATATATTTTATTATTTATATTTAAGCTTAAATATACATATATATTGTTTCTTGTTTATATACCATTTATATTATATATAAGTTTTCATCATTAATATGTGTATGTTATGTTAATATAAAATATAATAAATTATCTTCCTACTATACATTTTCTATCCTATATTTAATTCTATTTTATTTATACATATATTACTTATCTATTCTATCTTTTCCATTAATCCTCATTTATCATTATTTTATATTTTACAAAATATTTATATTTTCCTTCTATGAATTTTCTAAGTATATTTTGTATATTTTTATTTTATTTGCTTCTCAATAAATTTTGCTTGTTTATATTATTTATTATATATTTTATATGTAATTCTAATTTATTTTCTCTTATATATCTTTTCCCAAACTTAATTTATTTAGTAAAGAAACAGTTATTTTGAATTTTCTATATTTTCTTTTTGTTTTCATCTATCCGTTTTATAATCTATATTTTATTCTATTCCATATATTTTTCTTCTTTATTTTTTTCTTTTAAAATTTAATAATTATATTCTTTCTATAGTTTATTTCTAAATTCTACCCTTTTTCTAACATTTTTTTGCTCTTATATTTCCTTCTCCTCCTTCTTATCAATTCCTCTCTCAATATTTTATTCCCAACTCTATTGAACTATTCCACTGTGCCACTGCAGCAGCATCATCATCAGTCAGTTCGCAGTTCCCACTTGGCAGTTGGCAGTTGCGAATCCATCGTCTTCTTCTTCTTCTTCTTCTTTCGCTTCTTCTGCATTACCAACCCTAAAAACATTATCATCATATAGCTCTAGCCTATTCCCCCAACCCATTAGCGCAGCGCGTTCGTGTTTGGCGATGATTATAATGATATATCTAACAATGATGATGATGATGATGATGATATGATGATGATGATCGGCTGGAGAATGGGAATGAGAATGAGAATGATGAGAATGACGTTGGCTCAGCCGCGGGGCGTGTGAGAAATCATCTTTTTAATTTTCACAATCAAATGTTTTTGTTATTATTTTCTGTTGCCACTCGGCGGGAGTTAGAAAGAGAGAGAGGCAGAGTGCGGCAGAGGGAGAGGGAGGCAGCTGGCCAAAATTGTAGCTGTCAAGCTGTTAGACAATGAGTTGGGGGTGTGAGGTCATTTCATTTGAAGTTTACGAATTTTATTTTATTTTACTTTTTTTTTTTTGTTTGTGGTTTATTACACGCAAATAAATTAAATTTATGTTTGTTTCCATTTCCATTTGCCTGCAGTTGCCCTTAACTTACGCACCGCGCCCCCCTCTCTAGACAGAATTCTTTTATTTTTTTCAATTTTCTATTTTAAATGGTTTCTATGCGATTTTTCCCTAAACACTTTTCCCAACTACCCTCACACGCACGTACATGCTCGCCCTCTCTCTCTCTCTCTCGCTATCTCTTTCCCTGTTGCTTTCTTCCTTTTGGCCTGGTGAACTTGTTTGTTGCGTTTTTTTGATTGTCCGCAGCTCTTTATTAATTTCATCATTTCGTGTTCGTTGTTGTTGTTCTGATTGTTATTGTTGTTGTAATTAACCTTTTGTCTTTTGCCTTTTGGTTGGGCTGCTCATTTGTTCGCCTTGTCCAGTGGCACTTTCCCTTGACTTGGCCTTTTCCCCTTACCCCTCCCTGTCACTCTTTCTAGCCGGCAAAAAGGTGCATTGTATTTAGCAGGGTTCGAACCCTTACCTTTTTGCCCACTATTATGTTGTTATTGTTGTTGTTGTTGCTGTTTGACTTCTCTTTTTTTTGTCGGCTCGGATCGCCACACGAAACATTTTTTAGTGGCTAATTATACACTTGACACTTGATGAGGGCGTTCCCCCCACCTACTCCTACGCTTCTCAGCTTCTCTCTAAATACCTGTATGTTGTTCTCATCTTTATTCGATGTACCTGTACAAGCAGGTACCCTTACATAATTATCACCTTGGTAGCCCTAAAAGGTTGATGGAGGAGTGTGTGTGTGTGTAGGGGGGGGGGGGTAATTTCCTCTTCTAGTATATTCTCAAAAGGTAATCATATTTTATATCCATATTCTCTTCTATCTAATTCTCAGCTAAGAGTTTAAAATGAAAATAAATAAATATATATATATATATATATATATATATATATATATTAATTACAAATTACTTTGAGATTTTCTTTTGTTTTTCCAACCTGCTTCAGTTGAAAGAAAAATGCTTACAATTAATATAAAGAAAATGCTATGCACATTGCCAGCGCCCGCTTTTCACTCGTCTTTCGCTGTGGAAAATCTAGCTTAATTCATTAAAATTTCACGCAAGTAATTAAAAGAAATTCGCTCTCCTGCATTTTTCCGCTTAATTTTCCACGCATTAGATAAGTGTCTATGTGTGTGTGTGTGTGTGTGTGTGTATTCAATGAAAAATCGAAATTTCCTAAAGAATTTATAAACGCATTCATTTTGGTGCTCAACATTTTGGATACTTATATAAATTTACATTAACATTTCGCTCGTTCGCCTCGATTGGGCATTAAAATGCTGTGGAAAATCGAAAGCGGAGAAAACTCATTAAAATTTTACGAACTTTGGGCGCAGTTTTTCTTATTTTATGAGCGAGTCTTTGTCTAATTTCCTAGCGCCAGCTTTCGTTCAAGGACCTCAAAAGAAAATTCCAAATTTTGATCACGTTACGTTTTTTAATTGTTCCCCTGCGGCGCGAACATTTTAAATGTGGCCGAGGTGTGGGCTCTGGCTGTGGCGTTGGCTACCCCATTTTCCAGATTTTCCAGCTCTGCTTTGCCACTTGTAATTGAGACCTTGGCATGCGTGTGATGAATTCTCCTACTCCTCTCCCTCTCTCCCTCACCTCTCTCTCTCTCTCTCTCTCTTTCAGTCTCACACTTATTTAAAATTTCAAACTTTTATTGCGTTTTGTGTTTCTTAGAGTTTTCCACATGATATTTTCTTATTGCTTTTTCCATTTCCACTTCCGCTACTCAATAATTGCATAGGCATTTGTTTTTTTTTCTTCTCTCTTCTTCTTCTTCCTTCTTTTATTTATTATTTTACGAGGACACTTGATGCGATATCTCAGCAATTCGAAAATTAGCCTTGAGCAATTTAAATGCCATAAAATATATTAAAATAACAGAGAGAGCAATGAAGACACGTTCCTCGGCCCACACACCCCACCGTCCCCTCCCGGGAAATTATATATATGCTACTCTTTATGGCATACAGCTGCGGGCTAGTCCTTTAAATCCTGGCAGGGATGCAATTATGTTCAAATGAATTGCCTATTAACTGACAAATAGCCCCATTTCAGACAGATGAGTCACTTTTAACGCTGACATAAGCTTATTAGCGATACATGCTCTTTAAACACACACAAACACACACACACACACACACACAGAGAGGCAGACACACACATACATGCTCGCATCCAGTTATTGCCACTCATTCAGAATGCACTGAGAGAAAGCGCAGCTACTTTACTGAATTGAAGAGTTTAAGAAAGAGAAAGGAAATGTTTATTTTATTTATATTAAAATAAGATTGACGAATCATTCTATATATGCATATTGTTTTATCCATGTATCTAATTTGGAATTGAATTAATCTTTTTGTATTTCATTATTGGCCTTTGGTCAATCTATATATCTTTCCACATATTTCACTCTATCTTTATATACTTATCTATATAATATTTTATCAACATTATTATTAGCTATTTAGATTTCTATTTATTTTCCAATATATTTCTAATTATTTTTCAATTTTCTAATAAATATTTATACTATATAGATAGTGTAATAGTTGTTGATATTGTTAGATGTCAAGATCTATCTACAGATAGAAATATTCTTAAATATAATATTCTTAAATATAAAGGAATCTATTTTTTTTTATTATTAACTTTCTATTAATGTTTTGTTACCCTTTCATATATTTCATATATCTTAATACGACTCGATAATATCTTCTCTCTGTGTAATTTCCTTTGTCATAAACTTTAGTCTGCTTTTACGATTACGATATCTGTCTGTATGTGTGAGTGAATGTATTTTGCGAAAGTTTAAGCACTGTGAAAATTAATTTAATTTCTGTCAATTACCATATCGAACTTCATGTTTAGTGGATAGTTAAATTGAAATCTCTTTCATTATATGCTGGCCATAAACTTTATATTCACTTATTTACATTCTTGTTTGCTACTTTATGACATTAGCATTTCCGCTTATCTCGCTCTATATCCTAGCTGCGGTAATTAATTAGATTCAAAAATTTTATATGTGTGGAAATGTGCGGGAAATGGCATAAATGAAATAGTTCCAAAATTTTAAAAATAAAATGTAATAAATACTACACTTGAGATTCAATTTGATTTTCATTTTAGTAAATATGATTAGATTAAAAATAAACTTATTTTCCTTCATTATGATAGGATTTAAATCACATTATTTCATATTAAAAGTTTTGTGTAATAAGAAAAATTCTATAAGAATTCAATTTCGATTTATTTAAGAATAAATTAATTTAAAATAAAAATGAATTTAAAAAATATAATAATATAATATATAATGTTATCTAATAAATTGAATGTGCTTAAGTTGAAATATAAAAATATATTTAATATTTTTAAATCTTATTCTATTATACCGTGCTCATTAAAAAAGGAAATATTATAATATATATATTTTTTTAAATATTTATTGCATTTATATAAACAAATTTAGGCAAAAGTTAAAATATACATTTTATAGTATACACTCATTGATAATATTTTAGTATTTATAATAATAATAATATATCAAATAAAAATATATTTTAGCTAAAAATTTTTGCAATTTGTTGCTTAAAGTGATTTCATAATTTAGAATAATAAATTTATTCTGCAAAAATAAATTGCATTTCACTTATTTAGTATGAGTACTTATTAAACTTCATACAACTTCTGTTCCAATTGTCATCCGTAGCTCGTAGAAAATGCTTATATAATAAATAGGCTAATTATCTTTCTAGCGAGTGGTAGCAGCTGCTGCTGCTGATGCTGCCATTCCTGCTGCTGCTGCTGCTGCTGCTGCTGCTTAAGTATGAATGTTAAGCAATTTGCTCCCTTTCAGATTGTAGTATGAGAATTATGCATTATGCACGTGACTTGCCACACGAAGTGGCAAAGGCATAGCAAAGGAGTTGGGAAACGGAGAGTGGTGTGGGGGAGGCAACTTTTGTTGTCCCAGTTCGATTCACGTGCGAAGTGATTAGATTTTCATGAAAAGCAAACAATGCGCTCAACGCATTTAATTGCTTAATTTATTTATTAATAAACAACTGGACAGAAGGAAATGAGCAGCTGTTGCTGGTCGAAAGGCAGAAGGAGGAGGAGGAGGAGGAGGGAGGAGGGAGAGGAGGGAGGATGGAGACAGCAGGCACTAGGACGAAAAGCTCGAACAACAAATTGGATTTTCATCACAGACACGAAAATGTTCGTCAATTTTCCGCATACGCTCAAATGAGTTTTTCTTTCCAGTTAGCGAAAATATGCCTTGAATTACATTCAGTAGCTGCTGTCGCTGCCGCTGCTGCTGCTGCGGGTGTAATGCGAGCTGGCGAGTCCTTTGGGAAAATTAACACTCTTTGATTAGGCTGCCTGCCTGCTGCCTGTCCGTCTGTCGGTCTCTCTGTCTATTTGCCTGCTTATTACGTATACGCTCTAATGGCAGTCAATCAATGGACACTTGAGCCCTTGCTTCAAACTCAACACAGCTCGAGCCTTCTTTATTATTGTTGTTGTTGTTCTTGTTGTTGTTGTTGCTCTTGTTGAGGCTTTTTTCAGGCAGAAACTTACGCAATTTTTGCTTATTATTTTCATAATCAATATTCAATTTGGGCGAAACACTTGCCAACACTCTGACGAGCCCTGCTGCTCCTGTTGCCTGTCGAAAGTGAGCTTCAAAGGCTGTGTACAGAAGATAGCACAGTGGGACAATGCATGCAATTTTATATATTTCTTGATTTTATATACTATACTATAAAATACAATTTTTTATATTTTCAATTTTAGAATATAATTAAATTTATTTGTTTATAAATTTCAATAAAATTTATAGATTTTTTTTTAGAATTTGTTGTTAGTAGTATATTTTACATATTAATATATATTTTATTATCTGTATTATTTGTAATTCATATTTCGTTTTAAGTAGATTAAATATTTTGTTTTTAAATTTTCCATATGATTCATATCATTTTTTGTACAATTTCTGCCTTTTTTTATGTATAATATAATAAACTAAAATACATATATATTTTAACATATATTATTTTTATTTATTTTTTCTTTTATTTATTTATTTTTATTTTATACTTTCATTGATTTCTACCCACTGTGCATGTACTTGAATATTTTTTATTTAATTAATAACAAATTAATTGGGTATATAATGTTCCTTTCAATATAAAAAAATTTGTGTGCAATATTTTGTTGAGCTTTGCCACTGTGCGTGCAAAATTTCCCTTGTGGCTGCTTCTGTGCAGCTGTGAGGGAAGGCCGCAGCATCAGGGCTTATAATTAAACATGGAAATCGTGGAAAATGTGGCAAACGTGAGCACAAGCAATAACAACAACAGCAACGATATCTGGGCGTATGGGCGTATGGGCGTATGGGCGTGGCTGTCAAGAGTCGAGCGCAACGGGACGTTCAAATTGAAAAAGTTATTTTGCATTCGATTATATAGCACTGGAAGAGGCTTCACATCAACGAGCATCACATTTCAACACATTCATACAAATATATTTATATATGCATGATGTGTATGTATGTATATATATATATATATAGAGCGGCTGGATCATTTGATTTGCTGTGGGTTGGCATGCCTGCGGCATATTTTTGCAATTCAACGTAATATTTTGCTCATTTACACATCGCTGCATAGTCAATGGCAATGTGTTCTTGCGGGATGCGGACCGTGACCTAGGGGTGGGTACATAGAACAGTCCCATAGAGTCCGTCTATATAATTGACCATTGGCGTCGAGGACAAACAGCTCAAACAGCTCCCAGTGGAGCCTTTTCATTATGCCTAAAACTTTTGATTGGCTGGCAGGCGAATGGAATGTGAGTTCCATTAGCTTAGTTAATACAGTTAGTTAGTCAGTTAGATGAATTAGCATTAATATACGTTTTACATGCAATTGCGTCTGATTACATATGCAGATCTAAACTAATCCAATTGTGAGTCGGCAATCTACAGTAAATGTCACATTTATAACTCAACTATTTTGCATCGAGTTTATAGATTTAAATGAGCTTATTTTCCATTTACAATTAACAACTCGGTTCAATGGGTCAGTCGAGTACGTTTTATGTAAATATTATACAATTTGATATGTCTGATTGGATGTTGAAATTACAATTGCAGATACAGCTAATAAATAAAAAGAGTACAGTAAATTTAATTTAATTTCATTAATTGAAAATTAGAATTTCATAAGCTAATTGAAGTTGCAGCTTGGGCCAGGTTCATTAGTTAAAGAGATTATGTTTTATGGTCTTTCATTAGCAAAGATCTATTAGGTTATATTTACAGATATATGGAAATATATAATAATATATAAATTTAATAATAGTAAATAATATAAATATAAAATACTTATGATTATAAATTATTATACAATTATAGGACAAGTTTATCAAAAATTTATGTATTTATAAAAAATAATTTATAAATTATATCTAAATTATGAATAAGAAATTATTTAATAATAAAATAAAATACATCAGAGTACTACAAAATTAACGTTGAAATCTTTCGCAAATTATAAATATATTTTATAAATTTAATTACATTTTATTGTTTTTAAATAAATTAGTTTTGTTAGTCTGACATTAAAAATATATTTTTTAAATTTGATTTATATTAGTTGCTTTAATAAAAAAAAAAATTTAATATAATTGATTCTATAATGAAAATGAATTCATTTATTTTATCTTTTCTATATATTATCGTTGATTAAACTATAAAAATTTCAGATGTTAAATTTTGAGGAATTATAAATATATTTATATTTATTTATTTTTTTTTTTTATTTTTTTTGCTTTGAATTTATATGATAATTGATTAAGTTATATAAAAATACTTTATCAAAGAACAAAAAAAATTGTATATTAAAGCGAGAATTTTAAAAAAATTTTATAAATTTAATTCCGGTTTGATTCTTTTTAATATATTTTAAAAATTAAATTAAATGTTTTTCTCTTTTATTCATTGTCTACTAAAATTAATTCAATTATATAGCCATTTAATCAGACGAATAAAGTTCTACCTTAAATGGAATTATAAAGATATTTTATAAATTTAATTTTAGTTTGTTTCTCTTTGATTGCTTTAATTATCTATGGTAATTTATGAAGTCATAAAGAAATTTCATTAAAAGAACAACAAAGTTGTACCTAGGATTTATCTTAAATTGCATAAAGAGATGTTTGATTAATTTAATTTTAATTTGTCCGATTTTTTATTGCTTTCCATTAAATTGCAATTTGTGATTCCATCAGGGCATAAACTTGAAGATTAGAACGCTCAATTTTCTATGGCTGACGGAACCAAAAACAATGAAATAAATCTCTGGGGAACTACCTAATGCCCCGCCACTGTCGCTTCCTCCTCCATCTACTGCCATTAAAAGTGTCTTGTGTTTGTCTTTCAATAAATTTTAGACACTGCCTGAAAGCAAATTCAACACCCGAGCGCAAGTGTAATTAATATTTCAAAGCGCAACATTTATCAAACAAAAAAAAAAAAACTAACCAACATTTTCGAAAGTTTTTGGGGCCCCGGCTACAAACAAAAAACCAAGTAACAATTAATGGCACACTCCGAGGCCCCGACTGGAAAGCGACAACAAGCCAAGAAAACAATAAACTCCATTCCCAATTTTGGTGTTGGAAACTCTTGAACAAAATGCATGCATACATTTCATGTTTGCTGCCCAAAATATTATTAAGGGCAGACAACAGACAACAGACAACAGACAACAGACAACGAACAAAAAACAACAAACAAAAGACGTCAGACAGTAGCCGAAACACGAATATATGTTCGACTCCAACTTCAGCTGCCCACTCCTATAAAAAACTAATATGTATCCGCCACAGTATCTATTGCTTACATAAAACATAAGAGACAAGAGCATAACGAAGTCTATCAAGTCGAAGAGCAGATGCTCTACTCTATTTATTATCTATTTATCAAGAGATAGAAATGAAATAAGAAAGTAGAATAGGAAGTAGTAAGAAGGTGGAAAGATAGTTGGCGCAATAGACTAATAGAAAAATAGCTAAAAACGGCTAAAAATAGCTACAAACGACTTGAAAATGCTAGAAACGTATATAGAAAGATAAGTGAACAGATGGATGCAGAAATTGGTTGATGGATAAGATTCATAGATTAATAGATAGAAAGAAGGTAGAAAGATTGTTGATGGGATAGCCACAAAAATAGCAAAAAACAGCTAAAAATAGCTAAAAGAAGGCTAGAAAATGGCTGGAAATTTAGATGGAAGCATTGATGGACAAACGAATGGATAAATTAGACTAGGCATCGTATGTATAGTGATTAAGAGATAGAATAGAAAGTAGGAGGAAGGATGGAAAGATGAATGAAACTTCAAACAAATGAGTAAAGTTTAAACATCAAATAACTTGTATAAATTAGAAATTCTTGATAAAATCTTATATGACACATCGGTAAAAGTACAATCATTTTTCTTCAAATTTCAATATATATTGTTGTTATCGAGCTCTATCATATGGAAATACACAGTTAAAAGTAGCCAAAAGTTAAAGCCAATTTTATATGTGCTTGCTTGATATTTTGAAACATTTTTTTTATATCATTATTTCGTCATTTCATTTTAAAGCGATTGTCTATATAAGAGATAATACAAAAAAACTCATTTTCGGACTGATTTAAAAAAAAAAAAAGCTCATTAAGAAATAATTAGGAACTATTTTCATACAGAAAATATATAGCCTTAAAGTTATTAGTAGAAAAAAAAAAAACAATATTTATTTAAACAACATATACATATATATGAAAATATAAGAAATTTTTTCTTTTTGATAGGTAAAGCTCCAATTGCACTGTGTATCTTTAATTCACTTAAATTTATGTAACTCGAATTCAATTTGCTTAATGGAGTCTATTTCCTTAAGTGCGTAACATGTATCATGATAAACTTGTAGTATCCGCCTGTAGGGTATTAAACATCAAGTAAAGGGCTGGAACTGATAGTCAGCTTAAAGTGGCAACTGAGCAGTATAACTCGAAGAGGAGGGGCAGTTAAAGAGAAGAGCAATGGCAGTGGCAGTGGCAGGGGCACGGGTCGACTTCGGTGAAGGCAACGGCAACGGCAACGGCAACGGCAACGGCGATGGCAATGGCGACGGCCTGTCGAACCCGTTGAAGCCCAACTGTGATTTGTGTAGCAATCATAAATTGACCAAAAGGGTGAGGTTTGCTGGTCTGCTTGTTGTAGATTTTACTGTAGTTGCTTCGCTATTAACTTCGCTTTCAAAATGATTTACGAGCTTGAGCATATTTCTGTAGTTACCCTATAGTCGCCAAAGATTGGGTTGCTAAGACTATAGTGTAGCTGGAGCTAGGATGAATAGAAGGTATACTGAGTATAAGGAAATTGCATGTTATAATATTAAAAATATTTTATATATTAAATTAAAGAAACAATGTTTAGTGATTAATAAGAACTACTTAATATTTATTTAATGTTAATATATGTATGTCATTCATTTAATATAATTAATTATTAAATACATGTTTAACCTTAAACGTAGACTCTGCATTTCTATTTTAAATGTATTCAGCATATTCAAATATTTTGCATTCAGAAATAAATATTTAAAAGATTTCATCATATTATATTTTATAATTTCAAAAAACTTTAATAATCTCCGTTCTTTATTATATGTACATACAATATATATAAAACTAGATTAATTTATGAATTTTTTTTTTATTTTTCTTAAGTCTCGTTTCGATGTCTCATTATGAAAATATTAAATATATTTCATCAGCCCCAAAGTCTAGCATGTTATTTCCATAAATTTTTGGGCTTATCAATATGAAAACAATCTAAAAAAAATTTTAAATAAATTTCATCAGCTAATAAATTCATGTTTTTCTACATGTTTAGAATTATCAAAAATATATTTGGCGTCTGAATATGTTTAATATATTTGATTAAATTTCGGTTTTAATTGATTGTCAATTATTACAAATATTTAAAATATTTTGTCATATTCGAGGAAAGATGAGACAATTTTTATGCAAAGTTTGTTTTGTTTGACGATGCTATGATTCAGCAAATCTAGTTCAGAACTAGTTCCAGACTAGTTTCGAAAATTTTGTTTCGGCCAACATTTAAAACTTTTTGTTTGTTTTATAGCTGCCATAAGAACTAAACTGCCAAAACAATAGACTTGACTGAAACCAGAGAATAAAATAACAAAAAATAAACTTTATATATATACATATATATATATATATATATATGTATATACTTTTATACAATAACAACAGCAAATCAGTTTCATTATTGTCAGCTGGTCATTTGTCTACCTCTGTGTCTGCTTTATATTCCGTTTAGCCAGTCCGTCCGTCAGTTCCGTCTAACTCTTGCTTCTCTCTCTCTCTTTCTCTCTCGCACGCTCTATCTGTATATATATCGTGTGGTACGTGGTACTCGTATATCTTTAATGGCATATTCATCAGTCACTCGTGATAAAATCGGTGTGCACACACACACACACACACACACACACACACACTCACATACTCACACACACACAGCCGGACACTATCTTTGGCGTCTGGGGTTTGAGTCTGTCTGCGGACGGAGTAAGTCGCACAGTCATTTAGTTAAGTGGCAGTTGATTGGAACCAGTCGCAGTCATCATCATCATCATCATCATCAACAGCAACATCATCGTCATCGTCATCATCATCGCTGTCATCATGATGTTCATTATGATTATTACGTACCCAAAGCCTATTTGAATTTTGTTGCTGTTGTCTTTTTTCCTCGTCTTGTTTTCTTCTACCGATTTATTTTGTTTTTTTTTTTTGATTTTATACTCTTTTTTCATAGAGAGGTATTATAAATGTGTCATAGGGTGTGCACCACACAAATATATATTGAGTATAGATATATGATTAATATATGTATATGTAAATACAATAATAAGTCATTTGAGCTTAGTGGAGTATTTCATATAATGTTTTTTTTTTTTTTTTTTTTTTTTTTTTTTGTGATAGATATAGCATATATGATTAGGGTTAATGGCATATATGAGAATCTAATTCCTCCCAAAAATACTTTTTAAATATTTATGCATGCACTCAGTAATGTAAAAAGAAAATGTTGATAAATATAATTTCTCATCTATATATAAGTTATTTCTATATAAAATATATTATATTATTATATTATAGAACAAACTTCTCTAAATGGTTTTCCATATACAAATATGCATATTTTTAAAAAGATATGCCTTCTTAGACATTTTCAAAATATTTTCTTTCTCATATATCTTGATTTTGATCAATCGTATTTTAAGTTAAAATGTTTTTGATTGCTTAAAATCTTAAATCTCTCTTTCTCTCTCTTTCTCTTTCTCTCTCTCTCTCTCTCTCTCTCTCTCTCTCTCTCTCTCTCTCTCTCTCTCTCTCTCTCTCTCAACTACATCTTTTCTTTCCATTAAAACGAAATAGCATCCATCAGAAAGCGCATTTAGTCTTCATTGAACTCAACTTTGCTCTGCTCTTTCATGTTTTTAATATCATCTCAGCCTCATTTGGGTCCCCACTCTGAGGTTTTGGTCTCTGCAGTCTCTGCTGCGACTGTGTTTTTCTTTTTTTTTTTGTGTCTTGAATCGCTGTCATTAATGAGTTACAGATATTACACTTTTATAGCTGGCAGACACGCTTATCCCACTCTCCATTCTAATCGTGTTCGACTCTGTCCGTCCGATTGTGGCCTCGTCGTCTTGCCCTATCAGCCACTTGGCTGGCTCCTCCAGTTTTACTGGCTACTGTTTGGTTAATGATGCCTTCTGCTTCGTCTGTTATTTTCCAATATTTTTGTCTGCCCCTTTGTCTCGTCAACTCTTTTCTTCTCTTTTTTTCAGCTCTACAATCGATTTTGTGGCTACTGTTTTCTTTTTTCTCTCCCGCCTCTTCTCTCATCTCTGTCGCTATCACTCTTTATCTTTTTTTTTTCTTTCTCTATGTAGCTCATCCAATTTGAAATTTCTTGTTGTTGTTTTTATTGTGTTCGCCTTGAGCCACACGCTTGTCTTTCTAATAGGCTTGAGCTCTCCATCTTTGCTCTGCCCGAACTTTCTGGCTGATTGATTTTCAAGCTTTGATATCTGGTTACGAGCAGTCTTGAGCAGTGTTCTAGTCTTTTCAGTCAGCTTGTGGCTGATTCCTTTAAATTACTTTAATTGATGGCAGCTAGCTAGCCGCAGTAGACTCGGGCACAGACTCCACATCTCAGAATCTTCGGCTCAACGGTTGTCTTTCAACACAATCTGTCGTGCATCAGCTGAATGCTAGATCGATTCATCCATCCAACAGTTCGAAGATCGACTTTGCTCTGGGGTCAGTCAGATCGTTTAGTAAATCTTGTTCAACTTGTTGACGGGCTTTGATTCGAGTTCTGATTCGCTTTTCTGACTTGTGATTTGTGATTTGCAGTGCATGATTTGTCACGATCAAAGCACAAATATTATTAGCTATGGAAATGTTTGGAAAATCTAGAAATGGCTAAAAAGTGGAATTGTCTGTATGGAGATTACTAAACATACATAAATTCTATATATATTTTTATATAGGTATATATTATTAAAAGATGTAAAAGATCACTAATTTATAGTTTAGTTCAATAATTTATTCAAATACATAACATCTATTCTCTATATGTGTGAGGTCTGCAGAGATATCCATTCAGAATGAACAATTATGGAAAAATAAAAATTAAATAATTTATTATTAAAATTAATATAATTAAATTTATTACTAATAATAATATTTTGTTTATTAATATTAATTTAAAATTAATTTATTTTTAAATTATGTAGATTTGTGTTTAAATATGTTTCTATAATTTTACATCATATAATTTCCCCAATACAGATAGAGAAAGAAGATATTACTCTTTTTGTATAAATCACTGAATAATAAATTTCCCATTTCAAAATTATTAAAAAACTTATTTTTATATAAAAATTGAGCTTTTTGATATTTTTAAGAATTCTCTGAGTTGGATTTTCAATGTCAGCCACAAGATTGATCATTTCCTTTAAGAGATTCCAGATAATATGAATATATTGCAAGAGTTTTAAAAGAGAACGACAAGTAAGAAAGAGAGAGTAAGAGGGAGAGGGTGAGACAGAGAGCAGGAGAGCCCAGACAGATCTGGAATATACAAGTAAACCGCCAAGTCAAAGCCTGGAATGTGCATGAAACTTCCATTCTTGCTTGATCAAGAAGTCGCTAAGGCAAAAGTTAATAACAGCCCTGAGGACGAACGGGGTGAGAAATGATAGGAATAACTTCAACTGGAACGGGAACTCAAACTTGAATAACTACTGGAAGTGTGGAAGCGTGGAAGTGAGTTGACAGAAACATGTGCGAACTGTACCTGAAGACCTGGAGCGAACAGGCCTTGTTGGCAAGGACAAAGCCAAGGGGAAGCCGGTGCGCATATTGAAACCGGAAATAGTCGGACCAAGTGCCAAGGCAACCGACTGACGCACTGACACACATTTCGCCAACAAAGGACGCTCAACAATAAAGGAGTCGAATTCATAAAAAACAAACACACAAGAAATAAAAATAAAAATTGAAGCGAAAGCGAATAAAAAGCTCAAATAAAATGCTTTGTCCAGGGCCTAACTAACCACCCTTAATGGCAGAAGGACATGCAGGACATGCTGCGGGCTGCCTGGCAACAGGCATCACGCTGACGTTGACGGCTGCTGCACACACATACAAAGGACACCGCATAAAATAGAGATCATAATAATGCGAAAACTTGAAACCAAGGATACCTGCAAGCTACCCCTCTCTCTCTCTCTCTCTCTGTCTCTCTCTCACACTCCATCCATCTCTTTCTAGCTCTCCTTTAAGCTGAAGCGGAATGCGCAGGGAGATTGCATCATAAATTCTAAGGATATGAAGCCAAAAGTGAATCATACGATGGAGCGCAAAATGAAAGAGATGACCAAAGCGAGATGGAAAAAAAGAAGAATAGAGAGAGAGAGAGAGAGAGAGGCTGATAGCGAGTGGAAAAGGAGAATAAATAAAAATTAACTTATTTGCATATTTCAGTGAGCGGGCGAAAGGATATGCCGGACACACACACATTCGCACACACACACACACACACACACACACATAGGGATCTGGGCCTGGACATTCATGTAGCTGAAATTAAATAAAAACCAAACTCACTCGCGCCAGGATGTGCGCAAGGATGTGCGTGCAGCGGCTTAACCAAGCGTATGAACATTGCAAAATCCTCGCACGCAATTCTTTTTTTTTTTTTTTGTTCTTTTTTATATATATATATATTTTTTTGTTGCGTAGGATGAGTTCGTGGCAAAACGTAACCCTCTGCACTAAACGCAGTTCTAGCTTTGTTTATTCGGTTAGCATGGTTCATGAATGAGCTACTTAAAGAAAAGGTAAGTCACTAAAACTAGACATATGTCAAAAATATATATAATAAATTAATAGAAAATATATATTTTTACATAAAAAATAATAATAAAATATAATAAATAAGTATATAAAAGTTAAATAAAAGTGTTGTATTAAAAATGAAAAATAAATAAAATAAATTTTAGAGGTAATACAATATACTATTGGAACTTAAATAATTAGAAAAATAAAAGCTTTTTAATAATATAATAATAATAAATTTATTTAAAAAAATGTATAATAATTTATTAAATAATAAAACAGATTTGAGTTACAACTTAGCGAACAAACTGTAATCATTAATAAAATAATTGAAAACTACAAAAAGGTAAAATTTTAAAATGCATGCTTGAAATTTATTGCAATAATTAATTGTTTTCTGCTTTTATAAAAGTAATTTGTAGAACAATCCACTGATCGAGAAGAACTTCTTAGACGTTGCATTTCAAATTATTTTATTTTTCACAGCTGTAAATACAACAAAACATAAATACAACTAAAGCCTACTGAAAAATAAATAAATAAATAAAATAATATTTGCAATATTTATCGATCTTTAAAATATTTATTTTTTTTTTTGTTTTCCCTAATATAATACAATTAAGTTTTATATATATTTAAAAGTTTATTAACTTATCTCTTACTACTATATAAAAATATGTTTTCAAGTGAATGAAATATATTTACATAATCTGAAAATACATAATTGTAATTTTGGATCAGAAATATTTATTATTATTATAATTATATTAAATTACTGTTCTATTAGATAATTTAGTGCATGTGTATGTATATAATAGCAATAGTCTAGATATATGTATCAAAATTGATCTCGTCTAAGCAAATGAATATGCTCAGTTGTAGGGTACTCTACTCTTCGCTGGCTGTTGCTGCTGTACTCTGGGTGTTGAATGTTGGCTGTTGGCTGTTGGCCA
Organism: Drosophila stalkeri; assembly: GCA_035047405.1. Classification (NCBI taxonomy): domain Eukaryota; kingdom Metazoa; phylum Arthropoda; class Insecta; order Diptera; family Drosophilidae; genus Drosophila; species Drosophila stalkeri. The sequence continues at coordinate 6,242,565 of JAWNPR010000149.1, read as the reverse complement.
TTGGGTTTCGGGTGTTGTGTGTTGTGTGTTGGGTGTTGAGTGTGCATGGTGTCGTTTGGTTGAGCTGAGCAGAAGCAAATAAAAACTGTGAGTGTGGTGGCGTGATTAAGTGATGGACGTGTATGGACACATGCAGCGTTATATTTAGCATACAAAAACCCAAACAGGCTCTGGCTCTCAGCTGCACACACACACACACACACACACACACAAGCACACATAGACACATCTACATATGTAAATACGTGTGTGTGTGTGCACTGCTGGCGGGTCCTTGCGCTTTTAATCATAAATAACAAAGGACACATGGCGCGTAGCTTCTCGTATAGCATTTAGCTTGCAAACCAACTAAAGGGCTGGGTCTGCTACCAACGAGAATCAAGCCAGAAGCGAGCTTCATGTTGACCAAGGATATGCGTTCTGTGTGTGTGTGTGTGTGTGTGTGTGTGTGTGTGTGTGTGTCTGTTGATAATCCTCCAACCACTGACTAACCAGCCACCCACTGTCGCCTCCCTCACATTCATTTCCGCCTCATGGACGCCAAACATGCCACTCGCTGCGATTCATAGGCTGACCTGGCCCCAGGACATGACCAAGCAGAGGCAGAAGCAGCAACAGCAGCAGCAGCAGAGGCAATTCGGTTTTGTCCTGCTAGAGCTAAACAACTGCGCAGTAGCTGCCGCCTCTCAGCATTTAGCTTTGGCTTCGTCTACAGCAACAGCAACAGCTCCAGCTCCAGCTCCATCCGCTGTGCACTGTGTGCGGAATTTTGATATTAATAGCTTTGGACAGTTTTATAAACGCCTTTCGGGGTTAACATGCTCAAGTGGTATTCATATTTTCCACTGACCGACCTGTCACTATTGTGTGTGTCAGTAAACTGTGAAAATAAAAACCAAAGTCCACTGAAGCGGCCAGCACTTGGTTTAGATTTACTTACCAACGGCCATGGACATAGCCGCAACTCTAGCTTTGACTTGACTCCACAATCGATTGATCTGTGGGCTTTCCACTGATCTACAGAAATTAGCCTATTAAAGAGAGAGAGAGAGAGAGAGAGCGAGGGTGAGGAAGAGAAAGACAGGCTAATACCAAGTAGGGTATAGCTGAAATTATATTTGATTTGTTTGTCAGTCATGTCAGATCTTTTTTATTCTATTATATTTTTGGTATTTTCTATTATATTTTTTGTACTATCTATTATATTTTTGTTATATTTTATTTATAAAGATATTCGAAATATATATATATATGCTAAAAACTTCTTAAACATAATTCATATTCATATTTTTTTTTATTATTTAATGAACTAGTATAACTTTTCTTATATTCAAGATAGAACATTTCTGATATGCTAATATGTGTTTCTGTAAAGATCTTTTTTAATTTAAATTAAAAATTAAAATAAAGTATAAATTATTCAGAAGCAGATATTTATGCAAAACTTGACCATGGTATATAATATAATAAAATATATATAAAATAATGTAATAAATAAATTTATTATTTTATTTTTTTGTGCTCTCTTTTCTTTTAATAATATTTTTTGACATATATATTCAGAGAAATAAATATTTTTATTAAATTATAATTTTCTGTTTTTTTTTTTCTTTTTATTTTTATTTTTAACAATATTTAAATTGGCAACTATATGCCTATGTGCTTTTCATAAGTTCTTTAAATAATCAATATACCAAATATGTATTTAGTGTATACATATTGAAAATGGAAAATTCACTTATCTCTTAAGACAATAAATTTTAAGATTTTTAGATTTTTATCTTAATGGAGTATTTTATCTTGGGAGTATATTACATCAGTTTGACTCTCGACTATATCTACACTCTTCAATCTGAAGTACATTTGTAATGTATGTGGAGTACTAACAGAGTCGTGGATCCTATGTTATCTATTCTTCAAAGAGCAATGTTAGAATAAACTAACTGAAACAAAAAAAAAAAAAAAAAAAATAATAATAATAAAACTGTAAGAAAAATTGAAAAATTATAAACTTTTTTTAAGCTATGCGTATTCAAACATAAATATAAATATTAGAATAGACAAGGGTAAGATTAGAAATTCAATAGAATATTCATTGCATATGCATTGACATAAGTATATTGAGCATAATCGAAAGAATAGAGTTAGGCCTTTATAGGGAGAATTCAATATAAAGGCCTTAGAAATGTATGTGAATGCATAATTATGAATATATGATGCAATTTCTAGATAATTCCAAAGAAATTTTAATCTGCTTGACATCTGAAGTATTCAGCTTAAGGAAGCTTTGCTTTGCTTTGCTTTACCAAATATTTGGGAACTGTACCCGCAACTTGGAAACGCTTGATTGAATTGAAACGCTGAATTACAATAGCAACAAAGCGTTGTTGACATGCACGATAAAATCGAAAGGTAGAGTAGTTGGTCCAAGGACGATAATCAAGGCTACATCTTGGGGGTTGAACAACAGCAATAGCGATAGCAACAGGACCTTTTCGGAGGGTTGAACATTTATGTGGCCATGGAAAAGACAAACGCAGTTTCCCGAATTGCGTCTCAGAAGTGTAACTCAAAGTGGTGTCTTTTCTCTTGGCTTTTCCTTGGGAAAAACTGCAAGCTTTATGGCCTAACGGTACAGTTATGGAACGCAGCAGCAGCAGCAGCAGCAGCAGTGGCAGCAACCACCCAGGGCAGGCCTGGCTCTGCGTTCTGCGCAGCATAAATTACGCATTGCTCGCATATAAGTTGGATTTTTTTATTCCATTTGCTGGCTGCGACGCAGTTCGTGTTGTTACTTATGATTTATGCGTCGTGATGACACAGGACGAATACAGGACTCGCGTACAGCCGTACAGTTGCAGCTCGGCTCGATCCGCGCCGCCTCGCCCCTCCCTGTAAATTACACGCAAATTGCACGCAACACGCGAAGCCAGCAGAACTTTGCATGGTGAATATGACAGGCCGTCGTACACCCTATACCCTACATGGTCGGCCGTACTCCTCCAGTTGATACCCCAACTTCGCATGAAGTCATGCGTCATCCTTGACGGGCGACACATGCGTGTAAGCCGCGACTATCGTTCCAGTGCAGAAGGCACTTTGAATATCTTTATGCATGCCATAAATACGTTCTTAAATGCTAATCCTTAAATGCGAGGCAACTCCATTCGCCCAATCCCCATCCCTCTGGCCATGACTCAGCCTTTGGAGTCGAGCTCGAGCTCCGTGCTCCGTGCTCCGTACTCTCAGCTACAGCCACTTATCTAGCTGGTCAGGCTCGCAAATGTTGCGGTTGCGGCTGCGGTCGCCAACGGTGCCAGAGGAGGTTCCGCTAGGCTTCCAGCTGCTGGGGTCAACAGCTTGATAGGTTGTTAGATTAGCAAAATTATCGCATATCAAGTAACTTGGTAATTAACTATTCAAGTATCTTGGCTTTTCTATTGTTACATATTTAATTAACTTGCCAGAAGGTGAACGAGGAACCTATAGCCAAATACATATATAGAATACAATGAGAAAATATTATAAAAAGAAAATATGTAGAGTATGATCTATATTCAATAAAAGAATGATAAAAGAATCAACAAATTTTAAGGAAATTCTGCAGCAAAATTTAATTGAACTGAACCTTTTTCATATATCTATATTCTAGGATTTATTCGGTTCCAAAGAGATCCGATTATTATAGCTGTAAATTTAGGTTCATATAATCGAATTTCTCTTTACATCTTTCACTTAAGCTCTATACATTGAAAAAATACTCGAAGCTTCTTTAAAATTCATTCAGAGAAAATTCAAGTTCATGAGCTAAGGTTTTTATGGTTCACTCATTAGTCTTGCATCAATCAATATTCTTGTACTCCCTTACTCTCTTAATTTTATCTATACGTCTGTCTCTCTCCCTTCATCACTATATAAATATTTCTCTCTATTTCTATCGTTCTCGCTTTCTATACCTTCATGTCATATATATAAATATCTAACTCTCTCTCCCTCTTTCAAACTCTCCCTTTCTCTCTCTCTCCCTCTCTTTCCCTCTATTGCTCTGTTTGTGCCAATATCTACTCTATTATATACTTTTCTCTCTCTATCATCCTGAATTCCTATACTTTAATTCGTTTTTTACTTTTTTTTTGTGCTTTTTTTTTGTGCTTTCAGGTTTTGTCTATATTCAAATTCTGACTTTTTGCTGCAGCACATAAAATGCTTTAACATATATATATATATATATATATATATATATATATATATATATATATATATATATATATATATATATATACATAAATATGCATGTAAGCATACAAATATTTTCATTTTTATCAATATTTATTCATTTGATATCAAAGCCTTTGAGTTGTAACTTTTATTCCCAATCCATAATTTTAATTTTGGCCAACGAATTCAGTATTAAATTTTTGCAGCCAATTTCTTCTTCTTTTTTTTTTTTGGCTCAATCTTAAATTTCAATATATTTTCGCATTTTCCCGTTAGCAGCTGGTTGCCCATTTTTTTCGCCCATTGTTTTTGACATTTTTATGGCAGGAAAAATACCTGAAAAAAAAAACAAATTTAACAAATACATATATATATATTTCGCTTGCTATGTGTGTGTGTGTGTATGTGTGTGTGTGTGTGTGTGTGTGTGGCACATGTGTGTGGCGGATGGGCGGCTGTCCGCAGTTCACTTTTTAATCACTTTTCATGAGCTTTTAATTACAAGACCGTCCCCAGGAACAGAAACCAACACACAGTGAGAACGAGAGAGAGAGAGAGAGAGAGAGAGAGAAAAAGCGAGTGAGAGTAGTAGGCAGAGTGAGAGAGAGAGCGAGAGCGAACGAGCGAGACGTGTCTGTCCCACTGGAAGTGTGTCGAAAATTTATGAAAAAACCAAACGCATAAAATGCTTAACAAGCTTTTCGCAAAAAAAAAGTGGAAGAAACGTCGAGAAATCCCGAAGAGGAAATACCCTGTAAAATAAAACAATGTATATATGAAATATACAAAATTTTAATTTAAATCTATTCTTTTTTTTAAGTCTCATTGTTATTTAGAATTATTTATATGGAAAATATTGAGTTTAATTTTAGAAAATATTTTTATTTTAAATTTATTATTTTTCTTTAATATTTATTTGATTCCTAAAATTTATGTAGGTTAAAATTATTTATATGGCAAATATTTAGTTTATTTTCAAAAGTATTTTCCATTTTATTTTTAATTTTATAATTTTTTTTTTTAATATTAATTTGTTTGTTAAAATTTACTTGTAATATATATTTTTTATTATTTATATGTATAGCAAATATTGAGTTTATTTCCAAGATAAAATATTGAATTTACTTTTAATAATTAATTTTTGATAATCTATTGGGTTTTTAACTTTTTTTAAAAGCATAAAAAAAGTGTAAAATTTTAAGATACATATATTCAGATGATATTCATGAAAATAGTAGAGACAGAGAGAGAGAGAGAGAGAGAGGGAGAGAGAAACAGAGAGAGAGAGAGGGAGAGAGTTGAGCAAGCTTTATATATATTTTATCTGGTTGATAATGGTAAGACTTATATTTTTAATGGATATATTATAGAGATATATAGACGTGCTATACATATATATGTATATAGAACCCAGATGACATTTGTATACATACAGATATACATATATATATACATATATACATACATATATATATATATATACATATATATATATATATATATATATATATATATATTATATATATATATTCCCCCATCTCATTTCCGTAATAATAATGTGTGAAAGGATATTAATTATGAAACAAGCAAGCGGCAGGAAGTGCTGGCAATAAAAACAGCAAGCGACAGCCAACACCATGCGTGACCAACAACAGCAACAATGCCAATACTCATTACAACAACAACTGGCAGGAACAGAACCAATTTTGTATATATATTGTATTTTATGCCAGTGGCCACATGGCCCAAGCCCAACAGGGCCAACGGGGCCAACGTGGCTGGGGGCTGTGCAGAGGGGGCGTGGCTCAACGTGTATGGCACAACGGAAACGGCAGCAACATGTGCAACATGTCGAACGGAAGTGTCGGCCATATTACATACACACGCACACACACACACACACGCACACACACACACACACACACACGCACACACGTAAATAGGCTCACGTCTATCAGAGGACGAGAAGGAGAGTCATTAGGAGCTGGGCCAAGTAGATTTTTATGTAATGTCGCTTGGTTATTGCTTTCATACATTTATTTTATTTCATTTACCACACACACACACACACACACACACACACACACACACACACACACACGTACATAACAAATTTCATATTTTAACTGCTCATTTTTATTACAAAATGTGTAGGGTATGGGAAGTACATCAATTTGCCTTAGGCTATGTAACACAGAAAAATAAGAATTTTATTTAATGAATTTTCTTCAATCAATTTTACTCAAAAGCTAAATGATGAAATTTAAATATCATTGTTGAAACAAATTGGCAATGGAACATAATGTAAAGAATTGGAATTAGCAATTGGAATTGAAACGAGAAAAACAGCTAAACAAATTTGAGCACGTATCAAACAAATTAAGCAAAAATTTCATAAATGATTTTCTCTCTGAAACAAATGAAATTTGAGTAAAAATATTTACTCAATAGAATACGCCAAGCACTTATGAGTAAAATTTCAACAATTCACTCTATGGAACAAGTGGAACCACAATATGTAATTGAAACACAAATATGTAATCTAGGCAATATACCATTTAGCATTCTAAAGGAGTCGAGTTGAAATCAGGTATACAAATAGTAAACTTTGAATATTAAACAATTTCATTCAATTTTAAAGCATTTTATTGAAATCGAAAAACATTCTAAGAAAAGCTAATAAAATTAAGCTTAACTACGCAGTCATTTTAATCATCGAAACAAATGAAAATGAAACAACTTTCAAATTACAAAAGAAAAAAAAAGTAAACAGATTGGAATCTTAATAAGAATTTGTTTTAAACGTTCAGCATTTCAAATATTTCAATTGAATAAAGAAATGGTAAGGAGGCAACATTAGTGTTATTTAACTTCATATAAAACGGGTTGTCGGGAACAAGTGGAATTGAAACGGAATTTATACAAATATTCAGCCAGACATTTAATGCGTTGACAATTGAGAATAATTTGTGTTTTAGGCATGGTAAGGTATTCGCAATTCGCATTCTTAATGTGGCCCAGTGAAACGATTTGGGAATGGGGCAGCAGCAGGACCACAACCTGCAACAGGATCAGCAAAAAGGGAGCAACTCGCCTGTCAATGACAGCGCCGACGTTGACGTTGACGTTGATGTCGTCCATCAGACGATTCTCTGAGTGTATGTGTGTGTGTGTGTGTGTGTGTGTGTGTGAGTTAGTGTATGTGTGTGCGTGCGTCAGTCGGTTGAGCACGTTGCCGCTTCACGTGACACTGACAAGGATGCCAAGGATGCCAGGGATGCCAGCAGCAATGCAGAACCTGAAACAGGACCTGCTGCGGCCCATGTTCATTCGCCCACGTTGCGGCTGCCTTCTGCGTGTAATTGCCGTTGTAATGTCGCCCGAACGCGAATATAATTGCTAAAATGTTGCCGACTAAAGGACGGACGGACAGACAGACAGACAGACGGACGGACAGACACACAGATGGACTGATAGACAGACATTGCGAATGGCCAGTCGACAGTTGAGAGTCGAGCAGTCCACACAGACGACACTTTTCCATTTGAATTTAATTTTAATTTACGCCCAACGGCCGTTTTTTTGGTACCCCGGAAATTGGCAATGGGCCCTGGCTGAACTGCACGAACATTCCGTGCATTCAGAGAGAGAGAGAGAGAGAGAGAAGGAGAGATAGCGAGGGAGAGAAGAGTCCGTTTGAACCTCCTGCCTGCCTGCCTGCCTGCCTGACCAAAATTCGAGAGCTCTGTCCGCACCGTTGAGTTAATGAGAGAACCGCCGGCAGACATTCGGTTGAAATTGTAAAAGGAAGTCTAATTGAAGCAGATTCCCCCATAGCTCTCCGTAATGCCTCAGCTTCCAATTAGTCGATCAACTTTCCAACTACCAAATTTAAAATCCAGTTAAACAACTTGACTTCACTACAAATGGAATACCCTCATTTGTATAAAGACTAACCCTAATAAAGAAGTCACCAGCGAACTGAGCGATAGAGAGAGATAATACATATTAAAATAATAACTATTTAAAAGTTAAGCCATTATTTGAGCTGAACTTAAAATGGAATACCCTCATTTGTATAAAGACTAGCTTTAATAAAGAAATAACTGTCGAACTGAGCGAAACGCAAATGGAATACCCCTACTCATATACAGACTGTATCGAATTTAATAACTAAATAAAAGTTGAGCTCATATTTAATATGGAATACCCTCAATTATATAGAGACTAGCTCTAATAAACAAATAACTAGCGAACCAGAGAACCAAAATAGAATACCCCTACTCATATGCAGACTGTCTCTCATTAAAAAATAACTAGATAAAAGTTGAGCTAATTTTTTTAGTTTAATTTAAAATGGAATACCCCATTTAAATAGTTACTAAACTAATAACTAACAAAATTTGAATACATTCAAAAAGTGTCACTCAACTTGAAATGGACTACCCTCATTAATGTAGAATACTTTCAAATACATTTTAAATACATTCACACGTTTCAACCCAACATCTCATTTCATTTCCTTACTCATACATATGTATGTATAAACATGTGGAAAATATAGTGCAACTTTTCCAGTTAGCTTAAAATGGACTACCCTCATTTAAATAGAGATCGTTTCCAATTAAGAAGCAACTACAAAATTGAGAGCAGTTTAAGATTGAAATACCCTCATTTAAGTGGAAGAATGTCTCTAATCAAAAACCACTTTCCTCACAATTTTCCACACTGTCACAAATTAGCTCGTTGCTACTGCATAGCCCACATACCCTTTAGTTTGTCTCATTTATAATCGGTTCTGAGATTTTCGTAGTTTTCCGCTGTCCCTAAAAAGTCGTGCACAGCCACGCCGACTCATTCATTTGGTAATCACAATTAACAGAGAAATAAAATTAGAAATGATTTAAAAACTGAAACTGAAACTGAAAATAATAATATAATGAAAATCCATATACCCTATCTTTTGTTCTTCTATATTTCAAGTATTTTTCTTAAATTATTGATATTAATTTTTAAGCAATTGTATATTTAAACTATATTTTTACTATGCATTTATACCCTATTCAAATTATTATAGTTGTAAATGTTTTCTTAATTTTATATATAAATTTCCAATTTTAGTTATTTTTCTTTATGCCACATCCATCATGTTTTTCCAGCAGCATATCCATTAAATATTAAGTATATTTTAAAATATTTTTTATAAATATTTATCGTCAATTTAATAAAGATCGTATTACATATGTATGTGATATTTTAATCCTATTTTATATACATTATTTTACATTCCAATAGTTTATTTAACAATTTGAAGTTTTTGATGTATGATCCATTATGCCTAATTCTTATACGTTTCTGTCAGAGACGCTCTTTAGCAATCGCATTCAGTACTCTTACTACGGCTAATGACCTAGTGGTAAACTTTTCATTATTTTTCATTTTTCTTTGTGAAGCATTCTTAAACGTTTCTCTCTCTGTCATTCTCTGCTCTCAAAAGTTCTCAAAACTGTTACTTTATATAGACTATATTCTTTCTTATTACACATTTCATTCCCCATTTTATATAAACCCAAAATTGTATTGCATTTTTCTTTGTGTCTCATCCTTAAACATTTCACACGCTCCTCTTGGCAATCTTTTGTCATTTCTTTGTATAGCTGTTAAATGCGTATTCTCCCTTACTGAAAAGACTTTTTAGTTTGGTTGGTGCCTCATCCCTAACCGTCATACCTCTGACACCTCTTGAAAGGGTATTCAACTGTCCCAAAGTGCATGAGACACCTCTGTAAGCCTCTGTAAGAGACCCCATCAATTCACATTCATGTATTCATGCAGAGATGAGGAAAATTTGTTTTCAAATTTGATAAAACTGTTAACCACGCTATGTTAATTTCATTAGCGTGTCTCTCAGCGTTTCTTGTTTTAGTGACCGGCTTTTATATTTAACATATTAATTGCGCTAATTAGCTGTCCACTTAGCGTATATTTACCGGATTGCCAGACTCGATTTGGCTTTGTTTTGGGTTTGAGTTTGAGTTTGTGCTGGGGATTGTCTGACAGACAGACAGACAGACAGACAAACAATCAGATCCCATGAGCTGACGTCATGCACACTTGATCAACGATGTCGCCACATTAATAAATCAATTTTAATTAATTTAGGCGACAGTTTTATTTATTTTCTTTATTTCTTATTTTTGACAAAATTTTGAGCTGATGATGCATATTTTTATTTTACTCCGCAAACTATATATATTAGGGAATTTGTGGAGTAGTTTATGATATGTTGTAAGATTTGTAAATAGCAGAAAAAGAAAATATTTAAAAATATATTATTTAATATAAATTATTATTTAATATTAATATAAATTTATTCAAAAAATTATTTTCAAATTATATAAATAAATATATAAATCGCATTAATTTGGGATCTGCAAAGTAGAAAGTCTGGAAAATAATTTGCTGGAAAATATAAATATAAATCAAATTTTATTAAAAATTATTATCAGCTCTTAATGTATCTTTTTTATTTGCGTCAATAATTTTTCAGTCTTCTCTTGCATATGATTTAATGGAAAATCATATAATCTATACAAATACACGGATAGAATTATAATGGATTTCTTAAACATTTAGATATAAACTGCGTATATAAAATTATATATTATCAAGCTATCCCCATATTAACTGTATTATATAACCCCTATACATTTGTTGTATTCATAATGAGATACAAAAACTACCCTTAAGACTGAGGGACTTATTTATATCAACGGGCATACACACATGTGTACTTAATACTCTAGAATTTCCATAATTTAAATATATTTTAATAGTTGACTAAGGTACAGCTAATCTAGTTGTATGGATGCGTATTATATACTGCCGAGATAGCGCCGCATCAGTTCATTTCGCTCTTGCAGCAGGGTATTCCGTTGTCGTTGTATTTCATTTGCCTCCTCCAAGGTGATTCGTATGGCGCGCAGCTCCTCCACACGTTCAGCCTCCAGGCTGCGCACAAATCTCGCATTCTCCACATCGATATCTTGCTGCTCCTCCTTAATGCGACTGGAGACCAACTCCTCAAAGTTCGGCTCGTCCAGCAGTACCTCCGATTCGCCGACTTCGGGCTCCTCAGTTTTGATCTCAAACTGCTGCTGGATCTCTGCCTCGTGCTGCTGCTCTTCGTAGATAACTGTTAGGCTACGCGGTTCGGGCAGCGTACCTGAATAGATCTCGTCCATTGCGCTAAAGTAATCCCAGTTCGGGTCTCCGTCTTTCTTCTGACGCTTGATGTTGAAGTAGGTGCGGCTCATGTTGCGAAACTTGCGATCCAGCTTTATGTAGCTGGCCTTAAAGCCATGCTGCTCGAACTCTCTCACAACACGTTGCCAGATCTCTGTTCGCTTTTTGTGGCGCTCATGAAAGTCTCGCTTGTATTTCAGATAGAGCCGCAGCAACAACAGCGTCTCCTTGTGAGACCATTTGCCTGCCAAGAGAGAGAGAGAGAGAGAGTGAGAGAGAGAGTGTGAAAAAGGCAGAGAGCGAGAGAGACAGTAGTAAACATATATATATATAACCCATATTTCTTTATTTAAACTCACGCGTCATATTAATATAAATAAATACGAAGTGAACGAGACAAGAGCAGATGGTATTGCTGCAAAATGTTGATCGACTAACAGCTGACATATGACTGCAAATGAATGATAAATATCGATTCGAAGTAAAGAAATACATATAACGATAGTTGATGTATCGATAGTCGCAAATTAGGGATGATTTCAGCATATTCGTACAGTGGTGAACCACTTATTAAGCTACTAAGCAACGCCTAAAAAACAAATATGAATGTTTATAATTAAGCTGCAACAAAATAGAATTGAATATTAAATTTAATGAGTTCATTTGTTTTTAAAATATTTCCTTATTTCATTGAAAACTATTAAAATGAACGAAAAATAATTCTCAGAGCATATTTAAACTAGAATTTAAATTATAATTATTATTATTCTTATTTTTATTATTATTTTTATTACTTTAATTATTCTATAAAATCTGAAATGAGTTGATAAAATATGAATATGCTTACTAATACAATATTTTAATTTATTAAAAAGAAAAAGAACATTTCGTAATAATTAAAAATAAAATTAAAAATAAATATAAAAATTTCACAGCTTATTTCAATCACGTGTTTGAGCAGCTGAGCAAATATCCGTACGCATACCAATGAAAAATTTGCTATTTTTTGAGACAACATTATTATACAAATCTCAAAAATAAATGTTTATAATAATATATCAAATATCTTGAAATATTGCAATACAATTTAATAGAAATTGCAGAGAAATAAGGCTTAAAGTTCTACTAAAATTATGAAAAGAAACCATGCACACCTGCATGATATGGAACTGTGTACAAATTATGAATCCATCAGATCTATCTCCCAGGCAGGAATGAGATTGAAAATGCGTCGCCTCTTTCGCATAGAAATACCAGAAAAATTTTTATTTTTCTAAAATCTGTTCCAGAAACTACTTTACATGAAGAATAGACCAAAACACTAATAAATTACTATAGAATATATAAAAAACTCCAAAAATTGTGGTATGTCCATTTATATTATTATTGTTAATATTATTTTTTTTTTTTAATAAAAATTATAGAATCATTTTTTTTTTCAAATTTATTTATTTATGTATACAAACATTTTATTTATTTCATTTATATATTTTATTTTATTCATTTATTATTTTTATAATTTGATTATTCATTATTTTTTTTTCTTATTTATTTTATTTATTTATTTATTTATACTATTTTTATTTTTTGTTTGGCTGTTATAAAATGTCTTAAAAATATATATTTTTTTAATTTATATAATTTTTAATTTTTAATAATGAGATATTCTGATCGAATTCTAATTTCTCGTTCTTCTTGCTCGACTGCAGACTATTGAGCACCATTTATAATATATTTTTAAAATATTTTATAAGACTTGCTTGCATTTAAATTTCTGCATTTTGATTTCATAGATGCTCAAAAATATTGTTTTCAAGCGCTGGTTGAAATAAATTGTGAACCAACGTGTATTTATACTTAGATTTTTTATTTACAATATGAAATTTTGAAATACATGCACGCACACCAATACATTCGTATAGCACACTAATTGATGTCGATATGTATACACTGTTATACTGTTATAATTTTGCGATGTTCATTGCCTCTGGATCGCACACTCGTTTATGTGTGAGTGTGAGTGTGGGGGGGAAGACACGGTGCCAGCAGCTAGTTGTTATATGCACACACAATTGTGTAAACTTGTATGTTATACGCTCATGTTTAAGTGAATTTGTATGTGTATGTGTATCTATATATATATAGGCTCATGTGTAAATGTATGTGTTTATCTATATACATAATGATTGCACGCACGCACACGGTAAATTTCTTTAAAGGTGTTTTTAGGTTTTTGTTTTGCTCTCCTGACTTTAACTTTGAGAACTTCTTCTACTTTGTATCTCTATTGCAAACTCTGTCCAAGTTTGCGGTTTCTTTTTGCGGCGCTCTTCATCGCCGCTTGGCAGCTCGTTCTGCTGATTCTCGAATTCAGCTAACTTCTGCAGACGCCAGCTCATACGATCTTCCAGCTCCTCGTGGCTCAACGTTGTGGTGCGACTCGTCGAAGGCCTCGCATCGCTTCCAGACATGTCGTGGGCGGATTCAGCTGACAGACGTTCGCTCGGCCGTGGACTATTGGACAAGGGTTGATCGCTTCTCCTACTACTGCTGGCATTCATGTCTGCAGTTAATTCCTCAGGCAAATCTTCGCTCGTCCGTACATCTAATCTTCGAGCATCACCTTCATCCAGATATTGAGGCAGCTCTTCACTCAATTCCTTGCCTGTCTGTTGTTCCATTCCAGCATCTCCTTCACCTATCTCCTGCTTGATGCGCACAGGAATATCTTCGATTGACTGTTGCTGTCTGATCACTCCATCGCCTCCGCCCAATTCCTGCTCGTCTACGGCGCCGGCCGTGCTCAGCAGGGAGTTGACAACATCTACTGTCACAATCTGCGTTACGTTGCGGATCTTTCGCTGTTCCCGCTCCTTCTGCAGCACCATGTTGACCACATGCGACGCCGTCTTGCATTGTATCAGATTTGACATTCGATCTACCATGCTGCCCGTGAGGAATTCAATATCTTCGACGTTTGGCAGGCCAATATCTAACATTCTTTTATATATTTATATAAATATAGAAAAACTTATATAAATACAAAAAATGTTATTTTATAAAATTTTACGTTTTCACACAACCGATGCTTTTTTCCGTACGAGTGTTTTTAGTTTACTAGTAATACGAATACTGATATGCCGTACTTCTACAGCTCGAGTCTTTGGAAATTTATTCAGGCTACTTTGTTTTCACAAAAAAAAGTTAAGGTTTTGTCAAAATGTCAATTCGTATGTCTATCCGTACGTCTTGTGTGTCCGTTTGACAGCGCCTCTCCGTCAGTTCGTTTCTCTATCCGTCTGTCTATCCATCCTTATGATTAGCTATAGAATCTAGCAAATACAGACACTAATTCACTGTTAAAAGGTTCAGATTATCAATAACCTGTCTCGTATTGCTAAATCAGTTTCAGCTTATCGATTATTCTTTCGAATAAGCGGATACCAATTTCTGTTTATCGATAATAACTTTTGTTTTTTTTTTTTTTTGCATATATGACACATTTTATTTAAATAAATAGTATTACATTGAACTTAAAACTCTGTTGTAATTGCTGTATCGGTAATACGACTGTATTCAAGTCATTTGAAGAAAGATTATATCATGTCAAACTCTTAGTTTGTATGTCAGTTAGTAGATTTTCCGTCATCTAACTGTTTGTCTGTCGTATGTGAATGTCATTCTCTGTATGTAGAATATATATACATAAACATGGCTCTATAAATGTTTCACATAAGAAATGTAAGATTAATATTTTAAATGCACAATTGGAGCTTCGGCATATGCACACATTTGACTGCCATTATTACTCTCCAAGTATTATATTTAATTAGAAGCACAGATCAATCAATACTGGAGATGTATGCATGGGACTGTGATATAGTATATTGCTATTCTAAGCTAGTCTAGAATACTTGCAGTAGTTGCTCGAAGCAAAGATTCAGTATATCTCTTAGTGGAGTATTCCTGACTAAACTGCTTTTCTCTCTATCTAATATCTTCTACTCCTCTCTCTATGCAATATTTCCCATTTGAGTATTTCACACTAGAGTACCCTCTTTTCTCTATCCAATATTCCTTAGTTGCCCACTCCGCTTCTCTCTTTTCAATATCTCCCAGTTAAGTACTCCCCACTCAAACACTCTACGCTTCATGCACTATCTCCTGTTGAGTATTCCCAACTAGAGAGCTCTTCTCCCCACACCATAATAGTAAATCTCAATTAAAATTCAATTTCGACTTTATGTCCACTCTCCAGCTAAAGGCTTGATATCTTTTCTAATTGTAAAACAAATTAACTAAATTACTCAATAAGCAGTTCATCAGCTTGTGCATTGGAGTCTGTTTGGAGCCAATGGCTGCAACTGCTCCACCTGCTCCATCATGAGCTCTCGAAATGCCAAGGTTCGTTTTATTTTTGTAGTTTTTGTCGTATTGGCCAACCGTGAGCAATTTACAGTTAAAGCTAACTAACTGAAAAATATCAAAAGTTAAGCAAACAAACTTTGTCTGGACGTGGAGTTGGAGTAGTTGCAGTTGGTCCGAGGAGCTGCAGAGGAGTCCGAGGGGTCCGAGGGGTTTGGCACCTGGTTAATGCTTTGCTAGCTGTTTGTTTGCTTTTTTGGCTTTTTGGGCTCGTTTCTGTCCCATAGACAATCTGTCTCTCTGTCTTCGTGTCTCGCTGGCTGTGTCTTGGTTTTAAGTTGGGCAATGGGCAACACACCCATATTTCGTAGGAAAAAAATATATATATATATATAAATTTGGGTGCGTTAGTCAAACACTGATAAAAATCATAAGCCAAAGATGAGAGACAATACACACACACACACACACACACACACGGCTCGTACGTGTCTCTTTTGGCCCAGACATTAGGACAAAGCCGTCTCAAATATATTAGGCCAATTATGTTGCACAAAGAAAACAAGTGAGAACATTGCAGTCGGGTGTAATTGACTGCAATAATACTCGTGCTCAAAAATAAATCTGCTGATATTAATCGAAAATTGATCAAAAAATTATAGAGTATATTATACAGTATATTATTATGATATATTATAGGTAAAGCTTGATGAGACTAGCAAGGGTTACGGTTCAATATAGTCTGTAGAACTTTGCAAGCTTGAGATCTTCTATTCCTGTTTCAAGAACCTAATCTTATAAGGTGTTTTTGCCAATGGGAATCAATTGGAATATATAATTTTTAAAGAATATGGAAAAATGGGATCCCTCATGGATCAATCATGGAAATGTTAAACAACATTTTTCTAGTATTAAGAAACAAATTGTGAATTTTCCCAAGCTATTTATTTAGTTAAAAAATGTTTATAGCTGATAATTTTGATAACTTTATTGATTTATTTTTATTATTTAATTCAAGTCTTTTTATTTATTTAATTAAGTAGAAGTAAATTGATAATTTGATGTTCTCTTCCATATGATTTCCCTTCCACATAAACATATATTTTAAAAAAAAAATCAATTAATCAACTCTATCGAAAGACATCAAAAGACTAAAACCAATATACTCATTTTTATTCTGCTCATCGAGTAGTATACGAAAAACACATTTACATGTACTGTCAAGTGCCACGCCCACCAGCGCCCATAGACCATATCGCGATGCATGCCCCCGTTGAGACGTGCAACCGCATAAGCGTGAACGCATTCAACCCAACAAGAGCTGAGCCCAGTTTCCTAGGGTGTTGTGCTGTCTCTACTTCACCTTAGTTTTCCCTCACCTTTTGCTCTTTGTCATTATTATCGCACTCTTTTCTATGCGTATCTACTACCTCCGTACGTATTATCTATTCTCAAACATCGCATTTTTTCCTTATTTCTTTTGAGTTTAGTTTTCTTTACAATTTCTATCGTCTCGACGTAATTAATTTCGAGCATTTGAATTCGAGATATTTGACGATAGCAACGTCTATAATGAATTTTCCATATCCCTTGACACGTACAGCACACCTGTCAATGGGTCCTCAGACGAGAGGATCTAGATGACGTTTTCCTTTTTGTGGGTCAATGAGTTCGACTTGTTGATAATTAGGCGTAGCATTTGGGCAGGTAACACGGTCCAACTAATCCCTCAGGTGTGTGCATATAATTAGATATTTAAATCGGAATACTTTAAGAATAGTTTCAAAACAATATTTACATGATGTGTTTGTGTGTGTGTTGATTGATTGAGTGAGTGAGCAATTGAGTAAAAGATGATTGATGGCTCAGTTCAAAGTGTGAAGAGTGAGTTTATTGATGTTTGCGGTAGCTCTATTCTAAAATATGTATGTATATATATAAGTGAGGGCTTCAATCTGAAATGTATACGATCTTAACATCATGATAACAAGTGTTTAAAAATAATTGTCTAAATAATTATAATTTTCAGCTTTCACTGTGATTTGATGTAGATTATATATCTGATCTAATGCAGATGGAATATGTTAAATATAACTCTCAAGGTTTGAAAACTGAATTTATACTAAATGATTTTAATATCTTTTGTATGAATATTCATAAAATGTATTTGATACAATTTAAATCAAAACTTTTTCCTTTCTCTATGCGCTTCTTATTCAATTATTGAAGTTTTTTCTTCCTTTACGCTTTGCTTTCAGAATGTCATGTTAACATTCTCGTGTTAACATTCCTATGTTAACATTTTGTCATTTTAATGTGTTTAATAATTTACCCTGTTTAATATGTGTTTGAGAAATGTACTATTTCGCATATTACCCTACTATGTGATTCTCAAAAATTTAATTCTCTTTCCATTTTGTATTGATTGACCTAAAAATTCTTTGTTTACATGCAGTGTCTGCATATAATATAATTTCTATATATTATTTCTCATTATATCGCTGTACTATGCGATTTTCATGAAATGATTTTATTAAAATCAGTTGGGAGTCTGACAACCCTTATATTGCCTTTGCTCTCACCCTTTAAATTCACATATTTTTATGGCTATTAAGTAAGCCCTATTTAATAAACCTACTTAATCAATATATTTTTTTTTTATCTAATTCCGCATTTATTTAGCTTTAGCATTTGGTAATTTCAATTTTTTTTTTCCAATTTGCTACCCTGTTCTATAGAATTGATAAATGCGTGCCATAAACCGGGCTGAAATGCTCAAATTTATCAAGTCAAGAGGTGGTGGGGAGGCTGAGGCAGAGACTGGGAAACATCATTTGCAGTGTGGAGTGGAAATAGAAAATGACTTTCGACACGGTTATCAATAACCGGCTATCGATATTTTATGAAAATTGATACGGCACACACACAGACACACACACACACACATACAGACAGGCAGCACTTCGGTACACTCAACCCAAATAAATAAATATATAAATAATAATGGGTATTATTATTACAGTTTACATTCAGGCCAAATAGTTTTTCTCTCTCTCTTTCTCTGTTTTTCTCAGTTTGTCCTGCTCGCAGTCCTTTGGCAATGCCACTCATAAGCGCACTAATCCGTCAAAATTTATTGCCCAACAAAAAAGGGAGAGTGCGAGAGCGAAAGAGTGAGCGAGAGAGACACAGTGCGAGGGCGAGTGCTGAAGATGAGCAGCAGCAGCAGCAGCAGTATCAGTGGGCGATGGGCGTGGCAGCTACTACGTCCTGGCAATTGATAACGTGCGTGTGAAATTTATCAAATAAATTGAGGCCATAAATGTCAAAGCTGCGCATGATTCATAGACCCAGTTGTGGCTCACGCTCAACCGAAGACGAAAACGAAAACGAAAACGAAAACGAATGTGAGCGATGCTGCTTATTAGACAGCTTCCGTTTGCCAATCAAGTGGGCCACCCACTGATCCGCCCACCTCCTCGCATGCTCCGTCTTGGCCCACGCCCAACTCCTGTCTCGAGCCATAAGTCAATTCGCCTCTGGCCTGACAAATTTCTCGGTCAAATTTCGCGAGTGTTTGCAATTTATTAAAAAGCCATCAGAAATTAAGCTTCAACATTTCACATATCTGTGCTGAATTATAAATGAGATGAGCTGCTAATACCCTGTAAATTGACTTGCCAAGTAGAGCTTGTTGATATAGACTTTTAATATAAGCTTTGAGGTTATAAAAGAAACTCTTTTCCGAACTATTTTGAGAGAGCGAAGTGGGAAGAGAGGAGATATAAGCAATTAAGTTAAATGCACATTTAGATACCCTGTAATCTGAATTGATTGCAAATCTCTCTTAATTAAAGCTGTAACATTTCACATTTCTATGCTGAATTATAAATGAGCTGAGTTGGCTATACCCTACAGACGTAAGATAAGTTACTATTAGTTAACACTAGGTAAACTCTATGCAAATAAAATTTACATTTACATCATCATCTCAACTCGAGCCTAGGTGATGTGAGAAGAAGAGTGTTTAAGAAAGAGAGATAGAAAGAGAAAGAACTTGAATTACAAATGAGAATTTATATTTATACAAAAAATGGCATGATAAAATAAAGTATACCCTGTACTTATAACACCTAACTATTCAGGAAAATTGTACAGTCAGACATTACAATAGAATGAGAGACTGACATACGACATACTTTTACAGTCAACTTGATTGAAATTTAGACAGGGTATCATAAAAAAAAGAGAAAGAGAGAGAGAGAGAGAGAGAGAGAGAGAGAGGAAAACAGAAACTCAATGCGGTGCACTTCTACATATACTTCTATAGTCGTCAATACTTAAGAAGCCCTCAGAAGAATCACTCGACTCTCTCAGAATCCAGAGTATCCCAGAGTTGTATACTCTTAACGGACTGCTCTCCTCTATACTTTTGCTCTTTGCTGCATATAATCAGAAAGCGTGGCGAAAAGGTATAGGCTACCTCTGTTCGAATGCGCAATCTGAATTTCCATTTCCATTTCCATTTCGGGCTCCAGTCGGCGGGGCTCGAGGCTCAGCACAGCGTGTCTATCATTATTTTCTGAATTCTGATTCGTTTGTGTTTTTATTTTATTTTATTTTTATTTATTTTTATTTTTTTTTGCACTTCCCGATTGCATAAAAAAGAGCAGAACACATTTTAACGCTATTATTAAATTTGGCTTTCTGTTTGTTTTTTATTTATTTATTTTTTGTTTTGATGCGGGTGGAACGTGGATAATGACAATGCATTGTGTTCGGTGCTCCGTGCGCCGCAATACAAAAGATACCGTTTTTATGAATATACAAGAGTACAAATACTCGCTCACGACTGCATTTATTTCGAGTGCACTGAGCGAAATTGTCGGTGTGATTTGCCATTAAATTGTAAATTTAATGTTAAGGTGTAATGTAGATTTGAGTTTTTATGTGTATAATATATTTATTGATGTAAATATATCCAAATTTATGCGTCTATTGAAATAATTCATTTTATAATAAAATATTTATTTAATATATAATATTATTTAATATAAATATTTTCCACTATATTCGTATTTTTACTTGTTTTTATATTATTTAAATATCCGTACAAAATAAAAAATTATTGTATATTAATATTTTTATTATATTCATATTATTTTAATTTGCAAATGTTGTATGTAAAAAATAAAAAGATATATATTTTAGAACATTTAATTTATTCATAAACAAAATAAGTATATTATTTTTAATTTATGTATTTAAAATGTTTATAATACCATAAATAACTTGAAAATATTTAAAATTTGGATGTTTTCGTAAAATTGTATATAAAATAATTATCTATTATTATAAAATAATAATATATCGTAAATTAAAAATATAATAAATTTTTTAATATTTTTTATTTTTAAAAACGTATGTCTTTATATAATGATAAAAAAAGGTATTCCAGTAATTTATGAATATTTATCATTTAAAAATGTACCATAAAATATATATTGTTAAAATTAAAAAAAAATTTAAACATTTTTGTATATCATATAAATTTTATTATTCTCTTTCAAGTTTATTTATTCTATTTTATTTATTATTTTTATTTATGGTTTTAATTTGAAAAGTAATAAATTTAATCAGCTTCGATTAATGTAAACGAGCACATAGATTTTATAGTTCAATTACTTGCCAATATATATTATTGAATGTCATAAAATGTCCAACAGACCGTTAACTATTTAAATGACCCACTGTCAAGACCCCATATATATGTATATCTATCTCTCTCCCTCTCCCTCTCCCTCTCTTTCTCTGTCGTTCGGCTCTGTTCCGTCTTGTCGTCCGTTAAGGAAAACAAATAATGTGCTTATGCAGCATCATCAATTAGATCTGAAAACAGAAACCGATTCCAATCATAGCCCAACAAATGGTCCAGCAATGCGACAGAGAGCAACCGACAGAGCTCTTAATAAAAGTCAATTGGCAGCCGCATGAATTGGGGGTTGGAGGTTGGGGGCTGCGTTTGGGTCTTGTGCACATTTGAAATTTGAATAAAATGTCTTTTTATCGCACTTAAAGGCCATTCAGTAGGCTAAATTATGCCAGAGTGGCAGGGTATTACGAGTGCGCAAGAAACAGAAGAACACACAAAATGCCAAATCCAAATGTAAAGCCCCAAAACCCTAACGGAGCAAAAACCTCGCCCCAGACCGAAAAATCGCAGTCAAATTGGCCATGTTAAACCGCAGACCATTTGCTTGCTTCGGCTATTGTTGATGTTGTTGCAAGTTGTGTATAGTTGACCCCGGACTTATCTTCAAAACGTAAACTTGCCACAAATTGGCCGAGAGTTGTTTTTGTTGCTGTGGCATAAGTCCAATTTATTTGTTGTTGTTGGCTTTTTGTTGTTTTCTTCATCTACTTTTTTTATTTTATTGTTTTTTTGTTACTTCAAAGCAAAACCAAATCGAATTAAACCAAAAATCTACATAAGCTTTTTCTCTCTGTGTGACTCTCAATGTATTTATCTTTATGCCTGTCTCTCTCTCTCACTCTCTCACTCTTGCTCACAGGCTAGCAATCTCTCTCTCTCTCTCTCTCTTTGTTTCTCCTGCCTCTTTCGCTACATTTGTCCATTTATTTGTTGCTGTTGCTGCTGCTGCTGCTGCTGCTGCTGCTGTTGTTGCTATTGTTGTTGGTGGGCATGAATTACATTTCTCTTTGCATTCGCTTTGTAGCTGCTGTTTGCCCTTTTCTATGATGTGTGGCTGAGAGCATGCTGATTTTACTGTTACGTTTGCAATGCAATTGCTACTCAGGTATGCTGATACATAGTATGTATATATGTATGTATGCATTGTATATATATATATATATATATGAATGCATTTCTTATGGTTCTCTACAGTTCTTTAATATACATATAATAGTTGTCATTCTGTAATCACATTGTAAACAATTACAATTGTAGGGTATTTGAATGGCGACTAGCTTTGCTTTTAATTTCTTGCTTGTTTTAGTTTTTTCTTCTTTATTTTTTTTTTGCTTTTCTTTTTTTCTAAATGCTAATTTATGGGCATGTGTTGCCATTTGGTTGCCGTTGGGTAATTTTAGTACCTACCAGCAGCAGCGACAGCAATAGCAGCAGCAACAACAACAACAACAGCAACAACAACAATAAGTGGAAACAGGAAATGCAGCAAAGCGAAATAAAAAGTTGAGTAAATTGCATATTTATGAATCTGTCAATTGTTTATACTAAGTTTTGGATGGCTGTTGTTGTTGTTGTTGTTGTTGTTGTTGCTCTTGTTTTTCCCAGAATTTCACATTTTGTTATTTTTATTGCCAGTTTGTTTGTTTGCTTGTTTCGGTTCTGCTTCACCTTCCCCTACTTAAATGTCTTCTCTACTTCTCTTCCCCTCTGCTCTTCTGTTCACTTCGCTTCTCTTTCTCATCACTTTTTTTTTTTTTGCATTTATGCACTCTGGAATCGCCCTAATACATGGCCATAACATATGATAGCATTGCCATTCGATTCGCTTGATGCGCTCCTCTTTGGACTTGCAGTTCCAGTCTATAAAGCAAATGTTGAGAAAAACAACACTGACTTCCATATCCTGTTTATGATCCTATATCGATGGCTATCTGATGGCGCGGCAGGGAGTTAAATGTTTGTAAAGGGCAATTTTAATTGATGGAAAGTTTCGTGAGAGTTCGAACTTGAAATAACTCTCAATAAAGATAAGAGTGTTAATATACATATGCATGTATATGTACATATGTAAATAGATATATTTTTGAGGAAGCATAACATATTTATACACATGAATATATTTATTTTATAGATTGAAAATGAAACGGGTATCAATAAAAATGCTATATCTCTGGAAAAATATTATATTATATGCATATGAATATATTATAAAATTAAATATAACCAAAGAGTATTTAAGAATTAAAATAAAAAAAATAAAAAATAATAATAATAATAATAAAAATAAAATAAAAAGTAAATATTTTCTTTCAATTTAAATAAATAAAATTAAATTACTTTTAAATGTATGTATAATTCCTTCATGTATTCAAATGTGTATTACAATTGTTAAGTCAAATTTTAATTCTTGATTTAATTTATATATAGTTACAAAATAAATTAATTTAATTTTAACAAAATAAATAATTATTATTGACATTCAGTGTTGTAAATTGAATTAACTAGATGAAAATATTAAAGAAAAAAATAAAAACTGAAATTTCCATAAATTCTTATTGTAGAGCAAAAGAAATTTTTCTTGCTGGTGAAAATAGCTTTCAGCTGGACGTAAAGTGTTTGAGTGTATTTGTTTTTGTGTTTGTTTGTGTGTGTGTGTGTGTTCATGATCACAATTGCGGGCATATTATTAGAACCATTCGTTTATGCCTCGCATTTGGCGCAATGTGTGGGCAATAAACTTAAATCAATAAACCGAACAAAACAACTTTCATTGTATCCAATCATTCGTCTGTCCATCTGTCCGTCTGTCCATCCGGGAGAGGGACCTCGCTTCAGTTGTGTTTGCCTCTGTTTCCCATTTCATGCGAAAGGCATTAAATAAGTCCACAAGGTATAAACACACACACACACACACACACACACACACACACACTAGCAGCAGGCCGGCAAACAAATAAGGCCTGGCCAAATGGCTTGCCAGCGAGAGAAAGACAGGGAGTGAGGGAGAGAGGGCGGAAGAGATGTGGAGAGGGAGCCACAGTGAAAACAAAAACTGTCGAAATTCCTTCACAGAACATTTATTTCGGTTGCTTTTTCGTTACACACATTGATTTTCGAGGCGGTAACAACAACAACAACAACAACAACAACAACAATTTGCTGCAAGCCCAAGTTCAGCAACTGGCATAGACCGGAGTGAGAGAGGAGATGGAGATGGAGGAAGACCAAGAGTGGGGGGCCGAGTATAAACAACACCATGCAATAAACTTGAGTAAGGTAAATGGCAAACGTATTTTTTGTATCTTATAGACACAGATACACACACACACACACACACACACACACACACAGCTGCATCCCCGTTCAATAAGTACCTTCTGCAGCATATGTATTTACATGTGTATTTGCATTGGCAAAGAGACACTTGAAACACAAACATACTGAGTGAACTTCACTTCAACATTGTTGCTGTTGCCCAGCATCGTTTATTCTCTTGATTTCGTTTTGTTTTTTGGCGAGCTCTTAAAAGACCCTAAAAAATTGTGCAGGTGAAGCAAACGCTCGAAACTTCGAATACCTGTGCATAGTCGAGGATATTTTAAATTTTGTCCTACATAGTATCAATGTCAATGAAGATAAGAAGATGATTGAAGCAGAACGAGCAAAATATGAAGCAAGAAAATATAATAAAATGCAATAGAAGAACATATTGAATTTCTATAAATTATTTATAATATAAATTATATTCTAAGCACATTGAAAATGGTAAATCTATGGTGAATAGTAAAATATATATAGTAAAGTTCAAGTATTTTGCTTCTTATACTTATCAAACATTTTGTTAAGGATTATTCAAATTCGATTTACATATATGTTTTTTTATAATAAACATTATTTTCGTTAAATAACTATATGAAGTTTACTTTTAAAAATTAAATATTATAAAAAATTCAAATACTGATATTTTGCTTTAAATAACTATATGTATATGCAATATTTCAAGTTAAATAATGAAAATGTTTTGTTTTAATTATTATACACATATATATTTAAATATAATAAGAAACAAACTACTATAATAAATAATAAGGTACATTAATCATTTTTAGCTACAAAAAAAAGCTTAAATCAAAATATATATGCAAATTTTAATAAAACAAAATAATCTGAAAAATTTAAAATAAAGTTTTATTTCATCATTCAAAATATAATATAAAATTCGTTGAGCATATATATAGAATATACCAACATTTTGTTTTTCTTTTCACAATACTCCTGTTTATTTAATTTTACCAACAAAAATTGAATTAAAAAAATACTTTAATCAAGTTGATCTAAGCCAACAAAGTTGAACTGCGCCAAAGCCGTATGCTGCACAAAAACAAATTGTTCAGCACAAAAACATAAAAGGTACAAACCGAAAGCAGATTGTGAAACACATTTCAATACCCTGTAATTATTTGAAGACAAATGTAAAACTAAACAGCATTAATAATTAAATACAATTCGTTGTTTGGCCCTGAGATACCCTCTGTTTTTCTCAACACACATTAAAATATAGTTAAGCTAAGCTGTATTTAAATGCTCTAAAATAAAGACATTAATAATGAAATACAAGCATGTAAAATGTGCCTCCAGGGTATCCAGCGCTGGGCATAATTACTCCGACATACCGTTAATTGTGAACCACATCCGCAGACATTAGTCGCAATGCGCCAAGAGCGGAAAAAAACACTGACCAAAACATTAAACAGAATAGACCAAAATATATGTAAACGAACAAAAAAAAAAAAAAAAAAATTAGAAAAAACAAGAGAACGAAATGTAAGCTTGGTCGAAGTTCAAATACTCTATGATGTTATTTTGATTAGCTTTATATGAAGCTCTATGATGTGTAATAGTGTAACAACAGATACTACAGATACATATTATGTTGACAAATATAAATAACCAAATTATTTTATAACAAATAATTTCTATACAATAATACAAGAGTTATTTATGAAAAACTTGTTTTATAAGCTTAATAATCATATATCAAATATTTTAATATAGTTATTCATATATAATATACATAGATGATGAAAACCTATATATGACAATATTCAGAAATATTTATTATTATTATTATTATTATTGATAAATATATATTATGAGAATATTGAGTTCTATATATGATATAGTGGTTCCATATTAGGCAGCCTTAAATCTTTAAAATATCTAAATTTTTCTAAAATATATTTATATAATAAGC
Organism: Drosophila stalkeri; assembly: GCA_035047405.1. NCBI lineage: Eukaryota > Metazoa > Arthropoda > Insecta > Diptera > Drosophilidae > Drosophila > Drosophila stalkeri. Next base: position 6,215,770 of record JAWNPR010000149.1, on the reverse strand, counting down.
CCTTATATAACTAATCCTCCATGTAGTTCGATTTATGCATAGGCAAAGATAAGTTTCAACTGTCAGTACTTATAAACAGCTTATATATATATTACATACTCATTAACATAGCTATTATACCCTTAGTGCTAAGGGCATTAAACAGAACTGAACACAACTTAGTAGTTGGGTTGTAAGTACTTGCCAGATAGCGATAGGGAAAGAATCAGCGAGTGAAATTCATTGTGAATTCTCATTAGCAGCAGGTAAACACATTTCTGGAACATTGCTTTTAATTAGTGGAACAGACGGGCCCTGTCACCCCAGACCCCAGATCCCAGACCCCAGCCCAAAAGGTGACCAGCGAACGAAGGGCGAACACCCGGTGCCTTTTTAATTGCGAGAACGTCAAAACATTTACCAGATTAACGCAATCCAGCTCCAAGTAAAGAGGAAGCAAACAAACTACACATTGCCAAAAAAAAAGCAGCAAAAGTCGAAGAAGCTAGGGAGAAAATAAAGCAAACGAAGCAAAAGAAAAACGTAACCTGAAAGTACAGTAGAAAAAAATACAAATACAAATGCCAAAGGTCTGTCAATAGAGTGCAGGAACTCTCTTGGATGGGGCTGAACTCTAGGTGAGCACTGGGTCCGTCGAGTCTTATCTGATAAACTTGCACTAATTTGTGTACACTTAGCGTGCTGGTCATTTGGAATGGAACGGGGAACGCTGAACATGGAATGGGGGAAGAGGAAATCGAATTGTTAATAATGCCAACATATAATAGTAAATGAACTGAATGCATATTTAAATTGTAATTGGATTGGATAGATAGATAGATAGATAAATATATCTCAAATTTATAAATATAATAAATTGATCAAATTTATAAATATAATAAACTACAGGTATTATAAGTTTCTTATATTTATCAATAAATTTCTGTATAAGCCCAATTTCACTTTAATCCAAATGAAGTTGCTGAAAATCCAATTTATAGCCATAATCCTGAATATTATATATCTTGGTTAACATCGTGTATGGATGTAATTAAATACATTTATAAAATTTGTCATAGATTAAAAATAAATATATGACAAATATCCACTGTAGTATGATGATCATAAACCTTTTCATAAATATTATATTTTAATTATAGATATAATCATATTAAACTTGACTTTAATTTTTAGAATATAATTCAAGTAAGATTTTTCAATTTCCTTTCTTTATTTTGCTACTGTCTAAATTCATTTTATTAAATCTTTTTTGTTTTTTTTTTCTTTTGGGCGTATCTAAAGTGTTTTATATTATTTTTGGCCAGCTTGCATCAAAAAGATACATTTAAAGTCGTTCAGTGCAGATACGTCAAGAGCCAACGGAAGAGAAAGAGAGCGAGAGAGAGAGAGAGAGAGGGGAACGTGAGGTGGATAGAAAGGGAGAGTTGAATGCAGTGAGAGGTGCTGCGAGAAGAAGGCAACGAATTAACTACAAACGACTACACATTAATGCCAACTTAACAACAGAAGCCGTCCAAGCGACGGACGGACTGGCGGACAGGCGGACAGGCGGACTGAGCCGGGAAAAAAAAGGATGGGGTAAGGTAGAGAGACGAACTGAGTTCATTTTTTCTTTTTTTTTTTTTTTGGACAGCAGAAAAAATACAACACCAGAAGCTAATGTGGCAAACAGAACGGATATGCGAACGACTGAAGCTGCAAGTGAGTGAGTGAGAACGATTAAAAGAGACAGAGTGAGTAAGAGAGAGAGGGAGATACAGGGAGAGGGAGAGTAGATGCAAGATACAAGATACAAGATACAAGATACATGGACATGGTCACGGCATGGTCATGTGTTTTTAAGCCTGACCAATACACAAAATATTTTATGCATTGCATTGTTTCTTTGTTTTTAAAAGGTGAGTGTGAGAGGGAGAGAGAAAGAGAGCGAAAGAGAGAGAGAAGGTGATCTGCCTCTTACCATTCCATTCTTTGAAAATTAACATATGTATGTGTGCTCCCTTCAGACTGAAAACTAAGCCAAGTTTGGACAAACAAAAGAAGTGTTAGCGAATGCATCAGAATTTAGATGAAAGATATCTTTTGATATATGTATATGCACTACATATCTGATATTGAGCATTAGCCTAACTGTATTAGATATGCTAGATTAACTTGAGAGCTGCTCAGTCAAGCTGTCAAGGTGTAGATGTTAAATAGACATAGATGTTAAATGATACATGCATAGGTGTATATACATATATATATATATACTATATATATATATATATATATATATATATATATATATATATATATATATATATATATATGTACGCTTATATGGGACTATTAATAAAAAGTATATTTAATTTACATTTTAATGAAAGTTTACTATATTTAATTTATTTAATTAATATATATTAGTAAAAATTGTATAAAAATGATATTATTATTTTAATAAATATATATGTATACATCAATAAATATTTTTTAGATCACATACAATTTAAAAATGATTATAATATTGTTTTAAATTATATTTTCATATTACTTTATTATTTATTTTAAAATGGTTATATAAAAATATAAACATTTAAACATTTTTACATATATAAATAAATTATAGAATAAATAATTAAAATGTTTAAATGTTTAGATAATATTGCAATTCAAAAATCATTTGTTTTATATTATTTTAAAATATGTCTTCATGTATAATATAATATATTTCGACATTTTAGAATAATTGCGTTATTTTAATTTTGAGTATATACACAGTTTAAGGTAAACAACTTAATTTTGATAATGTATACATAATTTTACATAAAATAATATATACATATACAAAATATATTTCATTTTTAAAATACCAATTAATTTAATTTAATTTTATGAATTATTTTATGCAATTTTTTATATTATTTTTTATTGCAACTTCAGTGTCTCTTTATTTAATTATTTATTTATTTATTTTTTTAATTAGACAAATAGTGTTTTTTTTTTTTTGTTTGGGATTCGTTTCATTAAGAAACTTTAAAAGATATAATTTATTAATTGCATGTTATATGTATTTTTGATCAATAAAATATCTTAATTCCATTTTATTATCATTTTAATCTATATTTGATGTACTTGTTTTAAAATTAATTAATTTTCCATATTCTCATAACTTCATGCTCACAGATTAAAGAATTTGCTGAGCATCCACGTCTAGAGCTAATGTGCTACCTTTTCGTAGAAAACTCTTTTCACACATTTATTATGTGCACAGGGCATGAAATATGCTTGGTGGCTTAAATCTTAAGACCTTCGAAATGCCTTAAAAGATAATACATAGAGACATTTTTAATAAGACGCAACCAATTTGAGTGCTTAGCAGAAGGTTGATTTACTTTCGAGGAGTACGGCACGGCTTAGCTGCAGTCAATGGCAAAGCCTTGATGCGTGCACGGATTGCTCTGTTGAAGCATATATGGGGAACATATCCAGCCTAATCCCTGACATCAAAAACAAACCAAGAAAATGCTCTGACAACAGCCGAAAAAACATTCTTCGCCGTCTTTGAACTGGGTTCAATTATAGAAAATTGCGCAAATCCTTCCAAGTTTCAACTACACCCGCACACACACACACACACACACACACACACACACACACACACTGGCAGTAGCAAAAGTATCTGTACAAGTACTTGTATCTTGTATCTTGTATCTTATTAGCGTTCTCAACTTGCTCTGACATTAATCCCCCGCACAGCAGCCACGCCTCCGACTCGTTCTAACTGCGCATTTGGCCCTGAGTTGTAGCCAAAAGTGTTGCAAGTTGCTGCTTGCAACTTTTGCTTGCAACGAACACTTCAACTTCAACTTAAGCCGATGATGCAGACGAAAACGAAAACGAAGACGAATCAGAAGCTCAACTTGAAGTTAGAGCCAGCTTTGCTACTTCGTCCCTTAGCAACAGATTCCCCCATGAACAAATCATATAGTTTATATATATAAATAGATATTGAGGTATAAGAATAATAAAATGTATATTAGGCAGCTGCCGCACAGTAAATACTCTAACATTAGAAATATAAAATATATTTTCTTTTACAAATTAAAAAATCAATTAGGGAATAAACTTAAAATTTAACAAAAAATATAAATATACTTCTAACGAAAAATAAAAATATTCAAAAATATACATAAATAAATATAAAATAAATAACAACAAAATTAAAAAATTAAATTATAATATAATATATTTTTTTTGTGATATTTTAATTTTAATTTTGTAAAAAAAAATAAATAAATCATATAAATTTCTAATTACCGTTTTAATGTACAAATGTAGTTAAAAAAGAAAAAATTTGTTTAATTTCAATGAAATTGAAAAATAACTTAACTTAAAAAAATATTTAAAATAAAAATAAATGATTAGTAGATGACTTCAATTTTTATATTTAATTGTCGACTTTTTTTCAAAATTATATTTTAATAAATATTTGTATATTGAGATTATTGTTATATAATTTTATATTAGTCATTTGAAATTTTATTTAACCAAATTTGAAGTTCAAAATAAATTGATATAATAAATTGCATATGGTATATATATATAATATTATTTTATATATATAATATTATTTATATATATATATAATATTATTTTATATACATAAATATTTGCATATTATAATGTAAAGCTTAAAAATAATAATTTTGAATGAAAAACAATATAAATAATATATATGTATATATATTATTAAATGAAATTGTCTCAAGAGAACATCGAACTTCACATCTATGATATTTATTAACTTAATTATAATATTATCAGTTAAAGAGAATTGCATGCAACTGCAGTCAGCTGCATTGCAACCAAGTAATTGAGTTTAACTCGAATTTAGTTGCACTTGGCATGGAACACTTGGGATGCCCTTAGTTAGGGTATGGCCACCACACAAGTACCGATTGCACTTTCAATTCCGATTCCCCGATTCCGATTTCTGTTTGCTTGGAACAGATTAAATTCCAATTCGAAAAATTGTTTTTCTGCCCATCCTCGACTCGGCGGGGCTCGAGTCGCCGGCTAATTCCCGCATGCAATGAAAACAATTTCTGCTCTACGAGTATTTTTCTCCAAACAAGCGCGTTGATTTTTATCAAGCTTATTATGTGGGTCGTGGCAGGGGCACTATGACGGGTGAGGGCAATGGGGGGCGTGGCATTGGCAGCCCCTTTTTGTTTTTGTTTTTTTTGTTGGTTTTCGGTTCTTAAGCTGCCCAGCAACAATGACAGCAGCAACAGCGGCAACCGCAGCAAGTTGCATGCCACATATCAGGGCATTGCATGCCCCCCCGCCTGCCCATCTAGCCCCTTGCCCATGGCCCAGGTGCAGCGCAGCGCGAAATTCCACTCATTTTTAACAAGTTCTCGGTCGCATTTGTTGGCCAACAATGTGAAGGTTAAGCCCAGCCCCGCAGCGGCAAGGGCTCTCTTCCTCTCTGGTATCTCATTTTTATGCGTAGCGCTTGAGGTAACTCGAAACTCCGCCAGCAGAAGTTCGAGTCGTTGCCAGCAGCTTGGCCACATTGTCAACGTCAGTTAGCTAGTCGGTCGGCTTGATCCCCTAGCCCCTATCGCGCATCCCCTATATCCTATATCGTATTCCCCAACTGTTTCTCCTCCTCCTCCACCTCCTGCTGCTGCTGCTGCCTCCTGCTACTCTTACTGCTCGTCGTCTGCTAACCACAATCAGCTGTTGCTGACTTGTAGACGGGTCTTCAAAGAGAAGCTAACTACCTACGGGGCACTTACAATGTTTTGGCACAATTAAAGCTGCTGCCGATGCTGCCACTCAGCTGACGTGGCACAGTGGGGCAAAGTTATATTTGAAAGCGGCAATAATGATCAATTGGATAATATTTTTTAAGTACTGTATTATAATTATCTTCAAACTTTACTAAAAGCTAAAGATAATGTATTTTGTAGATTTGGGATGTCAACTATAAATTATTGATAATATATGAATGTTAACTTAATATATATAATAATTACTTTGTATGTGTATTTAAAAGTCAATGACAAATTTATAGAGCGATATTATCTGCTATTCCCATTCATATTCATATTATAATCTTTTGCAAATAAATTTACCTCTTAAATATATAATAATATCTAAAAAGTACAGATTAAGGGAAGATATTCAAATTCAAGAAATATCTAAATGATTTCATAAATTCCATAAAATTGCGATTTAAATAAATATTTATTATTTTTATAAGCAAGAACATTTTTTAAATAATTTCATTTCATTTGAAATATAAAAATATATTTATTTGTTATTTATACTGAAAATTAAAACGTTTTGAAACTCAATAATTTTGAAATTTCCGAAAAATTCTATAAAATATAAGGTTATACTAATTATCCAGTATGTCAAAAAATTCTATAAATTTATCAACAAGACTCTGAATAGACATGAATATTTGGGTATCGTAGATTAAGTTTGCTAATATAATAATTTATATAATTAAATAGAGTATAAGTATATAATAATATTAAACTTCTTCTAGTGGAATCGACAAATCTTTTACAGAATTTTTTTGTAAATTTCATTAACAGATTCGAGTTTTTCGTATAAACATCTCGGATTTTTGCATATTATTTTTACCAATTCTTGTTGCCTTTTCTACTTAGTTTTCATTTAAAATGTTTACAAACATAAAGTCTAAATTTTCACATACTATTTTTTGTATGCATATTTTGCTTGATTAACTCACTGTGCATAGTTGTTGCTGTTGTTGTTGTTGTTGTTGTTGTCATTATTGTTTGCTTTCTTGTCACTGTCGTTGGGTATTTTCATTCTTGTATTTTTTTTTTTTTTTGTTTTTGCTTGCTGTAACCTTAGAACTTGTGAAGTTGTTGGCTGTGCTGCCTTTCTCGGTGCCTTTGTAAATGGGCATAATACCGGAAACCCGCAACAACGACAGCAACAGTACCAGCAACAGCAACAGCAACATCAACAGTGACAACTACAACAAAACTAAAGCAACACAACTGGAACAACAGCTGAGCAGTGAGATTGTGGTTCAGCTGATGAGCGGTTCGATGGTTCAGCGGTTCGCTCTGCTGCCTCTCACACATTCAGAGAACAAAACGCCAAAGCAAAGTTTACCCCCTGCAACCTCCAGCCCAGCACAACCCAACTCAACCCAGCTCAGCTTAGCCCACCCAACCCCATCCGAAACACGAAAGCTTGAAAAACTTGCCGCTGGTTCCGGTGAAAATCCAGTGGCCTTAAACTTCGACTTAAACAGCCTCGTTTAGACCAACAATTAATAGAATCCACATCCAGTCGACAACTTCACAGCCTTCCCTCAGTCCCGTCTCTCTGTCTCTCTCTCTATGTCTGTCTGTCTGTCTGTCCCATTGTTTGTTTGTCTGTTTGTTTGTTTGCTGTAACTGGCAGCATAATTACCACATATTTTCTGTAAGTGGCACAACGCAAAGTTCCCCATTTAGTCCGAAGTTGTTGCCACTTACCACTTGCCACTTACTTGGCCACTTCCCAGCGACTGCACGGGAAATGAGATTCATTCTTTGACTACTGCTTCTTCAGCTCCCTGTCTGTATTTTTTTTTTCGCTATGGTATTTAAAAAATTGTTTGTTACTGAGATGTGTGAGACGATAGACATACATACACATATATGAGATGTTCCTATCCACAGCCAAACTAACTGCAAAGGCCCACACACCAAATGAAAATAATAAATTGAAATCTGAATTTGAATTCAATTCGCATGACAATTCATGCCAATTTCAGTGTGAATCGCATGTGATATTAAATGGAATTTGTAGCTAATAGCAAATAGAAATGTGAGATTTAGTCTCATTTCAATTTATTTATTCATATTCAATGATATTATACATTGTGTATTGATGATATTATTAACTAAAACTTCAGACTTCATTATCTCTAATCGATCATTTATAGGAATATCTATATGTTATCCACTTAATTTATGAATAAGAAATTCGTAATCAAATAAATATTAACGAAATCATTTAGTTATTGCTTAGGCATGCTAATTCATGTCATTTTCAGCATAAAATTCATGTCTTTTCGACTAATTTATGATATTTTATTGCTTTACATTCTAAATCGCTGTGAACTTCCCACTTGTGTAACTTGAACCCACACAAAATTTATAATAAATCGATATTCAGCCCAATTTGCATTACAATCGATGCTTTGTATATCTAGTATGAAAATCATGGAGATGCGACTGCATCTCAATATTTTATTCAATCCGATGTCTAAAGCCCACACAAAACTACAATTGATCAAAGCTAAATGAATTATGCATGCAAGTTTATGTCATTTTCCGTGTAAAAATCAGGTGCTTAACAATTATTTTAAATATAATGAATAGAAAAAATTCACATGTGTTCAATGATAATTTGTTCATGATAATTTGTAGTATAAAGAAAAAAATCATATTTAATATATAAAGTCTTGAAAATCTATTACTTTTGCTGTACAAATTTCATAAACAAGAAAAAAATCATATATAATATATAAATTCTTGAAAATGCATTACTTTTTCTGTAAACTTGTAGCTTGAAATGTTTTAGATCTTACCAAATCCAGTTGCTAAAACTAATTAGACTGCAGAGAAAATCATTTAACAATGATATGAACTGTCTAATAATTAAATCACATGAAATCACATGTAAATCACATAGAATAATCATAGATTGAAATATGGATATAAATTTGCATCTACAGATAAGAAAATATATATAAATTGTTTGACTCAACTCAATATGCATGAGAATTCATGACATTTTCAGGAGAGAAAGCACGTGTAGAATAAATAAATTATATAAATTATATTCCTTATTTATTCATGCAAATTGTAGTTCCTTCCCAGCCTTAAGCCCAGAAAATCTTAAATAAAATTATATTCATAATGAAATCTGTAGTAAATGAATAGCAAATATCCATACACATGAATATTCATGCACTTTTCACTGCAAAAATCATGTATTTATAACTCTCTTTCAATATATTATAATAACAAATTCAATTTAAGAACCAAGAACACAATTTTCATAATAAAAATAGATTTTGTGTGGCATTAATTGAAAATCTCTTTTTAATTTATGCAAACTACAGTAATAACTGGCCTATGACTGCCCGCACATTTAACGGCAACAAATTAATGGGAACAAGATTAAAATAGAATCTGAAACTATAATTAAATTGATATTAAATTAAGCCAGAGCCATATCGAATCGAACTACCGCATAGATCTCAATAACATAATTAATTCTCGCTCAGCTCTGGCTGGCTGACTACTGTGGAGCTCGAGCTGGGGATTTAGTGGGGCATTTACATAATTTCATAAAATGCAAATTGGCGCCAGTTTAAGATCGTAGATAAAGTCCCGCCGTATTAAAAAAAAAAAAAAAACGAGGCAACAAATTGCAGATCGGTATCTTTTGATGCGTAATTAATAATAAAAGCGTGAAAAAAAAAAAACAAAAGCAGGAAAAAGGGGAAAAGTCGTGGAAAACCCAGGGGAAAGAGCAAGGGTTGCAGCTAGATACTCGACTCTTAGCTGTGTACAGGTAAGCAGTCGATTCTACCTCTGCCTCAATACCCCACCCCAGACGTCTCTCTAGATACATGTTGTAATACGAGAAGTAAAGAACTATAGAGAACTATAGAGCCGCGCCTACCCAAAGGAAGCGCTGGCAACCACAGCCGCGACGAATTCAATAGAAAAAAAGAAAAGAAAAGGAATTGAAAAGAAAAACAACAAGTTGTAAAGAAAAGTTGCTCGAAAATGCATTGTTGTTGTCTCCGACTTTTCCAGATACTTAAAAAAAAAATGAGAAAAACAAAAAAAGGAAACCCTTGGGATATGTCGAGCCAAAGCCGAAGACCAGTCCAACAGCAACCAGAAAAAAAAACTTTCTTTTATGCTCGTCCACTAGCTGAAATGTGAGTATATTTGCTTTGTCGCTAGAGAACTATTTACTAGAATATATGATTATGAGAGGAACAAAGATGTGTTTGTATATATTCAATAGAGGCGTGGCGGATTTGTAAGGTTATACATCTCTCATTGGACTGAACTAGCAGCTAGATAATGAGAAACATATATTTACTTCTAATAAATTTAAATAGAAATATCAAAATGTTATAGATTTGATATCTTCTACATTTTTGCAGATAGAACTTCTGGTGTATGATTTAACAAGATAATTACAGCTGCCCTCTTTATTATTATATTTTATTCACACTTTGTATATAAATACTTCTAGGATCTGTATTAAAGCTCATAACATTCTTTACAGTAATAATCAGAAATTTTGAAAATATTATAGACTATGGAAGAGTTAGTTAGAAGTTATCATTTTTTTTCTAGATTTCTCTTATAGACATTATTTAGTTTTTATAAAAATCTTAAAACAAGCTAAACTAAATAATGAATGAAATTAATTATTAAAAAAAATTTTATATTTTCATACATCCTGAACGGGTATTATTCAGTCAGTTAAATGCGATTCTAAAGCACTTACTTGTATGCCTTGCTCAAGGGTGAGCTCAAGGCTTGTTTGTTATTCTTGTTAAAAGCAAAGCGAGAGAGAGAGAGAGAGAGAGAAAGAGAGTGTGTGTGTGAGCGAAAGGTAGAGACAGATAGCATGAAGAGAGAGGGACGTAGAGATTGACCCCTCGGAGGGGTGCTTGAACAGCTTTATTGATAGATTGCAATTTCTCAACAGCAACAAGCAGTGCTCAAAGATAGAGAGAGAGAGAGGGGGGGTAAAAACAAAAGCCCAAAAACTCTTTTGTTCCACTGTGCATTCGGGATTTGTAAAGAAATTAGAAATTTGCGTAACAATTCGTGGATTCGCTCGCTGATTTATAGATATTTAATAAAGCGCTTTCCCAGGACCCAGTGCCAACTCTATTGTCCATTCCCTACCATATCTTAAGCTCGACTATCTGCAACATTTTTGTGGAATTTGCATGATAAAAGGTGCCGTGAGGAAGGAGGAGAGTTCCACGATGTTGCTTTCTTAACTGGCAATAATAACAAGCGTTGCTGATTATCTCGTCAGCGGCAGTTGGGTCTATAGAGAGGGATATGCGATATGCGCATATGTGGAAATCCACCCCGTGGCCCCGTCCGGAAATGCAAGTTTTTCACAAATTTCCTTTTTCGTATTGTTTATTTGTTTATTGTTTGCTCAGGCGCCTTTCGGCGCGTTGCAGAAATTATGACGCAATTTATAGTTTTTATTTTATGTTCTATGATTTCTTTTTGTTCGGGGATTTAAGTATAGCATAACCAAGATTTATTTCCGGCTTTGGCAAATTTACACCATATGCCGCAATACGGCGCCGACTCTCCCAGTTTTTCTGCTTCTTTCTTTTTTCAGCTGCCCAAGCACCAAAGTTTCTTATCCAGTCAGCAGAACTGAAAGGCTCGGCCCGATTGTTAAGAAAAACTTTCGTGTTTTACCCCATGTGAAAATGGTTTACAATTTTCCAGAGGCGACCGTGTGGGGAGGTCGCGCGAAATGCACGTCAAAAATATATATAAAACATAATATATAACCCAAATAAAGTATAAACGAGGCTTAAATCTTGCCGCCGCTGAAGCAAAGTTTGGCAACACAAAAAAGAATTCAGTTTGTGCTATAAAATATATTTAATTGTCCCGAAAAAACAACTTTTACAGCATGTTACAAGCGACTCAAAGAGGAGCTTTGCAAGCGGCTCGTGAAAGCACTTGGCCGCTTAAAGACAGCTTGATCATATTTCATGCAAAAGCTTTTCAATTGGAGGAACTTTGTGCATTAAAAGCGATGTGAAAGCATTGCGAAAATAGATTAAATATATTTATAAATTGGTTTTAATTAAATTTTTTTTATATTAATAAAATAATTTTCCAAGTTTATTTAAGCTTTGTAATAATTATCATGGCGATCCATTTTATTTATTATTTTTATTTAAGAAATAAATCGTCAAATTTACATCTAATATGCTAAACAAAGATTTGACTTAGGCAAGTTTTTAAACTGGATCATATTACATGCAATAACTGCATTTAATATTAAAGTTAAATTTATTAATTATTTTAACAAAAATTTCAAAATATGTATTTAACATAATATAATTGATTTAAACTATTATATAGCCCATAGAAATATTATTCATGGCAGCTTTAAGCTCCACATGTCAAGCTTCAAGCACATTAAAGCTTTTATGCTTGCTTCAATGCTTAAACTTCATTAAATGAAGCTAATGAAAGACAAACAGAGAGAGAGCGAGAGAGAGAGAGAGAGAAAGAGAGAGCCAAAGACATACCTTTAAACTTCACATATTAAGCTGTAAATCAATTTCTAAATCAAATTAAAGCTTTTAAACGAAGCTCCATGCAAGAACTTCCTTTAATTACACATACTTTCAGCCCCCTCTCACAGACATGAAGCTGTAAATCCTGCAGTTTATAACTTTACCTGATAAACATCTTCATATGCCCCCCATTGGTGAACACTTTCTCATTTGCATCGTAAAAAAGGGAGAATCACATTCTTATCTTGGCCACATAATTCATGTGTGAAACTCACATAGATGCCTCCACATAGATGCCTGTCCCGCACACATTACGTAATGGATATGACGAAATAATATTTCAACTCAATAAAATATGAAAAATTACGACAAGATGCCCGAAACTTAGTTTTATCGCCGTCCATAACTCAAAGAACCAATCGGAAGAACTGGTTGTTCCAGGCCCTCTATTCCCCTCTCTGTCTCTATCTCTCTCTCTGTCTCTATGTGTAATCCGATACGAGAACATAAAGTGCAAGAGATACGCATATCTATGTAAATATTATTTGTTAAAATTTATGCTGCCTCAATGAAATTCATATATGAATCCAACAAATTTTAGTTTATGTCTCGACTGACCTTCGCCTGACCTGGCAAAGGGTCTTTGGCTGAGAGGCCCAGCGAAGCCAACGCAATTTGTAATATATCAAGGAAGTAAATAGATCATGAAATAAAATATACGCACAGTGCCTAGGCTTTGTCTCTCAACATAAAAAAAAAAAAAACTATCTCTAATTAGCGTGCGTTGAAAACCTTTTGATTTGTGGGACCACGAGTCAGACAAACAGCATCTGGAATGGGGTTAGGGAATGGGCATCGGAATGGGAATTGGGTTGGGAATGGGAATGGGAATGGGTATACATAAATCATAAAATAAGCATAAATTACATTCACAAATTATTTCAACTGTAAATATGTTGCCAAGTACATCTATCTTCAAATGTCAACTGAAATATCAGATGAATTCGTTTTTTTTTTTTTGCATAATAGTTTTTTTTTGTTCTCTATTATTTGCCATAGACCAAAATTGGAAAGCTTTAACAGCTAAAAATAACAATGAGATCTGATAACAGTTTTCTATGCATATATCTACCTATATGCACATGATAAAGTAATCCCATAATATAACATATATAATTCAAAAATAATTTTTTAATATTATGATATACGCATATTCAAGAATAGGGAAAATTTGGCATTCAGGAACGCCAAACCTCTCTCTAAAATTAATTTATGTTTGACAAACAATTCTTTTGACTTTTTAATATTATCTATTTTTAAGACACAAATTATGAATATGTCTCACATACTTTATTTCGTTGTCTATAATTTAATGTATTATACATATATATATAATATATATGTACTTTTTTTTTTCATTCTATAAGTCTTCAAAAAAAAATGTTAAAAACTCAACAGGTTTATCCAAAAGAAATAATTCAGATTCAAAAAATAAATTCAAATTTGTTTTTCTTTCCATTCTCTTGAAAATCTACCAATCTACAATTTACAATTGTTTTCAAAAAAAAAATATAGCAGAATAATATTTTACTATCAATTTTAATTAGGTTTTGCAATATTTCATGTTCTGTTCTGTAAGAAAACATTTAAAACATATGTAAATGAATTATTTGAATATATAGAAAACATATGTCTCTCTAATTAATAGACTTGTCGGTTGTCGCTTGTCACTTGCTAGTGCTCTCCGTAGGCCTATGATATCATTTTATTTGGCAATATATGGAATATTCTATTCCGTTTCCATTTGGGGCTTGCTCGAGCTCGATGTCGCAGCTACTTAAGTGTAATAAATATGTTGCCAGCAATTTCAAAATTAAGAAAAAGTATTTCAATTTATTGTGCAGCTGGCCCCACTCTACATGGCCTACCCCTCCCTAACACCATGTCTTTGCAGCATGTGCTGTGGACAGACAGAAGTCGAGTTTGGTCGGACGGACGGACGGACGGACGGACGGACGGACGGAGTGCAGCATAAATCATTTTCATCTGCGTTGCAAGTTGCAGCGATGCGTTGAGAGTTCGCGTACTTTGCCACATGCTGCCAAATGTTGAGAGGTTTCACACCCCCTCTCTAGTTCCCTCTCTCTCTCTCTTTCTCTCACTATCACTCTCACTCTCAGTAACTGCATCGCTGCATTTTCCAAATATACCCGTTCCATTGTCGTACGCCTACGTTCCGTTCCGCATTCGCTACGGATTCGAATTCGAAATTCGTATTCGAGTTTCTTCGTTTTTCTTTGCTTTTCTTTTCTTTTCTTTGATTTATGGCCCAGCTTCCAATATAATTATGTTGTATCCAAAATATATGTACGTATGTATAGCGCTAGAGCGCTAGAAAATGTGTTCATGTATTTTCCGAGACTCGCCGCAGCAAAAGATTCAAACATTTTTTTCGTTCTTCATATTTTCATTTGAAAAATTGTCTCGATGCTGATGCCCTAACCCTAAGAGTTATGATGAGATATGCTATAGACTAGGTAACTCTGAGTATCTGAGAAAAATATTGATATTTTACTTAGAAATCGAATCATAAGGATATATATAATTTTACTATATAAGGCATCCATATATATGATAGATTTGTATATTATATGATAAATGATATCTGAAAGTACAATATACTATATAAGACAGCTAGAGCATCTATATGATTGATTACTATATTGTAATTAATATCATATGGGATTATAATATTATCAAATACTCCATAAAAGACACATAGCCTTTCTTCAAATGTCAGATATGATATGATATGATATAATCTATAATCATTAATATTCTATATCATTAATCTCCTTGAATACATCTTAAAGAGCATAAGCTAGTCGACTTCAGTGTTTACAATTATCTCAGCCTATTTTGAATACAAAGTGGGTTAGCTTTGGGAGGCGTTTGCTCTGTGTTCTAACATCTCTCGATTCGATTCTATTTTAATTAAAATTTAAGTTGCCAAAAAAGAAAAAATATGTGTTGGGATTTATGGGGACAGCCCCGATGCACCAGTCGCAACGCCTAATCGAAGCCTACGAAATTGGGTGCTAGAAATATGTAGATGAAATCGTGCACGAAAAAAAAAAGAAAAGAAAAGTAGAAAAGATTTTGGTTTGGGTTTGCCAGAAATTCAGATATTTACATGATCTTGTGGCCTTAAGTATTTATGTAAGGCGGCCCAAGAATGTGAATGAAACATTCTGTACCGAGGGGATTTGTTTAATTTCATATTTAAAGATATTAAAGCAAATATGTCTATAAATATAGAGAGTATAAATTGATTTTCAAAGATCGGTTCTATCTATATACATATGTATATATATATATATAGATTTAGATACAGCACAAGTATGAATAATCAGATCTGATCAAAACAGTTAGTAATCACTACATTATTATTATTATAGTTTTATTACACTGTTGTTTCATGTAATTTTCAAGCAGATCAAAAGATCAAATGGAAGACACGTACGAAGCTTTCTTTATCTCATCACACTCTCGATCTCTCTCTCTCTCTCTCTCTCTCACACACACACACACGCAAACACATACAGGCAGTCAGGCAGTCTCCTCTTATGCTCTTTACACTTCCTTCTGTTCAGCTTCGTTATGTTGCTTAACCAACAACAAAAGCAAGAAACAACGAAGCAAAAAAAAAAAAAAAAAAAAGCAACAACAACAACAGCAGCAAAACATAACCTCAGCATCGCATAAATAAATCTGTCAAGTGTTGCGCATAAATATCTCTGCAACATGTTGTTCGGTTTTTAGTTGTTGCCTCAGGATGTTGTTGTTGTTGTTGTTGTTTTGGCTGTTGCTTTAATTAAATGCTGCAATCAAGTGCGTAGCGCGATATTTCCAATGAAAAATTACAAAAACAAAAACGAAAAGAGAATTAAATGGCAAAGGCAACAGGCGAACGATGGATGATGGGCGGAGAGGAGGAGAGAAGAGAGAGAGTGGACTGCAGAGAGGTGTGCAGAGATAGGGGCAAGCGGGGCGTGCTGTGTTCGCCATTTGGCCGCGAGCCCCGCCTCATGTTTGTGCATTGAGAAAATTGTGTCCGTTGCACATTTGTTGACTTTGCCACTTGCCTGCGCCTGCAACGCCATGCCATGCCACGCCCCTCTCCACCTTCCCACCCGTTAAACTCGTTCTGTGGCGAGCCTCGTCAAAGTGCCGTTTGCCTGGGACCGCATCGCCAGCGATTGTCCCTCCAAATGCCCTAACGAACGGCCCCAGTGAATTAAATTCATAATTAATGCGTTGCATGCACGCACACACACACACACACACACACACACACACACACACACGCACACACGCACAGTCGAACCATGGACACGTAGCAGCTACCGTTGCCTCTTTGTTGCCTGACACGTTTATTAAAACTGATTTTTTTTCTGTACACTACCAAATGAAAGAAGAAGAGTACATACATTAGCTAGGTGAAAAAGTTTGTTTATGGATTTAATTATATAAAAAAATTATAATTAATAAATAATTTTTAAAATACTTTAAATATATATAATAATAAATTGACTTATAAGCACAATTTTATTAGCTAATCATCTTTCTCTCTCTCTCCCTCTCTCCTTATGCTCTTCGTTTTGTAGTGTATGCGTTCGTCGCCTTTGGACTCGCAAATTTCCTCTCTTTATTTTCGCTTTGCGTTCACTCTTAGCATATTTCATGCAATTTTTGTATATTTTTTTTTTTCTTTTCTTTTTTTTTTTGTGTTTGTTTTGCTCCTTTTGCATTTCGCATTTCACATTTCACATTTTTTTTATGGCAACTTTTGATTTGGTGCCAAAAGCACGCAAAGCGAAGTTTGATTCGCATTTGTTCTCGTGCACAATTTGACCTTTCATTAATTATAACTGTATAATTGTGGGGCAGGCCAAATAATGGGGCCCAATCAACAACAATCTAACGACTATTATTTCCAGAGAGAGACACTTCCATATTTATTTATAAACCCGTGAGCAAATAAATCTACGTAGTACGAGACTCGGAAATAGTTTGTGATGGGCATTATGTAAATGCATCGATATTGGAATTTTATAATATCTAGATTTTAGTTAAAGTCTATATATTAGTTCGCCATAAAAGTTATTAAACTAATATCTGACTATATATATATTTACGTAAATCCGTTTACAATCATAGCTTATCTCATTTTGTTTACTATGAATAAATTTGAGATAGTGAGTTGGATCTTTAGCTGTAAAATATGTACCTAGGCTGATATCTAAAAAATTGAAATGTTATAGATTTTAATTTGAATAATAAAAAACCTTTTACAAGGCTTAATCTGTGGAATGTAATCGCGTTTCAATGTATTAATATTGCTCTGATAATTTTATAAAGCTCTTAAATGTACGTCCAAAATTATATTAGATTATTTTTTCTAGAAAGAATGAGAGAGGCTGTATAAGGCTGGCACGTGTGTGTGCATGAAACCTAGAATGACATTTGAACAGAATCTCTTCTAGAAGATCTCTCACGACTTGAGCTTTACTCACTTTTAGTTTCTTTCCATATATACTATATAACTTATTTAACTCCATCAAAATCGGTTTGAAATACTGTTTTACATATCTTATATCTTTCATATAATTCTAGTAAGTAAAAGTCTATAAAACGAGCAAGTTATTTAGGTTTCTTTATTGGAAATACATGCATAAAGTTTTTTTCTAAATTTTATTCACATCCGCTTAACTTTTGATGGAATATAGACAATACCAGATATATTTATTTACATTCCGTATACATATGTATATGTATAAACATAGCTATAAGAGTAACATCAAAATTCCATTAAGTAATTGACTTTTATCTTTAATATCATTCATATATTTGAATTAGAGTAAATTCTACATCAATTCCAGTTGTGTATATAAATAATAATAAATATATTTATATATATATTACATGAATTATAGATAATAAATATTTATACTATATATTTATATTAAATAAATAATTGAAATCTATTTAAATTCCGTATTTAATCTTTAATATCTTTTGTGTATCGCATTAAAAAAAACTATCTTTTATCTTTAATTTATTTTATTTATTCTGTTTTTTTTTTTTTTTGAGGAAAAGTTCATTACTTGCTCTTAAGTTCTTTTCATCCCAAGTTGTGATGGAATATTGCGCTCAAAGGCTGTAAGTAAAATTTAATGGCATATTAAATATGCAACTGCTTTAATGTAGTTAATTGTAGGTACGTGTTTTTTACGAGCCCGAAACGCTGCAAAAGGTGTGCAATTATTTATTTGCATAAAGAAAAGCCCAAACGGGAAAAAGGCACGTAAAAATGCATTTAATTATAATTATTGCGCTTCCACTTAGCAGCCCATTCCCTCGAGGCCCCACCTCGTTTGAGAGTCAGCTCTTTTTTTTTGCATTTTATTTTTGTTGCTGTAGCAAATACCCTATAGTATTCCATAAAGCAAGGCTGGGCATTTACTGCCAACAAAGGTGTGAGGGCGATAGAGATTTAAAAGTATCATAAAAATACCCTGTAAAATAAGACGATATACAAAGTAGAGTTTGGAAAAGAATAGATATGGGTTGAAGGAGAATGAGGGAGAGAGAGATTGAAAGAGAGAGAATGAGTGCGAGAGAGAGAGAGAGAGGGAGAGAGAGAGAGAAAGAGCGAGAGAAAATTATGTCTTGCATAAAAGCTTGGAAAATCACTGATAATATTATATGATTATACCCTGTAAAATGTGAATACAATAAAAATCATTAATTGTTTGAAAGAGAGAGAGAACTTGAGAGAGAGAGAGATAGGGCGGGAGAGAGATAGAAAGATCGAAATAGAGAAAAAGGGAGAAGCATAAATAATATAAAGAAAGGAATGATAGGTAATCCTGGTTTTAATTTGCGAAAATACCCTGTAATATGCAGTTATATGACTACTAAGAATATACCCTCCAATATTCAGATGCTTATTTCAGTACTGACTTTTATAATTAAATGCTTACGTCATGATATAATGCTTGAACTTCTGAGTATACCCTGTAATATTTTACAATGGGGTATACTCTATATTTGATTAAAAAAAGTCCAAAATAATTGGTAGCATTTATTTATAAATACTAAATGTTATATTTTGTACACATAATATACCCTGTAATATTTGAGAATGAAATACAAAATGATGATAATTCTTCAAATGAAGGAAATCCCTTCAATTGAATAAATAAAGATTAAATTTTGTTTTATATTAGATTTAGTTACCTATTAAAAAAATTAATATCACGTAGTATCTCATCGTCCATCATAGCCGCAACTCAAATGAACTGCGGTTAATTATAGTAAATATAAATAATAAAACAAAGTGCAGGCAAATGATAAAGTGCATTAAAACGCACGCGAATGCTGCGCCGGGAGGCAACCACGGCCACGCCCCTTCGGTCGCATTTAAATTGCATTGCACGCAACAGGACGCACGAGTCGATAAATTTGTTGTTGTTGTTGTTGCTGCTGTTGTTGTTGCTGCAAGAGTTCTTCTATTGCCAAGTTTGCCACAAGATGTGGCAAATGCACACACGAGTGCAGCGAGCCACTTATTATCGCAGCTAATTTATGCAACAGGCCTCCGAGTCCCATAAATTGTGCTTATGGCTAAAGGAATTGGCCGCAATCCGGAATAACCTCGTTTCTGTCATTGTCCACATATAGTTTATACGACTCCTATAGATGTCTACCTTCTGGCGATCGCATTCGGATGTCATTTCCATCATCATTTTCTCTCTCTCTCTTTCTCTGTCCCCTCTCTCTGTCTCGCTGTATTGTATTTCATTTGGAGTACAGGGTATACGAATGGTAAAGGTGAAGAGATTGTGAAAGATGGGAGAGAAAGCAAAGGTAGAATGTGCTTTTAGTATTGAAATAGGTAGAGAGAGACAGAGAGAAAGAGAGAAAGAAAGAGAGAATGGCACATAGATATAATGAGAATAGAGAAAGATAAAAAGAGAATAGAATGAAATATTTCCAAATCAAGGAAATCAAGAAAGCTTGAAAGAGAGAGAGATTGAGGGAGAGCGAGAGAGGCAGAGAGACAGAGACAAACAGAGAAGAAGCAATAGGGCTGAGATATTGGAAAAAAAGAGAGAAGCGTATAAAATTGAATAAGACAGAGTGAGAGAAAAATACACTGAGAAATGGAGATAGTATATAAAATAAAAATTTATTAAAAACGTATAGAAAGGCAATGCAAAAGCATTAATTATAGAGAGTGAGAGAGAGAGAGACATAAGAGAATAAAGATGAGAGCACCTGAAAGAAAGTTTCAAAAATACAAAATAAATATATGTATTTAGAATATAATAGGAAGAGAGGCAGAGACAGAAGCAAGTTATGACAAAGATTACTTTTCGCTCTCACGGAGCCTTAACATTATATACCCGCTTTAACAATATATAGAGTATACTACAGTAGTCCTCTGCCTTTGTTTAATCTGTGCCCAAAAAGAGCCCACGATTGCTTTTTCAAGAGTGTCAGAAGCATTTAATTGATCATCAAGCGAAGCTCATAAATGAAGTTCTGTCTCCGTTCTCGAGAACTGCAAAACGAAGGTAAACAAACAGTAAAACTCTCTCGCTGTCTGGCCATAGCTCGGATCTGGATCCGAAAATGTAACCAGCAATGGAGAGTGGAAGTGGGAGAAGGAGAAGGAGCAGGAGATGGAGTGGGAGAGGGAGAGAGCTGAAGAGGGAACCCTTGTCGCCCGCTGTGCTTGGCTGGCAGGCAACAGTAGCCAGTGGGTAACAGACCTGGTTTCATGTTGAGCCTCGCCTCTACCTCAGCACCCCCTCTCTTAGCTGAAGTTTTGCTAAAATTGGGCTTGGAACAGCATCTGCATCTGCATCTTCGCGGCATCTCAGCGCATGTCATGTCTCGTATCTTTTGTGCTAATCGTAAATAACTGTCGAAATTTTTTGCTACTGTATGTGATTTGCACATGGCATACGAGGAGCATGAGGATGGGATGATGCTGCGGATGAGACTGTGGCTGGAGTTGGGACTGCGGATGAGGTTGCGACTGCTGTTGAAGCTGAACCTGAGGCAGAGCTGCTATTGAAGGTGAAGGAAGGAGAGGCTGTGGCTAAAGCTGTGTCTGGATGAGACTGAGACTGTGATGAAGCTGAGGTAGGGGTAAAGACTGAGGCAAAGCATAGGAAGATGAAGTAGAAGTTGAAGCTGAGACTAAGGCTTAGGCTGAGGCAAAAGCTGAGGCTAAGGTTAAGGCTGATGCTGATGCTGAGGCGGTGCCTAGAGACGAAGGTAGAGGTAGAGGCAGAGGTAGTGGCAGAAGCGGCGGTAGATGCTGAGGTAGAGGCTGAGGTAGAGGCTGTGATAGAGGCTGAGGTAGAGGTAGAGGCTGAGGTTGAGGCTGATGCTGAGGTAGAGGCTCAGAAGGAGCTGCCCAAGTGGCTTTTGGATGCTGCAAGCTATTATTGTTGTTGCTGGTATTATCTTTAGACATTGCCTCCAACTGGATGTGGCAAAGGAATGAAGGAGGGGGAGGGGGGGAAGCAGCTCTAACTTGGGCTCTGGGTCTGGCCGTTAAGAAGGCCTCTTTATATGCGCACCTTGAAAAAGGCAAGCATAAACAACAACAACAACAACAGCAACAACAACGAGATACTTAACTTTTTGCACCGTCGCATGAGCGGGGCACACTTATTGCCACGCACACACACTCAAACACACAGATAGTCGAAAAACCGGAGTTGGAGCTGCGACTTTGCGCTCTGGAGTTTGGGGCCTGACACCGGCGCAACGAGAGCTGAGTGAAAAACATGTTTGGTTATAATTCTTTTTATTTCTTGTAGCTTTTTATACCCTGTAGGCCCAGGGGAATAGAGGCAATTGAAAGGGTATACGCGCAGCGGGCACAAATATATTATTTATTAGAAATAGCTCCAAACTTGGTTAAGCTCCAACTCCAACTCCAACTCCAACCAAAGACCTGCAAAAATTTGCAATAAATTTAGTTTTTGTTTTTTTTTTTTTTAATAAATAAATTCTTAAATATTATTTATTATTTTGTACCTTGATCTACTTATGTATTTTATTTACGTGGTATCTTTTAGGCGTTCAACTTGGCATGGGCCAGGGCTTCTACTTGTTTATTTATGTGTGTGTGTGTGTTTTTTAATGCTGTCGTGCGTTTTTTATGCTTTGCTTTCTTTGCGTTTTGGACATGTATCTGAAAGATACTTTTTCGTATAATATATATTTTTTGTGTGTGTGCCGTGCTTGATGACGCTGACAAAGGTCTGTCCGCCCAAGCCACAGATGGCAGGCATCAGGCACAGACCCCGACAGCGACCCCGATCCGTGGCCATACGCGATTTTAATGAAGCACTTAAAAAGCATAAATGAAAATAAAACAGAAAACAGCTAAAAAAAAAAAAAAAGTGGATAGAGGAAAGAGGAGAGAAACCCCCAACACAAATGCCACATACAGAAGAAGATAGCAAAGCAGATAGAACTCTCCCAGCTCTCCCACTCCGTGCTCAGTTTCAAGCCCATCTTCAGAACGACAATTGATGTGGAGCCAGCCCGCCCGCCTGTCTGTCTGTCTGTCTGTCTATCTAACTGACTGCCACGCCTCCGCGCCCTCGACCTCGCTCTGGATCTGGCCCACGCTCAGTGTCCAGCCGTATAAACATTACGTGTCTTTTTTTACTGCCTCCCCCCGAAAGTTTTTTTTTTTTTTTTTTTTTTTTTTTTTTTTTGGCTCTATGAGTATCTCTCTCTCTCTCTCTCTCTGGTTGTGCCTGCGCCTCGAAATTAATTCTAATCTAGCAAATTACGCTGAGCTCTGGGCCGTCGTGGGTCGTGGGCTGGGAGTCGCTCAGGACCATTTATGCAGTCATAAAAATTAAAGACACCGCTTCCAGATAAGTGCGTGTGCGCACACATGTATCTAGCAGATACCCCACACTCAGCGATGTATCTCGCAGATAGCCGAGGCACAAACAGTAGCCAATAAAACGACAAACATTAAAAGCATTAACAACAGCATTAGAAATGCAAAGGGCCATGGGAATGAGTGGATTGAGAGGAGTGGGGAGGAGAGAACGGAACGGAACGGCAACGGCAACGGCAATTGAATGGAATCGGAATCAGTTGGTCCAGTGTCATGGCCTTGAATAATTGATGAAAATGCTGTGCGCTGCTGTTCTTATGATAAGCCAGCTCCGATCTCAAATGTGACCCAGACGCAGACCCAGCTAAAACCCAATTCATGTCTAAATTATTCTCAGCAGTAACCAATCACGTATTCTTCAAGATTGAAAGGAAGTCTTTCATTAGATCTACTATTTGATGCCCATTTTAACAGCTGGTGTGAGAACGTACAAATCCCCAATAGGAAATGGCTGTGACCCCATTAAGTTTTTGTATATTTGAAACTTAATTCTATAGTTGAGCTAATCCAATAATACATATATATATATATTAGCATATTATATATAGACCAATTCATTCTCTTATATAAAAATCAATAATTAGACTAATCAACTATGTATTAACGTAACATATATATTGACGAAATATATTTATTTCCTTATATATTAATCTATATTTGATATAAATATATATAATATCACTTATATAAATATTTACCAACAATATATAATTTCTTATAAATAATATGCATTGATCAACTACAACTTCATATTTTCCATATTGTTCTTACAAAATTGATGCACCCTACTTTTGCAGTGAAGCACCCTAACAAAATGCTCAAGCTTTTGGGACGATTTCTCGCCTAGCTTTTGTTGTTGTTGCTGTGCGTTGGCAAAGCGAACGCTGTGGGTGCGCTATGCACCAACATAAACGAAACTCAGCTCGCCAGCGCGCGTGTGTGTTTGTGTGTGTTAATTGTGTGCAGTTGCAGTTGTAGTTGTGTAGTTGTGCTGCGAAATGGGTTCATTGCACGTAGCCCCCAAAAGCAACCAACTGGTCGACAGATCGACTGAACGTCGGACCGACTGTACAAGCGCCCATTCGTCAGTAACTAGGTGTCTAGTTGTGTGCGTGTGCGTTCGTATGCGTGTGCCAATGTGTGCGTATACATGTGCAGTTAGGTATACAGTAGTTGTTGCTGTTTAGACAGCCTGGCCGGGCGGCTCTGCTGCTTAGCTGCGTCTGCGTCTACGGCCTGTGCTTTAGCGTCGCTGTTGCTGTTGCTGTTGCTGCTGTTGTCGCTGTTTGCTGCTTCTGTCGCATCGGTCATCGTGCATTTTGCTCTGTTTGCGTGTGCCTGCATTTTGCTCAGCACTCGACGCCGTTTGGCGCTGCTCTTTTGTTTCGCATTCGCGTTGAGAGCGCAGCACGAGTTTTGCCTTTGCTTCTAATGCGGCCCGACTTCAAGCCGATGCCGATACCGATGCCGGCCGTGCCGTGCCGTGCCGTGCCTTGCCGTGGCCACCTTCAACAGCGCGACGAGTCTGTGGCAAACCCAACAAGACACACACACACTCTTACACAGGCCATGCAAGTGAGCCCCAAACGTTGGCGTCGACTTCGGCGTCGCCGTTGTTTATCGTTGCCTTTCTTTTTTTTTTGTCTGTTATTTTCTTTTCGTTCACTTTGCTGCTGTTGTTGTTTTTACTTTTTTTTGCAGCTCCGTCTCTGCCATAAGGTTCGCTGTTGTTGTTTTTGTTGTTGCTTTGTCTCTTTGGTCTTCGTTGCCTTTGTCTGTTTTGTTGTGTGCGCTTTGGTCGTCGCGTCGTCTTATGTATGGCTGTGCCACAGCGCACCCATCTCCCCCGCCTCCTACTACCTCTACAGTTACCTCTATCGGCAGCACCTACGTATACACACACACACACACACACACACACGCACACTTACAGACGGTGTACATCGTTGTCGTTGCTATTGCCGAACTGTTGCTGCTGCTTTTTTTTTTTTTTTTTTTTTGCACATTCTGTCTGTTCTCTCTTTTCGCTTGCATTTTGTGTATCTCATCTCGTGTGCGCTTTCGCCGTTTTTGCGCTGCTTTTGCCTCTGCCACATTGCTTTTCAATCTCTCGGCATCGCTGCGCCCCAACAACAAAGGCAACAACTACAGCAACAATCGCCGCCGCCGCCGCCGTCGTCGTCGTCGTCGTCGTCGCTGCTGCTGTCGCTGGCGTCGTCGTTGCCCCGACGTCGTCATCGTTTTCTCTATTTTCCTCAATCGCTTTGCCTTTTCATTTTCAATTCGCATATTTTGCAAACTCTACTTTCAGTTATTCGCCGATAATTGATGTCAAAGGACGCAGTTGTGCTCCGCGTCCGCTGTTGTCGCCGCCAACGCCACCGACTCCATCACCACCTACGCCTTCGTCTTCGCCTTCGCCTTCGCCTTCGGCTTCGCTACTTCAGCTGTAGAAGCACATCCTGTCGTCATGCCCAAAGAGGATCCGTTCGTGAATCGCGCTCAGCTGTTGAAGGCCATCAAGAAGTATCCAGAAATTTGGGACTCCAACAACAAGCTGCACTTGTGCCGCAGCGTAACATCGCCCATGTGGAACGAGATCGCCGAACAGTTTGGCGGTCATGTGCCTACAGGTGAGTGCGACTGAGATAGCAATAATCTATCTGTGTGTTTTTGTTTGCGTTTGCCTGCGTGTACTTACAAGCACAAACAAAACCATTAGCCAAGTTTCTACTGGGTGCAAAGCTTAGCCTGACAGCCGGCGTCAATTAGTTTTTGTTTTGCTCTTGCTCTCTTTCGCTCTCTCGCTCTCTCGCGCTCTCGCTCTCTGGCCTTTCTCTTCTGCTCTGAATGTGTGTGAGCTATAAATAGATGCATGCACTGTTTGCCATAGGTTGTAAAATGCTCAATTGGAAAAGGGATTGATAGCGTAATTACATGTGTGTATGTATGTATGTATGTATGTGTTTGGGGTACATTAGCTAATTTGTAGAGCGTAGCAGAAAGAGTAATAAATGATCAATTTGCAAGTCTTTAATTAATTGGAGAATTAAAATGTATAAAATAGGTAAAGGTGAATTTAAGATTCGAATGAGTCAATATACATATGTTCTATATTTTTTATATATCTATATATATTGTACATATTCTCCATTTATCTATATATCATAGTAGCTAAAATTTTCAACAGATTCATCTCTGGCTTTATCTCTTTTCTTTCTCCTGTTCACACTACCTCTCTTGGCGATTCTCATAAATAAGACTTAAGACTTGTCATTACCTTAGCACGATCTCTAATAGACTTTTACTAATCTCCTCATCATTTCCATCCAGTCAAACTGCAATCGATTTGGAGTCAAATGAAGTATCATTACCACAATCTGGTGCATCGTCAGATCCTGCATAAGGAGCGCTTTAACACCAAGTGGGAGCACTTCGAGCCCATGTCCTTTATGTACAACATAACAGTGGCCAAGATCGTCGGCGCTCAGTCCAACTCGAGCAACTCGGAGGCGAGTTCTCCTAGCGAATCCGCTCACCAGGTGAGCGGTTCGCCGCCTGCACTGCCACCGCCTCCCTTGCCGAGTGCCACGCATGGACGCGGGCGTCCGAGCGGCAGCTTCAACTGGCTGCAGTCCACAACCGCAGCGACGCCATCGATTGCACCACATACCGTTGCCCCAGCTGCCATCTCTGCCACCACGGAGCTACCTCATCTCATCGAGCAGCCGGCAGCGCACGTTATGACCTACACCGCCTTCACTGGGCTGGTGCCGCCGGCTGCTGTCACCGTGGAGGCAACGACCACGCCCATGCGCAAACTGGGCCGGCCCAGTTCGTTGCACAACAGCATGCGCGGCCGCATCATCGATGCCATTAAGGCGCGCCCCTCCCTGTGGGCGGGGCGCCAGCGCAGCGAGAAGGGACAGGGCCAAAGCCGCACCTCCGCCGTCTGGAAGGAGGCGGCCAACGAGATGGGCCTAACGCCGAGTAAGTCCGCACTATATATTACCATGTTGTAGGATAAGTTAAGGGTTAGGCATTAAAAAAGGAGGGTGGGGATCTTATACCATGATTTTTACTTGACTATTTGCAACCAATTTAAGTGTGCTTATTATTGATCAAGTGGATTGATGAAATGCTTATATAGATGATATGTCTCAAAGGGAACTTATTTCTTTAGTCCAAATGAATGAGATCTTTAAAATTTACAGATTTAGAATGTGCAAGTTAACATGATTATTGAAAGTATCATGAGGATATATTGGGCATGCGAAATGCCCATTTCATTTGATAAGTCTATTTAAATAATATGTTTAAAATTTTGGGTTTTCATATATTTCATATATATTTTCATATATTTCATTTAAATAAATATTAAATTTTTTAAAAAATTAGAAGCTTAATTTTCAAAATGAATTGAATGTATTTTGGAATCTTTTATTAACCTTGCCCAACTCTCCTTCAAGACCCTAAAGACTACAGAATGAAGTGGAAAATTATGTATCATAGATAGATCAAAATATATATAGAAATCATTGAGGAGTTATATGCAAAGTCTACCTATGTACTTCACGAGTCATTTTTCCTACATTAGTCTAGGTAGGCGATTATGAAGTCTTTGTATTTCATTTCTAATAGATTTCTATAAATGCTCCTACAATACCAAAAGTTTTTCACTATAAAAAGTTGTAAATGATTCTAAAATATAGTAATATATAGTAATAATATATCTTTGAGCCATTGGGAGTTACTACAGCTTCTAATC
Organism: Drosophila stalkeri; assembly: GCA_035047405.1. Lineage (NCBI taxonomy): Eukaryota > Metazoa > Arthropoda > Insecta > Diptera > Drosophilidae > Drosophila > Drosophila stalkeri. The sequence continues at coordinate 6,187,651 of JAWNPR010000149.1, read as the reverse complement.
GCCTTTCACAGCTCTCATGCAGACGCGCTGGTCCATCATCAAGCAGCGCTATGTGGACGAGCTGCAGAAGGAGCGGCACGCAGAGTATGCACAGCAGCCATTTCGATCCAATTGGGAGCACTTTGAGCGCATGTCCTTCATGCGGGAGATGCTGCTGAGGAAGGTGGACGAGCGGGAGCAGACACGCGAGCACATCCAGGAGATGGTCAGTGAGCAGCAGCAGCAGCAGCAGCAACAGCAGCAACAGCATCCGCCCCATTCCCTGGCCATTGGCCATGCCCAGCCGCAGGCGCATCCGCTGCAGCTCTATCGACCGCCCGGGCTGGCCGAGCACTCGCAGGATTTGCCCATTGGTCAGGTGCAGCAGCAATTGGCACAGCATGGCGCTCATCTAATGCACTCGCAGCATCTGCATCATCATCATCATCATCACAATAACAATCATCATCCCCATCTGCATCTGCATCATCAGGCGCCTGGGGCGGGACGACGACGTGTGAAACACGAATCGGATCTGGAATGGGATCCCTTCGAAATGATTCTCCATGTGCAGGGCACTGGTGAGCCGGCGGCCAACTGAAGCAAGACTGAGAGTAGCAAGAGACAGAGAGAGAGAGAGTGAGAGAGAGAGAGAGAGAGACAAATTACAATATACAACATATATAATACGAGTATATATCGCCAGATGTAAAACTAATAACATTACAATCCAATTTATATTTCCAATTTTTCACTTTGCAATCAAATAAAAACATCACATGTACCAAGAGAGAAAATGAGAGAGACAGAGAGAGAGAGAGAGAAAGAGAGAGTGGGAGAGTCGTATATATCTTTCATATATAACAAAATTTGGTATTATATTTAGATATACTAACTAACTGCTAAGTGTTATATAAACGGAAGTTATTTCAGATGAATGAATATTTGAGAATTACGCATATATAATCGAAATTTCGAAATATATACTTATTAAATATGGTACATATATATATTGCTACTTAGATCTGGCAAAAAGTAGATAAAGTTCATTCAATTGAAATTACACTTAAATATTTAGGATATAACTAGAACTAACTAGGATTTCTAAGATATTAAGCTGAGCTTACATTTTTAATATCAAATCTCTAGCAGCGCTTCTGAGATATCGGAAGTAAAATTTAGCGGTTTATGAAGAAATGCATTGAGATTATTAGACAGACGAATAATGATCAGGATGATCAGCAGATTTCACTGAGCCAATATATTCATTTCGCTTTGTGAATAAGTCAAAATTGAAAAATAAATTCATTTAAATTCTTAGTTTTTTAATAACTTAATTTTTTATTGTTTCCAAATTTTCTTGAGTTGGGAAATATTTACTCATATTGATTTGATCATATTGGAGAGAATTACCCAAAATTAAAATAAAATATTTTATTTTTATTTATATAATTTAAATGTGTAAAATACATATAAATTATATATACATGTAAGTAGTAAAGGTCAGATAAGATTTATTGTAATTTTGGATAATATTCAAATATTCTTAGATCAATGCATATTCAGCAATATTTCATGACTTGTTGAGATATGTCTTATACATATATTCATATTTCCTTTCTAACAAGGATATGCGCATCCTCAGATACATATGTATCTGTATCTATATTGCTAGCTGTCACTGGAATATAATTTTTTTTTTTTTAGGACATTTCAAGGAAATTCTATGCATGTTTAAATTTATATATACATATATGTATATAAATTTATATATATGCTAATTTGGCACAATGTGTGCAACATTTGTCAATTGCCACAAAATCAGAAACATCTTTTAGCTCGCACACGCCGCCCACACCCCGCCATGCCTCACACCTGCCACATTTCAGAGCTCACCTGTCACATAGAAGTCGTGTAAAATTTCCACTTATGCTGTGGAGCGCGTTGAGATTGAGGTTGAGCTTGAGGTTTTTGAGGCTGGCTGGAGTGTGTGGGCTGTGTGGGGTGTGTGGGGTGTGTGTGTGGGGCATGCCCCACGCGTAATTCCAATCACGTGCCACACAACAGCAGGAGCAGGAGCGGCAGGAGCAGGAGCAGCAGGAGCAGGAGCAGGAGCAGGAGCAGCAAAAGTTTTCAAACTCTAAAGCGTTTATCAAAATATAAACCCCGATCTACGTCGACTGCTCTCCATTGGGGCACTCATCAGGCGCACATAATTGGTTGGCTTGTCAGCCAAAGGACTGACTGTCAGTGGTGGCAAAGGAGGGGGCAAGGGGGCCAAGGAGGGAGGTCTACTCCATTCGCATCTTCAATAATAAATGCATTTCACTGTCGAATTTGCCGCATTCTGCGCAACACACGTGCCTTAAATAATTCAGAACGCATTTAGCGCCGCTTTTTCCGTCAGCCTCCTAATAGCTGTAGCGATTTGGATGGGGCGGGGCAGGCCCAGGGCATCGGGCAACGGGCAACGGGCGCCCACTATGCTGGAATGGGCGTGGCATAGTGCCAGGTAAGTGGAAAGTAGTTGGCAGCGTTTTTAGTTCTATGCGAAAATTTGCCTAAAAACCCAAAAGTAGTTTGCTCCAACTTTTATGCGCGCTGCATTTATCAACGTCCCAGCCCCTACATAAAAGTGGGCGTGGCAAGGCATCGCAAGGTCCACGAAACACTCACCACAGCAGCCCAGTGCCAGGAGCTAGCGCCAAAGTGGGCGGGACCAAGGGGGGCTGAATTGCCTAGAGCGTCGGCTGCCGTGTAAAAGTTTCTCTCTCGAATGAGTAGTAAGAGTATACGAGAGTGTGTGTGTGTGTATGTGTGTGTGTGTGTGTGTGTGTGGGTGTGCGAGATGATGGAGCGTTATTTAAATGGTTTTTGGATGCGTGCATGAGAAAATGTTAGTAAATGCTAGAGTTCATCAGGATGTAAACCAAAATAGAATGATTTAGGATTTAGGATTGTGTTGAGATTTTTAGGGATACCAAAAGATATGATGTGGATATAGATACGTACTATATATTTAATAGAGTATATCGGAAAGTATTTTGCCATGGGATTGACTTTTAGAATTGATCAAGTATAATTTATGAATAATATATTGAATGCCAAAGACTTTAAGCTACAGGCTAATAATTTTAGAATAATAAATATTGAATAATATATCGATAAGATTACATATTTGGATATAATAAATGATTTAAGAAATTAAGAAATTATATATTTGTAAATTCCACTCATGAGCTATATATGATTGTATATTATTAAAAAATAGTTTTTAAAGGGAAATATATGGTATATTATATATTAGATTTAAAATATCGGATATTGGTTTTTACATATAAATGATATGAGATCTAAAAAATTAAATATTATAGTTTCAGAGATTTCGTAATCATATTGGAGAGCGTAGAGAACTCTTGCTTGATAGGTAATGCAAGTTTCAGTTAATGATATTATATATATATCAAATACTAAGTTAGATATTAGATACGAGAAATTAAGTATTATAATTATAATAATCTTAGATTTGAGAAATTAAGTATTAGATTTGAAATTAATGTTGTAGTCTTACTGGAAGTCGTATAGATAGCTAATTCATTTAGAATACAGACCTATATATCTCACGTTAGGAACGGTTTCGGTAATGCATCGTTATATTAGACTGCTTATAAACCTGCATATATTCTTTATAAATATTTTAATATTTTAAGTACAATAAATTACGGTTGGGTAACAATAAATAACACTCAGAAACCATTTCTTCTTAATGAGCTAGAGTCAAGCTTCTATTATTGGGATTGTGTTTAATTGTTTTCATATTTCTAAGTATTCCTCCAATACTAAATTTATAAATTTATATTTGAAATAAATATATATGATAAATTAAAAATTAATATTAGAAATATTTTTAAAATTAATTCAAAATGTAAAATATTTTTAATTTATTGACAATATTTTTTCTTCCAACATAATAAAGATTTGAATTTGTTTGTATAGATATAAATTCGAAATTAATTAATTACATTTAATTAATTATAATTTATTAAATAATTACTTTTTCAAGTGATTCAAAATACTTGTTTTAACTAAAATTTTTTTATTTATATATTATTTATATATACTTGTTTCAAATAAAAAAATCATTTTTGTATTTATATAAGGAATATAAATCTATATCTATATCTATAATCTTCAATCAAATCATATTAATTTATCATATTAAGCACAATAATTTATTTAATCCAACACAAATCAAAGTCTCATTGATAACCTCAAAATATACTTTACAATCTTTCATGAATTTCGTTTTCTAAGCTTAGAAAAGTATCCATTGCTCTCTTTGATGATATATGATTATGCATCTCAGGGGGATGCCGTCTTAAGAGATTTGTGTTAGGTAGACGAACTTTTCTCGCTGGGTGTGCTAATTGCTTTCGAGTGGAACGTGCGCTAGTGAAAACTTTGCATGCCTAAATGCTTGGGAGGTGCCTTTCCTTTCCGCAGGAAACCCACACACACACACACACACACACACTCGCACACTCGCTTACTCCGCATACTAACACACACATACACACATGATAAGACTGCTTATGTGAATTATCGCACATTTTCTGGTATTGCGAGCGAATCTCTTGCCATTCACGTGCTTCACGTGCCCGAAAAACTAGAAAACTTGTCCAAAAGTGTGCGCTACTCATATCTTTGAGGCGGACAAGAAGAAGTAGACGAAGATGAAGACGGAGACGAGGACGAGGACGAGGACAAGGCTGATAGGCGAGCAGCAGGAGGGAAAAACTTTTAAATTTACTTTTGCCAAGAGTTTTTCCGGCCCGTGCGCTTCTCTCTTGCCCTTGCCACGCCTACCGTCTCCCGCCCACGCCCTGCCCATGCATATTCATTTCAAAAATCCACGCACACATAAACACATTCGCATTCGCATGCTAAAGTTTTCTTTTAAGAGTGTAGCAGCACACGGGGAGGGGAGAGGGTGCTGTAGCTGTTTTTTGGATACGGTTGGCAACGCTTAATAGAGCTTCCAAAAAATTTGTGGCTGCTTTTCAGGTTGCATCGCTTGTTGCCAAACGCCGCGCTACATGTGCTACAAATTGTTCCACAACATGCCCAACACCCTCTCCTCCTGCTCCTCCTCCTCCTCCTCCTCCTCATTCGGCTGCCTCTACTCCCGCTGTGCCGCCAGAACAACGCTTCGAGGTCTGAACCCCGCACATCAACCCGAAAGCCGAAAGCCAAAACCAAGCCAATTCCAATTCCCCCAGCTGCCAGACAACAAGCTTTTTTGGAGCTCTATCTACGTCTATGACTATGACTATGTCTATGCCTATGCCAATGCTTTGCTTATGCCTATGCCTATGCCCAAGCTCTACCAGCTGGCTACAGTGGGTCAATTAATTGATTTATGGATAAACTTGAATTGAAAATAATTTATATTTGGAATTTTTTAATGTTTATTTCAAAATTGCATAAGCACTTTTACGAAGTTAGGAATATAATAAATTATATAGTCAAGCAGTTGATTTTTTTTTAATAAGCAATAAAAATATTTTTACTTTAAAAAATTCCCTGAGATTTATATGTAAAATTAAAAAAAAATTTTTAATTTTTTTAGATTTATATGTAAAATCTAAAAAAATTTTTTTAAACATTTTTAAACAGAATTCACATGAATATATTAAATAAGAATATATCAATAATATTAATAAATAAATTCAAATAAAGTACTTAATGGCGTTAAAGGCTTAAAATATTATAAGAACATTAATTGAAATAAATTGAAGTGAATTATATTTTGAAATTATTTCTTAAAATTTCTTTTAAAAATCACAAAATATAAAAAAAAAAATTATAAAATAGAAATCCAAAAAATCAATTTTTAAATGGGAATTCTTGAGATTCTAAATTTATTATTTTATTAATGTATGTTTTTACTTCAGGAAATTTGCTATTTATTTTAGATTTTAATAATGTATTAATAATATAATTTCAATATATGTAAGAAATGCTTCGACTGCGCTTGCATTTAAATGTATAATTTAAAGACAAAATTTAGACCTTACGATATACAAGATGCTGTTATAAACTCCACAGCTAATTCATGTATTCTTATTACCAAACAAGAGTCTCATGAAACCTGTATATGTCTATCTTCCATGCCCACTGTGCTGTCTCACATTGGGCAACTCGATAAATTTACAAGTGAAATTTTAAAGTAAGTTTTTGGAAAAATTGTTTAAGCTCGAGTTGAGGTTATTGAATTGCCGTGGAACCCTTCTCAAGAGTCCGAGTCCAATAGCCGGAGGCTCATTTTGAGCACAGTTTTTGTTCATTCGTTCCACAGTGCAACTGACAGCGTCTTTCGCTGCGGCAGCGCGGGGGAGGGGGGCTAGGTGGGAAACGTCGCATTGGGAAATTGTTTGCTGTAAAATGTTGCGCCACGTATCCTGCAGCAATTCGTAAACTAATTCTACATACGTGCCCCTGTCAGTTGCCACGCCCTCCCCTCCATCCGCCTCCGCCTTCGCCGGAGAGGTGCCTTGTGTGCGTCATGTTTTGATTGCGTTTGCCAGCTTCGTGTACATGTTTGGATTTTGAGGTGAAGGAAGCGAAACACGACGAGGCATACATCTACTCTACACTTCTCCACTCTCTCTCTGTCTCTCTCTCTCTCTCTCGCTTGCTCTTCTTTTTTTGGCTCATAAATAATTGCATTTTCACCTCAAGAACTCACTGACAGATGGAGCAGGAGGCGGGCAGGAGGCAGGCAGGAGGAAGACAGAGAGTAGAGAGGAAAGGCTCAGCTACTGGGACACAATTCAATTTGGCCGTGTATCCGTTTTTGGCAGCCACGTGAAGGGGTAAGTCGCGTGGATCTAACTGAGTATATGGGCGGTGGGAGGAGGGAAGGAGTGAAGGAGGGAATGAGAGACAGGGCTTGGTTGTTGCTTTGTAATTTCATTTCAGATTTCATATTTAGCTGTCAGTGCGAAATGATTCAATTTTGCAGATTTTGTTGCGAGCCAAACAATTAGAATGTCAAAAATTGCTGACGAATGCAACAGCAACAATCAGCAACAGCAACAACAACAACAACAACAACAGACAATGACAACATGTGCAACATTTTGAGATATACTGCAACATATCAGAAACAGTTCGATTGTCAGATTAAATATGCATAATGCATAATGCTATTATAACAATGTTGGCATTCGAGTGAATTTCCATTGAATCTATCAAAGATAATTCTGATGCCAAAAATTCAACTTTAATAAAAATTGCAATAATTTTCGCATTGATTTGTATTACAATGTAGGCGGAATTCATAAGTCTAATATATTCTAAGTTCATATTTTCATAACAAAATATATAAAAAAATTTCTTTTGCTTGATTTGGAATAAATTTTTAAATTAAATTAAACTAAGTCATATCGAGATATTGCATCTTAGGAGCAGTCACTTGCAGCTAAATAAAATGCGAAAATGAAAGCATGAAAAATAAAATATCGATAGATTTTTGTTATATAATATATAAGATAATATTTTCAATCCATCTAATACTCAGAGTATAAATTCTAAGTTTGATAATTAATAATAATTTTTATTGGTTCATTTCATAAATTCACTTTTTGGCAATTCGTCAGACACATTTGAAATCAATACTTAAAACAAAAATTTAAAAAAATTACGTTTAGATTGCTGCTGAAAATGAAATGAGTTAATGATCTAAAGTTGATTACACTTCGACTGCCTAACCCAGTAGAGCCAGATCTGATAGATTCGATTATATCATATGTAATAATATAAGCTCTGGTATGTAAAATTCTAGAGTTTAATATTTCAAGTTGAGTCAATAAGTAAATAATTTATTTTATTATAATTAGTATTAATATTATTATTATTAATATTATTATTATTATTATTATTATTATTATTATTATTATATTATTATTATTTTATTTTTTTTTATTATTATTTCAATATTTATTATTCTTATTCCTTTAATTTCATTTCATTTAATTTTCTTTCCATTATTATATGTTATTCAATATTCAATTTTATTCGACAATATTTAGGATTATTCTAAAATTCTTGGAATTTTTCTTTTCAATCTTCAGCTATTCTTTTTGGTAAACAATTTACATTGCATCTATTATTATTAATATTAATCAAATTATGATAGCTTGGTATATAGTTCTGGTTTTCTGGAAAAAAATATATATTAAATATAATATTATAAATCTGAGCTACTTGCTTAATGCAATGCCAAGGCTTAAGATATCTTGCTGCTTAAGAATGCTTAGCTATATATCAACAAAATGTAAATTCAAAATTAATTTTCTATTTCCAACAAATTTTTATAAATTAATCTGAGCTCTATTAGTAGCATTAATATTATAATTTTTATTCTTATAATGATTAATATTATTTTATTACAATTAGTATAATATTACAATATTTGAGCATACTATGAATAAATAATATATTTTCTATTTCATATATCATTAACATATTGACCTCCGCTCATTATACAAGTCGAGTCTCTTTTCAATGTTCCAGTCTAGTCTCTTCTTCATTTAAGCCTAATTTTCCTCTACCCAGACTCTAGGCAAATGCCAGTTCAGCTACAAATTTGCAGTTACTCGTAATACCCATTATAATGCCCGTTTTGAAATTTATACTTTTCTGGTTTATGGAATGTGGAAATGCATTTAAGGAGTATGTGAATTGTTTTCAGTGTAAGTCGTAAATGGCTTTTAAGTACCCGGCTAATTTGAGCTACCCAAAGCGAGTGCCATGCAAATCCGTAGATGCACATTGCACAGACCTTTAAGTAGGTGCAGAGAGAGAGAGAGAGAGAGAGAGTGGGAGAGGGAGAGTGAGAGACAGGAGGTAGGCATCCTTGAAGTCGTTAATGCCGGAAGTGTCCTTCGTGCTGTGTCCTTCCTGCGCCCGCATTAAGAGACATTGCGACATTTTTATGGCCCGAGCTGCCGACTCGCTGCAGACTTAAAGCGCTGCTCACAATTTATGAATGAACTCTGCTCGGGTAGCTAGGTGCCGAGCCAACGACAGTCAACAGCAGCTCAGGTAGGAGTCATAACTCAGTCTCTGTCTAATTTCTTCTCTCTCTCTTTCTCGTTTTTTTTTTTTTTTTTTTTTGGCCAAACTGCAGTCGCGTCCCTTTTGCATGCAATGGAAAATGCTTTGGGAAATTTATGGCGCAACGTGCGGAAAATGTTACTCTGGCTAATCCCGAATGAATGAATTGCCCACTTGAATGCTGAGTTCCAACAAATTTCGGGTACGTTGCGAGGCGTTCTGCTGGCCATTAATATGCATGTCTCTATCAATATGCTAACGTATTACAAAGAACTTGATTGAGAGGGAGATGAAGAGAGAGAGAGAGAGAGAGAGAGTCAGGGAGAGACGAGACAAGTTGAAGATAAAGTATTTCAGGTAAAGATCTGACCCAAGACAAATGGGGTCTTATGTTATAATAAGAGATAATATCATTTTTCAACAAAGGAAATTTAACTATTTTTTGTTCATAAATGTCGTAGGAAAGAGATAGAGAGTGGAAAGATATTGAGAGACAGAGAGAGATAGAGCTTATGAATGTATATATATCAATTGATACTTTGGTCACAAGAGATCCAATTTATCATATGTATCTATACAAAATAGAATCATTGCATTAACAGATATTTGGCATATTTACAAAATATTCATTATATTCATAGATAGAAAGGAAAGTCTGAAATATAAAGTGCTGCATATCAATAGATTTTTTTTATATAATATATAAGAAAACACATGCGATCCAGCTAATACTCAGTGTATAAATTTTAAATAGCTGCAATATTTAATTATTATTTAAGTATTTTTAATATACCAATCGTAATTAGAGGATTATTTCCAGGAATCTACTACAAATGAGAGCGATATCTAACAGAAATACATATAAAATATATATATATAAATAGATTAAATAAATTTAGAAAGAAGAAACGGATAAAAATAATAAAATATCATACATCATATATGTATATATATATGTATATGTAAATAAATATGTAAATAAAATATATATATGTAAATAGATATTTCGAAACGTCTGTGATATAGATATATAGATATATACATCATATAATCATATTATATATTAAGAAAAGTCTGTGATATAGATATATCTTTGCACATACGAAAATAGCTCTTTACTTATTTCCTTTACTTATATTTTATGTAGTTCATAGAAAAATAATTGAATCAAAGAAATATACAGCTAGATTGATTTCTATCATAGTTCTAGTTCTGGAGCATAACACATCTAACTTATCTTTTTTGTTAATATATAATACTTTAAGTCTTAAACCATCTCACATAAAGTCCACTATCTCTTCCTCTGCCTCTCCCTCTCCCTCTCCCTCTCTCACTCTTCCCAAAAATCCACTAGGATAAACTAAAAGTTAAATAAAACTTTAGCGTATTTGTTATGCCTGCTGGCCAAAGGTGTTTTTTTATTTCTTTTCTGCTTCTTTTCGACGCTGTTCGCTTCTCTCTGCTCGGCTGTTGCTGTGTTTATTTGGTCCGTTCATTATTTTGTGTAAATATTGACGCTCTTGTCATGCCCAGTAGCACTCAACGTTAATTGATTTCGAATTGGAAGCCACTTTTATTGTTATTATAACGAAACTCCTACTCTCGCTCCACCACTATACTCTATCTACCCCCTTCCCATGCCGCTCTCTCTGCTCCTCTCGTATCCATATACCATACAATGCCACACGCCGGCTACACACCTCGGCAATTGCATAAACAAACAGGCGACAGACCAGCGGCAAAAGCACTCACACACACACACACACACACATTCAATTACCATAGATACGCACAAGGCCAAGCAAGTGGCATCCACAGGCAAGGCTAAAGCTAAAGCTGAAGCCAAAGCCATATCCAGCCAAGTGCCCACTTTATGTCGCCCTCTCCATTAATATCTAACTTAATATACAATATATATACGAAACCAAAAAAAAAAGAAGATATTTATACATATACATATATCTATGTATGTTATATTCATATGTTTGTTTGCATTTAGGCCTTTCGTCACCCACTTTTCACTTTCCATTTCACATTTTGCCTTCAAAGCTAAAGTTTACAACAAATTTGAATAATTCACAGCATTTTCGGCTTCTGCCTTACATCAATTTCTTTCATGCATTCAAAGACTGCCTAAAAATATGCCCAAATACTATATATCTCAATTAAAATATCTAACCAAATTTATTCTAAAATTGTATATAAGTTTCCATATGAAAACTGAAATGTTATTTAAATTATTAAATAGAATTTATGAAAGCTGAAATTTTATTTTAAAGAATATAAACCCTTTTAACCATTTTCATTAAATTAAAAAAAAAAACTTTTTAGAAAGACGCGTATAGCCGAATAGCTAATACTTGCTTAAACAAAACAAAATCATATAATATTCATATTTTTAGATTCAAAACAATATATGTATCATAGGTAATATGAGTTAATAATGAGAAATGATTTCATACTTCGGTCTTAACTCTTTTCTCTTCTTCTTCTTTCGTTTACTTGTCAGATATAACTTATCCAGTTACAATTTGAAATCTACAATATATGAATATATATATTTCAAATGCCAACCCTCTTACATTTGTCTGTTGAAAAATTATTATTCCAAGAGATATAGTCATTCTGTATCTGCCCCATTTCTACTGGGCGCAATGCGAGTACGCACGAACCTATTTAATTTAAATTTATATATAAATAATTGCAAAAAAAAGATAAATATTTCAGCAAACAATATTCTCTCTGTTTACTTCATGTTTATGAGTCTGATAACTAAATCAAATAATGTTTATTTAGATTTTATATACACATAATTATGAATCCGATCTATCTTTGGAAAGTCAAATGAATGCAAACAGCAGAAAGTATAAATATATCCATTCACAAATAAATACTCAAATATGTGCAGATAAGATTGTAAATACAAATAAAGATACAGATACAGATACAGATACAGATACAGATACAGATACAGATACAGATACAGATACAGATACAGATACAGATACAGATACAGATACAGATACAGATACAGATACAGATACAGATACAGATACAGATACAGATACAGATACAGATACAGATACAGATACAGATACAGATACAGATACAGATACAGATACAGATACAGATACAGATACAGATACAGATACAGATACAGATACAGATACAGATACAGATACAGATACAGATACAGATACAGATACAGATACAGATACAGATACAGATACAGATACAGATACAGATACAGATACAGATACAGATACAGATACAGATACAGATACAGATACAGATACAGATACAGATACAGATACAGATACAGATACAGATACAGTTGTACCAATACATATACAAATTGGAATATATTGGGATGCAGATACTTTGAGGCATATCTACAGGCACTGCTATAGGTACAGATACAACTACAGTTATAGATACTGCCTGAAGATAAAGCTGGCAATAAATAGGTGCATAAATATTTGTTTCTATTTTCACATTTCGCTTATCAATGTGCAAACAGTTGAGCCAAGGCCCGCGCCACACCTCGACTGAGACTACGACTACAACGACTACATCCGTGGCTATGGTTCGTTCCCTCTCCCTCTCTCTCTCTCTCTCTCTCTCTTTTCTTTGCTGTTGATGGGATCGGGGATTGGAAGTGGCTCTGTTTCAGTTTGCTGTTTGTTTGCGGTGTATGCCTGGGATTTATCTTATCGGCGCCGAGGCCTTGTTTCCATTTACTTTGTCCGCCCCGAGATACCTTGTAGCCGTTGAAAGAGCTGACAAGGTGTATGCCAGCATGTACAGGGTATCTGAGAGTCATGTATGCTCGCTGCGCTTGTGTATGTTTGCTTAATTAAGATTAACTCTAATTGAAAAACAATGCAATTAACTAAATCAGTTAGGCGCGTCACTAGCGTCACATTCTGCTGGCGAACACGAGATAAACGCGAGCGAACAAACGAACGAGCCAACGATTGGAGGGAACGAACCTAGGAATAATTCAACAGCTTTCGCTTCCAATATTGGTCGAACAATACTTGCAAACAGATCAGATCAGAGCAAATGGGAGCTGTAACGAATATCAAATGCTCTAGGTATATTAATAGGTATGCCAAATGTAAGCGATATAGATTGATTTAATTTTAAGTGGTATCGATGACAATATTCTGTTGACTAAGGATTATCCTGTAAAGGCTTTAATCGAAAACGATTGAAAGTCAGTTTGATTGATTGAAGTCAACCTATTTGACTAATTGACTCATTCGCTGATTGACTGAATGAGACAGCCGTCTGACCTGCTAACTAAACTAACATTTCGACAAAGCAAATAATTAATTAATTAATGGAATAATTGGCTGATTTACAGTATGATACATTTAAAGACTGAATAATTGATTGACTGCATGCCAAAATGATTGATTGCTAGATTAGATAATTTGCAAAGTAATTGATTGAATGCTTGATTGACTGAATAATTTGGCCTGATTCGCTGAATAACTGATTGAAAGTATGGTTGATTGATTGAATTGCTGATTGACTGAAAAGCTGATTTCATTGATAGACTGTTCAATCTTTATGAGTGATGTACTGATTGATTGACTGCGGTAACTGACTGACTGATTGATGGTCAAAATTATTGATTGATTGAGTGATTGACTGATTAACTGATTAACGGACTAAAGAAATTAAAAGTTAGTTGATTAGTTGACTGATTTTCAACTAGACTGATTGAATGATGAATTGCATTTCGCGTTGAAGTATTGAGTAATTAACTGGCTAACTGCTACATATTGTGTTAATTGACGAATTGAATGGTTGACTCACTGATTGGCTGACAAATTAACTAACTAAGGGACTGATTTACTGATTTGGTTGACTAAGTGACGAATTACTTAGTTCACTGTTTAGCTGATTGACCAATTGTCGGCCAGTTCAATAATATGAATGACAATTGATTTGCAAACCTAACAGATTGATGGAATGATTGACTGATGGACCAGCCAATAAATTGATTGACTGCAAATTTGGTTGATTGAGTGATTGACAGTGTAGGTGATTGACGATTTGACTATTGTTGACTGATTGATTGGCTGTTTGATTACTTGACTGAGCAATTGAACGATTGACTTGTTTTGATTGACTAACTGGCCGCATGATTAACAAACTCCATTGATTGATTTACTGATTCGCTGTCTAACAAACTTACTGACTTTACGATTAACTAATTAATCAGTTAATTTGCCTAATTGACTGCCTAACTGGCTGGCCGCCAAATTGTCTGTCTGGCTGTTTGGCTTTACTGATTAACTAATTAACTTATTGACCAACTGATTAAATGACGAACTACTTAACATACTGATCAGTCAGACCGTCGCTGATTGATTGACTTGGCCAGCTCTGCTTGCCCTATTCACACATTTGTAAATATTTGTTGGGCAAATGCAATTATATATAATTATTTCAGGTCGTTGCATATAGCCGGTGTTTACTGTATTCCAAGTATTTGTATACCAAGCCTTGTTCACTTCCAGTTAATATTAACAATCAGCTATGGCCTGGCCATGCGGCATCATTGAGCTAAGATGCTCGAATCTAATTATAAGGCAAGAGTCAGATACATTATATGTATCTGTATCTCTGTGTGTGTGTGCGTGTGTGTGTGTGTGTGTGTGCTGCTCACTTAATGTACGTGCGCTACTCTATTATGTTGGCGTTGTTGTAGTTGGCTATTTGCTTTCAGTGTTTTGTTTTTATCTAAATTACTTTTAATCGCCATTTAATGTTTTTGTTTTTCTTGTTTTCAGTTTCATGTTTTATGGTCGCGTCTCTTTGGGGATTTCTAATCTAATTGCAAAATGTAAGCACCAATACACACACACACACACACACACACACACACTCACACATATGCTTGTTTGTGTACAATTGAAGGCTCCTCCAGCCCCCAGTCCCCAGCCGCTCCAGCCCTCTCGCCCATCTCCCTCTCTAGATTGTGCGCTATCTCGACAAAAAAAAGTTGCTACGTTCTGCAAATTGTATAAACAATTATAAACAAACAAGCAAAAGCATTTTTATCATGGCCTAATTCTTTGTTTTTCTATGTTTTTTTCTATTTTTTTTTTATATAGATATCATACGAAAATCCCTAACAATTACTTACCAAGACTGCTCCATAAGCATGCCAAAAAAAAAAAAGATACTATTTTTTGTTTTTGGCTGTAAACAAAGTCTTAGAGGGATTTGGGGCATTGAAATGTGGCCAAAGGGGTTTCAGAGAGAGACGTTTATTGTTTACAGCCGAAAAGAGAAACAGATAGAGAAAGAGCAATAGAATTGTATCTTTCATCCATATTTTGAAAGTTCCTTTGACGCATTCGCTTAGCGCCTCGATCGATTCACAAATCGGAAAAGATCATTCAAACGTTTTGCACATCCGTTCGTTTGGCCATCTAAGGGGCATTGCCTCGCACTCGCTGGTGCACTATAGACGTCAGAGGCATATGGTATATGAGGTATATGGCCTAGAATATTATAAAAATCTATCAGTTATTGATCTATGAATTGTGTAAGGTTCGAGCAGTAATAGAAAATTCATATAAACTTTTACTGCAGTTGATTGATAAGAGTTATTCGAGCGTTGATATTGAAACGGGCTTATACGACTGCATAATATGCATTCCTTTCAGATCTTTTAGAGATCTATAGAGCAGATCAACATCGATCGACATGCAGCCCTAAAACTGTGAAAGATATAGTTTATAACAATTTGCTACGCTCTGTAGCTATATTATTTTTGGACAATCTACAGAGGAAGTATGTAATTAAAATTCATGCCTCAAGCAATAAAAATTGAAATTATATAAAGATATTTGCAGCTCAGATAAAGAAATCAAAATAATTTCTTATGAATATGTATTTGTAATTTAAAATTGGTAATTTGAAATTGGAATTCAATCAAAGTGAACTTTCTTCTCTCTCTCTCTGTTTACTTCAGCTTTATAGATTTAATAACCAAAAGGTAAAATGTTTATTTAGCTATAGTATATAATTATGAATTCATTCTATCTTTGGTGAGCCAAATGAATGCAAACAACAGAAAATTTAAATATAGCCATTCATCAATAAATATTTAAATTTTTATAGGTAAAAGTGCAAATCGAGATCAGATGTAGAACAGATAAATACAGATACGAATAGAGAGAGATACAAATACAGATAATCAGATAGATATATGTATATACATTTGTATGCAGATATAGATACATTTTAAATAGATACAAATTAGCGATTTCGAATACAATTTTAAATATAGATAATCTAATATAAATACAAACCCAGATAAATGTACTAATATGCAGATGTAGGTAAAGCTATAGACTCCGATACAAATTCTGTTAGTTAAACATTTGAATAGAGATAGAAAAATTTGGATCACACACAAATATTGAAATCTAGATACAGATACATCAAGAACTAGGTAGATATATAGTCAAATTGCTAGTTAGGAATTACAGATACATTAACAGTAACTCCAAGAGCGCTTAATAGGATCGTTTAATTGTTAAAACTCTTCTCTTATATGCATTAATAAATTTTATATGTATTCCACACATTTTTTTGAGATTTATGAATTTTTGTAGTATTTATTCTCAAAATATAAAACAAAATATTTTTTGTAGTATTTATTCCCAAAATATATTACAAAATATAATACGATCAAAAAATAATGTGTTGAAAAATAATTAAAATAGAAAAATTTACTCTATTATTATGATTATCATTTTTTAATTCTTACTCTACTACTTATATACAAAATACATAACTTGTATTTTGTTTAAGCTTCTCACATTTCGTTAACTATCGATAAAAAAGAAAAAAAAAAAAAAACTTATGAACACATGCAGCTAATTAATTTACAGCCAACGTTTGTCATTCGCTATGAACCCAAAACTGTTCCCAAGACCTCCAACAATAGCAACAACAACAAATACCTTAAATAACAACAACAACAATAACAACAACAACAACAACCATAAACAATGGTCTCTGCTGTTTGTTTAGTTAATCCAAAAGCTGGTTTACCAAACAGGCGCCAAACATGGCGTACGAATTAATTGTCTCGATGTCTGTATTTAAATTTTCAAAAACCAAATTATAATTTTTTTTTATATTTTATTTTCATTTAAGATTGCAAACACAACAAACGAACGAAGAAAAAAAAAACAACAAAATTTACATACGCCCCGATGCGAACGTGAGGCAAAACAAAAAATCGTTTGTTGTTATTCTTGTGACATCACCAGCAACAACAACAACAACAACAACAACAACAACAACAACAACAGCAACTAAAGTCAGGGCTTGGGCTTCGGTGCTGGAACAAAGCATAGGAGATCGCTAGAGCAGAGCGCAAGAGTGAGCGAGAAAGAATGCCTTCCACTTTTCCACTACTTTCATTTCGAATGAGCGAGCGAGAGAGAGAGAGAGAGAGAGATGTGCTGTGTAAGTCTTCAATTCGGGTTATCTTGTATTTTATTTGACTACGCTGCCCGCTCTTAGCACATCTCTTATACAAATGAATAGCATAGTTAGCAAGCGCACCACCCACCACCCATACATGCATACATGCAAACATGCATACATACATACACATGTATGCGCGTGTGTCAAGCTGCATATAGGCGCAGCTGTGTGCGTTTGTATTGTGCGGGTATTTATATGTAAATTAGCTAGCAACAACAACAACAACAAAAAAGACAATGCCGAAATGCATAAATAACAAAAGCAAAGACAATGTGTGGAAAGTGTTAAGCAAATCGAATGAGAGTTAAATAGGTTAATGCTGTACATAAATAGACTATAAGATACTACGCAACGCGGAGATGCTGCATAAACTGATTAGTTTACATATTTAATTTAGCTCAACTTTTATGTACAACAAATTTAAATTAGAATGGGACCTAAAATGATCATATTAAGTAAATATTCACTACAATAGAAAGAAAATCTAAATTTTAATTTTCTAACATATGCATAAACGAAACTCCCCATACGCGAATGCATTTTAAGCAAATTGCATTATTAGTGCTGTTATCCCTCTCTCTCTCTCTTTCTCATCCATATTTGACCGTTCTCTACTGTTGCTTCTGCTGCAGCTGCTAAGTACCCATTCCAATTAACATTTCTATTCCCATTCCAATTTCCAATTCATTTCAAATTGAATGCTAGTTCTGACTTTATTATTGTTGTTGTTGTTGTTGTTTTTGTATCATGCGTCGGGCGAGTGCTTGTGGCTGTCAGTGTTTATAAAGCTTTGGATGTACATACATACAAATACATATACATACATACATATGTACATACATACATATGTATGTATGTAAAGCTTTGGCACTTTTGTCGACCCATTGGCAAGCTTTAACAGATCGTTGTGATGGCAGCGGCGCGAGAAACAATGGACGAGCTCTCATCAAGTGGGCTGCTAACAGTCGACTGCGACGCCGACTGCGCTGCCGGCGCGTAGGAGGTGTTGGCGCGTGTGTCAGCATATTGAATAGGTCGACCCCCAGCTTTGGGCATGACAGCAACAACAATAACAATAGCAGCGAATAGAAGAAAAAGCAGAAGCAAAAGAGAGGCAAACAGACAGATAGATACGGCGCGATCTGTTTGCAGGCGCGCAAGGCAAAAAAAAAAAACAAAAAAACGAACAGCGCGATAACTGACAGCCGGGCAGCCCGTTCCCCGCTCAACGCTTTACCCTTCATCTTTGGTCTCGTTCTCCCACTCGCTCTATGCCTTTACACATTTGCCTCTGCCGGGCGTGACGAATTTAACGGGCGCGCATATTGCGTCGCTTTATGTTTTGTTTATAATTTCATCTAATATGCATACACAAGCTTACAAACAACAAGCAAATGTCGTTAGCCTAGCATAGTCGACAGTCAAATACCCTACATGCGTGAGTTCAGTCTGATAAGTGATCTTTTAAGGCAATTTATGATGAATTGATATTAAAATTATTAATTATAAATTATAAAATAAATTCTTTTTCATAGGTTGCATTCTTTATGCTTAAGCTAATATTCCTTTAGCTAGTTTACAGAGACAAGTACAAAGTAATCATACAATTCAGAAGTGTATAACTATATGTTGTACCCATATAATATGGCCCATGCTGCTATGAGTGAACCGCTACCCCGTGCGCTTCCCTTCCCCTTCTACGTTGCTTATGGCTATGGCTTTGGTAACCTCCAATCTATGGAGTTCTATTTGTAAACAAAACGCAACGCACACGCCGCTTGAATTTGAATTTGAATTCGAATTTATTTTTTTTCTGCATTTGCTTTTGCATTTGCTTTTGCCTGTGCCTTTGCCTTTGCCTTTGCCTTTGTTTTTGTTTTCTCCTTTTGCCGATTTCGGTTCGAACGCGATTTCAAAATCGCTTTCAAAGTCGCTGCGGACGAAGAAACACGCCCAGTTGCGATTTTGAAAACGTCGCGTCGGCCCACTCCGCTTCATAATAATAATAATATTGTACAATACTCGTATTTGTCATATCATAAATTGTCTTTTATTATCTGTGCATGAATTTGTATCTCGATTTCTTCTGCTCATTTGCATTTGAACTTTGCTTTTAATTAGCCATATTTAAGCAGCTCGAGTTTTTTTTTTACCTCGCTTGCTTCCATTCTTCTTTTTCTTCTTCTTCTTTTTTTTTTGCTTTAAACAACACCAAATAAAATGGCCCATTAAGCTGGCGCCTGTTTCTATTGAGAGACCCCAAAAATAGAAGTTTGATTTAAGGTTAACATTTTTTTTAATATTATGCGTAGCGTCTGAAGCGATTTTTTGCGCTTGACACGTGCGAGATATACGCCCTAAATCTAGTGAATATATTTATGAAATTATAATAATAATTTAACATCTTATAAATATTTGAATTTTTGGAGCGATTATATAAATTCTTCATTCGACTAACATTTGTTTAGTTTGACAAGTTTTTTTTTTAGCATAATCATTTTATTTATTTATTTTTAAACTCCATTCCATTGGTATTCCTACTACATAATATGTAATTTTGATATAAATATAATATCTGATTTCAAGTGATTAAAATGTTTTTCTTAAAAGTTTATAAAATATTTTCTTTTAGAGAGGCTTAAAAAAATACCCCATATAAGAAAGATATATGTATGTACATATTTGTAGTTCTCAACGAGTTTATGAGAGAGCGAGAGGAATTAAATGACGTACTAAAGAACCTTCTCTCATTTTTCTCACAAAGTTTCTATGAATCAAAAATATTTACTGTTATGCAGAAAGTGTGATAGAACAGCGGAATAGAATAAATATCAAAACAAAGAATCGTTATACATAATCCACTTTTATTATACCCTGAACCCATTGAAAATGGGAATTCAGGGTATAATGTTTTTGTGAAAATGTATGTAACAGGCAGAAGGAGACGTCGCAGACCCCATAAAGTATATATATTCTTGATCAGCACAAAAAAATAAGTTGATATAGCCCTGTCCGTCTGTCCGTCCGTCCGTCCGTCCGTCCGTCCGTCCGTCCGTCCGTCCGTCCGTCCGTCCGTCCGTATGAACGTCGAGATTTCGGAAACTACAAAAGCTAGAGAGCTGAAATTTTACACGAACACTCGTATCTTAGTTACGCAGTACAAGTTTATTTTGTTTTTTCGATAACTCATCCCGTTCTTTAATTATCGATAAAAAATCGAAAATTCGTTTACGTTTTTTACGTTTTTCGAGCATAACTTCTACACCGTTTTAGCTAGAGACTTCAAATTGTATATTTAGATAGATATTATGGATACGCAGATTTTGTAATTTTCAGATTTTGGATGCCACGCCCCCTTCGCCCCAATTTGAAAAAGACGTATTTCAAATACTAGAGACTTGTAATTTGGCAAATGGACAAATTTGAATGCAATTAATATATTCTGAAAGTTTCATGAAGATAGTCCATCTAGAAACGGAGTTATAAGCGTTCAAAGTACAGCCCATCCCACCCCCAACCGTCAGCAACTGCGCGGTTAGCAGAGCGCGCTCTTATACGTGCGTAAAGAAGAAGAATATTAATTTTTTTGCAGGGTTCAGGGTATCTCGTAGTCGAGTCGTCTCGACTAGAGCCTTCTTACTTGTTTTGTTTTATTTTTGAATTTTTTTATTGTTATACGCAATTTGCATTCGGAGCTTCTGCTCAGCCATTCATTGATTCATTTGCTCATTCATATCGTGTTGTTTATTTTCCAAAAATCAGAATGTGTTTTTGTTTGCTCGTATATAAATTTTTTATTATTCTTATTTTCCTTTCAATTTTATTTATTTATGCAAAATTTGGTTTTGCTTGTAAGCTTGCTGAACGCCAGCAAAAAAATGTTAGTTCAAATGCATTCATTTATAATTTTTGCTATATTTTTTCATACGAAATTTTTGAGTTCTAGCTGAAGTCTTTCTAACTTTTTTTGCAAGACTTGTTTTAATTCACGCTCTTGTTGCTTTGCACTAACATTTTTGCACGGCTGTACTGAGCTTTGCTTGAAAGTATTAGGCTACACCAGCAAAGAATCATTAGTAGAAAGGATCCTGCCTTCTCTCTCAATGCAAGCTGCAATTTGTTCCGTTAATTCACTAACATTTTGTGCAAGACTTACACTCAAAATTCTTATTGCTTTGCACTCGCAGATTTGCCTGTAAGTTCGAAGTACGCCAGCAAGGAAATGTTAGTAGAGATCATTTTATTATGCATTTATTTCTCTAGCTGGAAAGTATAATAATATATTATTTTGTTAAAGATTTTCTGCTAGATTCAATACTGTAAATTATTTGTGCTTCGCACTAACTTTTTCGCATTGTCCTACACTTCGTCAATACAATGCTGAAAGTGTGCCAAATCTATTAAATTTCAACTGCTGATAAACTAAAGCAACAACAACAAAGAGAGGCGGAAAGGGAAAGAGGGAAAATCAGCAGAAATTGCGCTTTATTTAAGTACGAAAATAACAACAGGAGGAAAACTTAGTTGGGGAATAAATTGAAAATAGCCCCAAAATAATTTGTTCATTTTGTCTGCGATTTGGCTAAATGCGCCCATTGCAAAGGGGGCGCCAACAGCAGCTGGGCCTTTGCCTCGTGCCTCGTGCCTCGTGCCCCTAAACCCAATTCAATGCATGCTTATTATCAGTGGGGGTGGGGGTAGAGGTGCGGCTGGGGGATGATTGTTTTTGTTTACACATTTGGCGTCCAACAAATTTTGCGTCTTCAAATCAAAAGACAACAAATTTAGTTTTATTAATTGCCCACATTTAAATAAGTTTAGACTAGCTATATTTAGACTAAGACTAAAACCAAAATTGTGTCAAATAATACGAATTTTGTTTAGTTGTCTGCAACTATTAAGAATATGTCGTGAATATGCTTAAAATAGAAATAATATCATAGATACAATCATGTGTCTGAATATTGGCAAAGAAAATTTTATTAAAAGTTAATATTTATTTTAATGTTTTTATTAATTCGAAAAACATTTTCTCGGGAAATATAAAAATAGAAATGTAATGTCTACATACACTTTGTAATTATTTAATTAGTAACAATATTTAAATTTTAATATTTGGATATTATATAAAATAAATATTATATTATATATATTACAATTTTTTTTTATCAAATTTGAATTGAATATTATTATTTTAATAAAATACTTAAATTTAATATCAATTATTACAATATGATTATTTAAACAAAAATATGAATACATATACCAAATTTATTTATAGAATTTTTTTAAAAAGTTTTAAAAAATACATCCCTAAACACAAAATGTACGGATTTCGATATTATTATTTTTACAAAAATAGTTTATAGTTTTATTTTTGTATTATAACCAAGTTCATATTATAGAATTGTGAAATTGCAAAGGAATATATTAAAATAGTAAAATAAACTTTAAAATTATAACTGTAGAGTATTTCTGGTAAAAGTCTGAACTTTTGTTCATATCACTCAGTTATTAATATAATATTATATTATATAATATATAATAATATAATAATATAATAATATAATAATATAATATAATATAACATGAATTATTTTAAGATTTTATTTAATTTTAAAAAATATTAATTCAATTATTTTATATTAAATCTTTAAGCATTGTAAGAATTTAAAAGGATCTAACATTTTTACGAAAATTATTTATAATACAAATATTTAAAAATAATTCTTTTGGAATATTTTTTTATTAAATTCATCTCAATTTAAAATTTAATTGAAATGAATATCTCTGAAGTGATGTTTTAATTTTCAGAGATCTAGCTTAGCAATAATAAATATATGTTTATTAATTTTGATCATATAATGCATTAATTTTATCCATATATTATCTTATCCATCCAATTATTATTATACAATATTTTCAGTTTAATTTCAAAATGCACTTAAATCATTTCAAAAAGAATTTGCAAAAGTTGTATATTTCAATTGCATATTTCGATTGCATTCCGTGCATTTTGTTTTCGACTTTCCATTAAGATCTCGTCGTAGTATTTTTCCGTATATCATGAGGAAGTAGCGCCCGATGCCGTGGGTGGCCGTTGATGCGTTTATTTTCAGCTATTTTCGGGCGCCATGCAAATCGCATTTTCACACATTTTGACATTTGCACAGCGAAATTTTTGTTTACAAAATTTTGATAAACTAAAGAGTATTAATTAGATGAGCTATAAATAGAGCACATCTAAACACAACTAAGAGAATGCGAAGGCTCTACAATAGAGGTCCATTGCGTACGCAAACAGGAAATCTTCATTTGTTATCGATGGTTGATTGATGATTGTTTGATTACTTTGATTGATCGCAATTGATCTTTCATCGAACTCAGAAGGGGATTCCCATTTGCAAATGGGAGCATTATTGTATTAACGTATTATTTGCTCGTCTTCAATTTCATTGCACATTTCCTGTGGAAAGTTTTCGAATTTTCTATAGACGAATGTTGATCGATCGCCATTAGGTAGAGATCGCTAGGTACGAATCTCTATTTCTCACAAGTGTTTGGCAACCTGATCAAGGGCTTATCTCGCCCCGATCGCTAGGCCGAGTCAGTGGATCAGGGCTCGAGGGCTCTAACAGGCGCTGCCATTGTTGTCATAAATTACACTTCAATTGTTCAACTGACTGAAAAGTGGAAAATGGGATTGGAATTGGAATTGGATTTTGGGCCTGGGCCTGGGTATGATTTGGGTTTGGGTTTGCTCTAGGGCTCGGCTCGGCTCGTCGCAATCAACGTATTTTCTTTTTACAAGTCCCAGCTGAGACTCTGTGGATAAAGTGTCAAAAATATCAAATGTCCTTTTGTGCCCAGGACCTGACGATTAGTTCACGCTCGCCTGCTTTTCTATAGCTCTGCGAGAGGATCAGCCTAGACCTAGGCCATAGACTAAAGGCGACTCTACCTGCCAGGCATAATTAATTTAATCATTGCTCAGTGCACTCGCACAAAAAACCAGCTCTAAAAGAATCCAGTCACAGGGGCTGGACAAGAGGCACAAGTGTAATCATTGTTTAGGTTTACAGAGTGTGTGTGTGTGTATATATTGGGTATATATATATATGTGTGTGTGTGACTGTGTTGTGTGTGCGTGTGCTGGCAACCTTCTGACGTGCCCCAGACCCACGCCACAAACCCAAAAAAAAAACAAGTAAAAACTTTTCCCTTTGGGAGTAACAGACTGCATAATACTCGTCCTTAGTCAATATATAGTTACAATTATTGAAGAATTTTTATTTTAGGATATGTCATGAACCAATAGGCATACAGTAGATATTTTTATGGATAGAGGATTCCTATTGAAGATATAAATAATATGAGATTTGCCAGGAATCCATTGGGAATGAATCTAAAATTTCAGACTTTCACAGTTTCGAGAGTATAAGTATTTTAGGCAGATCAATTGCTGTTCATCTCATAAAGAGATCCACGGCAATTTCTACTTAAACTATTAAAGCTCATGCATGGTAAGATTCTAGCTCTAAACTGTGAAAGCTATAAGAGATCTCAAAGGCAATAGATCTATAATGTATATTGAGAGAGTCTATTTTAATAATAATAATATTAATAATAATAATAATAACAATAATAATAATAATAATAATAATAATAATAATAATAATAATAATAATAATAATAATAATAATAATAATAATAATAATAATAATAATAATTATAATAATAATAATAATAATAATAATAATTAATATTTTAATAAATTTTTAATTTTAAATATTAATAATTTTAATAAATTATTAGATTATATATTAAATATATGTAAATCTAATATTATTTATCTACTCTATACTCTATGAACTCTCAATCTATATAACATCTCAAGTTTCAAATAAAAAATATAGTGCTATCAGATTTATACGAACTTGAAATGAGAATCATCTTGAGTATATATTCCAAATTTTAAACAAAAAAACTACTACCAGGATTAAAGACTTTAAAGACTGAAGGACAAATAGGCATTACAGAAACCTAATATACTCTGTTCACTTCTTGAACGAGTATGAACATCAAGCTAAACAAGAGACGAGTCGAGACAGGCACAATCTGTGCCTTAACAAGCGTCGCATACTGCCTGAGCGCGACTCATCCCTAACGCTCAAAGGCTAACCCAGACTCTGAACCAGACCCTGAAACAGAGATCTGATCCCGACTTGCATGACAGGCCGATTTTTTTTTTACTCTCGTCTCTTTTTTTTTTTTTTTTGTGTTTCCTTCTTTACCCTCTGATTGAGCGCTGAGGTTTTCATTTTTGTGAGTTGATCTTCATGATGATGCTGATGATGATCCTACACATCAGCAACTCTTCATTTATGTGTGTGACAAACAAAGAGAGAGCGAGTGTGTGTGTGTGTGTGTGTGTGTGTGAGGTACAACTTGAGTGTCCCGCTGCGAGGGTCTGATAGGCACTGTGCGTGCCTAACCAGAAAAAAAAAAAAAACAGTTTGGCGTATTTTGGTAGTTCAATTGAGGCCCATTGTTTTAGCGCACGATCATCGGACGTGGAGCGGTCGATCGTTTCGATCGTTCGATCGCCGTCTTGGCCATTTGTACAAACAGTCAACATGCATAAATTGACGCTAATATTGGCCTGTGGTTCGGCCGGCCCAGCTGGGTCTGGCACCTCCATGCGCTGCGGGCCTACTACGAATCGTATCCACATCCATTCCACAATCTCATGGCGCGCACTTTGCATATAAATCATGTTTATGACTTGTTATTTTTCACTATTTATTTTGCTTTTCGCCTTTTGTTTATCGTTAGAAGAAAACAAAAAAAAAAAAAAAAAAAAAAAACAAAATCTATCTATCTATCTATCTATCTATTATTTTTTGGGGCCTCTGTAAATTACAACATTACTTGGATTTTTTTTTTTCGAGTTGATGTTGTTGCTTGGCCCTGGAGGCCCTAACGATCGAAGGGCTGAGGCACTTTTAGATCACAATTGCTGCTGGAACGCTTCTTATGCCGCTTTTGTATATGCTTAATTAACGCATGTCGACCTTGTTGACTCGGCTATAAACAAGCAACGCGCCGAAAGAGTCTACGGATGCTCCACAGATGATATCATGGCTAATGTGATTCCAGCGTCTACGAAGCGAATGCCATAAGGAAAACTATTTGCCCAGCGAGTTAGTTAGCGAGCAAACCACAATTCGAACTGAAATACCTAGAATATGAATAGTATATCGTATAGAGAAGAGTGCCTAGGGAGTGGTACAGTAGTAAATCAGAATAAAGACATTCATCAAATCAATAATTAACTTTATATGTATAAAATTAATATATTTTAATAAATAAATAAGTTAACCTGGATAATTATTAAAATTTATTTTGTATCTATATTTGCAATTTAATATATTACAAGTATATCAATCATTTATAAATGCGAATTATATTTATGGTCTAAAATAAAATTTACGATTTCCAATTGCATACACGTTTAAAAATCAAATGATCCGAGATTTAAATATTTAGCTAGCATTCAAATATTAATTTGATTATTAAATATTATTTTATTTTATTTTTAATTATTATTTATTTATATGAGTATTATATATTATGAAATTTTATTTGTATTATTTTTTATTATATTTATTTAAATTATTAAATATTATTTATTTTTATTTTTTTTATAATTTATTTTGTTTTTTATTATATTTGTTTACAAAATATATATTAAGGATATACATAACATGCTAATCATTTTCTTGTTCTGTGAATAACAAACTGATTGAAAGAAATTTAAGTTACTTTAAAATTTATAAAAAAAAAAATGTATATATAAATTTAAAAATACAATAAATTGATTTGCAAAATGGAAATTTGATCTGCAAATTATTTGTTTAGTGCATACAATTTATATAAATTTTTGAAAATAAATATTAAATAAAATTTTGGTTACTAAAACAATACATAATATTTTAAAAAATATTTTTATAATTATATATTATTATTTTCTTTTATTTCTTATATACATTTTAAATTAAAAATATATAAGTATATAATCACTTTTATTCTAAAGTAAAAAATAAATAAATAAAACAAAAAATATGGAAATCTTAGTTTTAATATTATATATTAAATATTCATATATATATACATTTTTATATAATTATGTATGTATTAATAAACTTGATGTATATATGTAGAGAAAAATATCAGACTGGCATTGACTATATATTTAATCATTATGTTGTATATATATAATGAATTAATAAAATTCTCATCTTGTACTGTCATTAATCAAAAAGAAAAAAAAAAATTTAATATGATTGTAATTAAAATTCAATGTTCCACTTGGCATAAAGCAATCCCAATCTGATATATATATATATATATATAAAACAGCTTCCCACATGTACATTCTTGTAATTAAATTTCTACATAGTATGTAGTGGTCGTGGTAAAAAGTAATCCCTAGCTTAATGTATACATATATACTTGCCATGTTTACCTGGCCCATTTGCCATTATCATGCCGCCTTGACTATATTATTAATAATAATTTCCCAAAAAGATTTTCATAAAAAGTAAATGCCGAAATAAACAAAACAAAAAGTGAGTAATGTAAGCAATTTATGACAGTACGAAAAAAAAAAGAAACAAAACAGAAACCGCCTCCACTGGGGCGAAAAAATACAAAAAAAAAAAATAAAAAAAAAATAAAAATAAAATATAAAATATAAAATGGGACTTGCTTAAATTGTGAAAAGCCATTAAACGCAGCTGGGGCCTGTGCCCGAGCAGCAGAACCGCAATTATCATGAACGAGCAGAAAAGAACTCCCAGTGTAGCCTCCCCTCCCCATTCCACGTCCCCATCCTCTACCCCCTCTGCGACTGGGCAAAAAGTGAAATCTTGAAATATTTATAAATGGAATAAAATTAGATGTGGAGATGGGTCCAGCATCCAACTGGGAAATACCACAAATGCGGCTGTGTATCAACACATCATAGACTCCGACGAGCCAACTGGCCTGACAACCAGACTAATATGGCTTTAATAAGCTGGCCACAACAATCTGGACAGTCAGCAAGAGAGCCAGCCCAAGAGAGAACACGTCCTACGTGATACACCTGACCCCAAAGGAAAAAGGATTTCGCTTTTTCCAAGAGCTCCGCATTAATTTTATCTTATGGCCCATCGCTCAAGCTGATCGTGTGTGAAGTTGGCTTTAAACGAGCAGTGCTTAAAGTATATGGACTTTAAGATCTAAAATTCTGATAAGACTTTAAAGAGATAGTCAGCATGTTGAGGCTAATGGAGTGCTATGGAGTGTTATACGATTTACTGTAGCTGAAATTTTGCATGTTTGCAATTGAAAAAAACTAATCAATTTCGATTATTATTTTCATATTATCTACTTTCCACTTAACTAGCATATATGCTAGTCTCTTTAAGTCTCTTCATACTGACCGTAAAGAAATATTTTTAAAATTGAAGAAAATCTATACCTCAGGGTATGCACGAATACCATGGAATTATGCCTAGAACATTTAAAAAAAATATTCTTTCTTGATTATATTTATTTGAAAATAAAATAATATAAATATTATAAATAAATTCATTTAATATAATTTAAGTTTTTTAAAATAAGTATAACTAAGATAAAATATTTAAATAAATAAATTTCTAAAAGATTCGTATTTTTTATTTTAAAATACAATAAAACAAATATATAAATAATACAAATAAATTATAAAAATTAAAATTTAATATAATTTAAGTTTTTTAAAATAAGTATAACTAAGATAAAGTATTTAAATAAATAAATTTTTAAAAGATTCGTATTTTTTATTTTAAAATACAATAAAACAAATATATAAATAATACAAATAAATTATAAAAATTAAAATTAATAAATTGTTCAGCAACATGAGGTATTCATTTCTTTATTTAATATTTTTTGTTTTCAAAATATTTAAATAAAAATGTATTAACATTATAAGATAAATTATTTTAAAATAAATATAAGTAAAAAAAAGTTATTTACAATATTTATATGCTTTTATTAAAATATTTAAAATAATTGTAATGAAGAGACTGTGTAAATTATAGGGGCTTAAGAAATACCCTATAATGCTGAACAGATTTTAAAAATATATCTGCTTTCAGTTAAGGTCGCATTCAAATTCTTTAACTGATATTTAAATAATTTTTTTTATGATTTTATTTAAAAAAGAATTTGTGGAATAATCAGAAAACCTTTTCTCCATAGATAGAGCACAGATATAGATCCCTATAGTACATGGAGTTCCCGCACAATAGCGAGCATTTATCACCCTTTCAAATCCCGCTATTCAAATCCTTTTTCATACCTTTTTTTTTAATGCCCAAATTGCCAACTGGGCGATTTTATTCATGAGCAGTGAAACATTGTTCAACTCTGATCCCGATTGCCATGTTCCTCTCTCTCTCTCTCTGTCTCTTTCTGTGGTACTGTCTATCTCTGTCTCTCTTTTGGGTTTTCGTTGAATTTATGGTAGAACAAGCACTACAATAGTTTAATTAACATTAACGCTGACGCCGACTACTGATGGCAATAAAAAACCATTAAAAGGAATTTATTTTAAGGACCGAACCGGCTATAAATCACATTACACGCTCCCATAAAAGCAACAGAAATCTGAACAGTAACTGAATGTGGGGAAAGGGGAAAGGGGAAAGGGGGAAGGGGATAAGAAGGAGGAGGAGGTGGAGAGTATGGTTGCAGAAAGCTCTGCCTGTGGGGCAGGTGCCTTCAACTGCTAGGGGCGTGGCAATGGGCGTACTCTACTTCGTCTTTCAGCAAAGTGAGCAAAGTGCAAAGTGAGTATATTAGCTTGAACAATGGATATGTGGAATATATAATATACAGATACCTAGCAAAGTAAGCTCTACCTAAGACATTAAAAGCATAGTAGTATAAATTAATGCAACAATTATAATAATAAATCCAATGATATTTGAATTTTTAAAGTAAATTCTATATTTGAATTTATTCCAGATAATAAACCTGGTTAAAAATAATTATTATTGAAATTGTTGAAAAAGTTTACAAGTATTTTGGTTATTATAATCCTACAGGATTGACTAAAACTTATAGATATATGCCCGCAAAGAGCATGATAAATCATGAAAATTCTATATACAAATCAAATACTAAAACGAACAAGTTTTGCTTTGGGAGAGCTGTTAGATCTGCTCGACAGATTGAACAACTTATTATATGATTCGTTCCTTTGGATCTGAACCTATTTTATAATCTACCCTTTCATAATCACAACATGACCGAATATATACATTTTGAAATAATTGACAATGGACGGGTATTTCGGAGTCGGTTGCACCCTTACACTTTCTTTCAATTTAGTGTATCGAAAAAATCAATGCAATGTTTGCAAAAGGTAGAGGGAGACAGAGAGAGAGAGAGAGTGTGAGACTGAGACTGAGCTAGCATACATAGTAGTAAAAATTGTTTATACGCATAGTTTGTTGCCCCCCTTTGGATTTGCTTTTTGTTTCTCTTGTTTTTTTATATCATCAGCGTGTTGTGTTAAAAGCGTTGGCATTAAAAATTACGAGGAAAAGTTAATGGAAATACCGTTTTGATATTGCCTAGGGTAGAGCCTAGTTGCGTGCACCTAGTACTCCGATCTGGCCAATAGAGTCGAGAGTTAGTAAAAGTTATAGAAAGTATTCAAAAAGTCACTTATTCGAATCAAATTTTGTACATAAAACATAAAATATTCCTCTGCCTCTTTCTCTTCCTCTACCTCTTTCTCTACCTCTGCCTCTACCTCTGTCTCTCTGCTTTGTGCTCTATTCGCAAACGTTTTGATTACAGCATAAGCAGTTTATAATATCAGAATTCAGTTGAAATAATATGCTCTCTACTCGCATAAGAAAACAACATTTATTTTTATGTTTATCCTTGTATCCCCCTCTCTCTCCCACTCTCTGTCTTATTTTCTTTTTGCCAACGTCTCTTTCGCTGTCTAGTGGAGACAAGTGGAGTGTATTGAAGCATCCTTTCAGCGGATATATATGAAACAATACAACCATTAAATTGACTGGCTAAAAGGAAACACATTGATTTGCCATTTTGAGCGCAAATTCATGGCAATAAAATCAGCGCAAAGTTTGCTTGTCTGCTTCTGCTTCTGCTTCTTCTTCTACTGCTCTTTCTTCCTCTTTTTTAATGCCACTTTCAATATTTGTTTTAAACTTAGGGGAGAGAGGAATGGGGCGAGAGTAGTGGAGCAGGAGGTCTGTTTCCCTCCTGCTCCATTGTTAGTTGTGGTTGCTGTTGCCTTTGCCCTGTCTCCACCCCACACACTCTCCCTCTCTCTCTCTCTCTCTCTCTCTTTCGTCATTCTGTGTGAAATTGTAAAACGCGTTGTGTAATCGAAACTTTTAACGATTTGATGCGATTCGAAATTGTGTAATATGAAGGCACTAATACTCATCCAAATGGAAATCGAGTGCTCACACACACACACACACACACACACAGACAGACAGAGGCACACACATGGGTGTGCAAATAAATAGCATTGGGTATATCCTCCCATTGAGGGTCCTTCAGATACATTATACAGCGCTAAAGCTGCACTACACTCTATATGGCAGGGCATATCAATTGATGAGTTGATATACAAAGTTGTGTGGATTTTTCAGAAATTTTACTCAATATTATTTTCGTAATATATGTATAACAAATTATATATATAGTTATAGCTATAGTTATAGATATGGGTAAATCACTTTATTTATATTAGAATTATAGTTATTGGATATTAAATATAATTATTATAGAAATATATATGTATATAATAATTCTTAAGTTGAATTAATATTTATTTTTATTCGTAAACATTCTTTTTATCAAAAATTATTTTTTATCAGTATACTTATCATATAGAAATCAATATTTAAGATTAAAGTTATCTAAACTAAATTAAAAGGATATGCGAAAACTTAATTGAAAATGTAGTAATATATAAATTGAAATTCCATTAAAATGTTATCTAAAATACAACTTGCAAGAGATACGCATATTAAATCTAGAAATCAATTGAAATGCTTCAGCATAAACTTTATTCAAAAGCTAAAAGTGACTTAAAAATTCGTTGTCGTCCAGTTATTTGATATTCGGAATTGCCTTGGAGCTGCGAAAAAACCAATCCATGTAATTCGACGACAAAGATGTGCTAATAAATTTCAACTTAATTTCCGAAATGTGCATCTAACACATAAAAAGCTGAACACAAACACGAACAGGCGTTGCTCCCTCAAAACTGAGACAGCGACGGAGACTGCGACTGCGACCGAGACGGAGACGGAGACTGCGACTGAGACTCAATCGCCAGGCAGCAAAGTAGCCTGTAACGGAAATGAACAAGAGCGAGCGGGATTGAAATTTGGGAAAGGGGCAGGGTTAGTGTGAGCCCAAGTGCGAAGGAGAGGAGAGGAGAGGAGAGGAAGAGCTGTGTCAGATTGAGTTGCCAGGCGGCGTATTGTTTTCGAAGCGTTCCAAGCTGCCGAAGCAGGCTGAGGATAAGAGTGTGTGTGAGAGAGCGAGAGAGAGGGAGAGACAGCGAGGCAAAAGCAAAGCAGGCGCAAAGTTTCAAGTATGGTTTTTGCATAAAACTTCAATTTAAATTGACATTTGAGTGGAAAGTAATTGCATGATATGCAGGGAGACCATAAAAAAGGCAGGCACCATCGACCGGGCTGTTACTTATGGCTCTGCAAATGGATGGGGTAGTCGGGGCTGGGCGTGTTTAATATATATGAGCATAGCGTTTGCAGCTACTATTTTTAGGCATTTAATGTTATTTTCAAGCTGCCTCACTCCCACTCCCATTCCCACTCCCACTCGCACTCGCACTCCCAATTCCAGTCCCCAGTCTTCCTCTCGCTCACATTGTCTGCCTATCTCCTTCTCTCCAATTTGTTTTGTCCGCATCCATTCATCCATCCATCCATCTAAAGCATTGCGGAAGGCTCTACGTAGCTCATTATGCGCTCGTTTATATGCCGAATTTGTTGTTGTGGTTGCGCCACCTTCTCTCCTCTTCGCACTCTTCTTGTTGTTGTAAAGTTTGTGCACATTATGAGGGTCTGAGTCTCGTTTTTATTTTCGAGTACAGCGTAACTGTATGCGGGCAGCACTCTCTTCGCTTCCCCTCGTCATCTCTCCTCTCTTTGTCTTACTTGCAAATTAAATGCCAATAAATTTGCATTTTTTTGTTGTTGTTGCCTTGCAGAGAGATCTCAGCAAAAGTGTCATTTGGGAGGTGGGCACACACACACACACACATAGAGTCGCACACTCCAATTGGATTTCGTGTTGGCAAGTTTTCCAATCAAATTGACCAACTTTCAATGTTGGCAATAAACGTTGTTAATTTGTTTTCCATTTCAAGCACATTCATTTATTTATTTATTCATTTCCTGCTGTACTTCGCCCCATTGTTAGGCAATTGTTTAGAATTTTTATTGAGATTAAAAATATATGCATGGCTCGCCATGTTGTTTGTGTATTGTGTATTTTCCGATTGGGGTCTAATCAAATGTCTTATCAGACAAGCAGAAAGCCCAGACGATTTCAATTTCCGATTGTAAAAGATTAATTTACATTCATTTCAACAGATGTTTGATAGACCTTGACTTAAATATGTCGAAAAATCAATTTATAGATGAGATTCGAGATGGATTCGTGAAAAGTTTGTTTAGATGATGACATTCTCATGGGAATTTTATAAGGTTGGAAATATGGAAATAACAATGAATATCAATTGAAGGTCACACTCAGGTATACAGACTATATATCCAGGCTGTCTCTCTCTCTCTCTCTCTCTCTCTCTTCTCTGTCTTTCTCATTTATATAAATACTTTTATATTTTATTTAAATGTATATTTCACTATATAAACTAGAATACATTTTTAGACATTTCATATAGTAATTATCACCCATTCTTTTATAGTAATGTTCGCACTGCAATCTCTTCGGCTAACTATCCTCATCCAAAGATTCGCTCTCCATATTCGCCTCGGGCGATTTGCTTTTTGGCCACATCATTTCCTGGAGTTGGCTAACGTGGCAGGGCTCCAGCTGCTGCATGCAGCCGTAGTAGAGGATGTCCGAGATGAGCTTGCGAGCTAACAGCTTCTGTCTAGGCTCCAACTCATCGAACTGAGTGAGCCAGGTGTGAGCGAGTGCCTCGGATTCGGAGAGAGTGGATAAACGCTTGCGCTGCTGCCTGTTGTTGTTGTTGTTGTGGTTGCTGATAGTGGAGGAGGAGGGAGAGCGAAGCGGAGAGGTGGCACTGTGGACTGTGGAACGTAATTCGGTTGCAGTAGGTGAAGCAAGAAATTCATCTTTGACGGCAGAGCGACGCTTTTTATGCTGCGATAGAGACAGAGAGAAAGAGAGTGGAGAAACAACGAGAGAGAGCGAGGCCGAATGTTAGAGACAGCGAGTATAAATCGAATAAAACTCAATTACCAAAGCTTCAGGCGGAATTTCAGAGTCTAAACTGTTAGATTTTCGCAAGATCTGGCAGGAGCTGTTCTCCTCTTGTCCCTCCAAGAAGCCCAGTAGTTCAAAGTACCAGAGTGTCGATTCGAACGGATCATCCTCGCTGCAGTGGTTGCGTTTGCGCAAATCTCGGCGAAAGTTTGTGCGAAACGAGTTGATTTTCTTTACTACGAGAGCGCGATCTGCGTTCGGCTCGACCTCGCGCAGCTTCAGCACCAGCTGTTCGTAACCAGCTGATTTCAGTGCCCGGCTACTGTACTCCGGACTCTTGACCTTCCATACAGCGGGCAGCGAGCGATAGAGCTCCAGAAACTCCGTCCAGAATTGTCGATCGCGTGAGTTCATTTCGGATCCGCGCATCCAACAACAACGCCTAAAGTTGTCCACAGCTCGAACTCGCGCGCAGCACTAAAATACACAAAAGCGCAAGCTTGCATGCGCAAAATGCAAAATGTGAAGAGAGAACAACAACAGCAGCATGCCCGATGCCAGATGGTGGAAAGAGAAAGAGAGAGAGAGAGAGCAAGCAACAACAATAACAATACGAACTGATGCTCAGCAACTTTTGTTGCTTGTGCAAGCATTTGCGCTGTGTGCTTTGTGCCAGCATTCGCGTTGCTGGCACCCGCTTGTGCTAAGCAGAAGAAAACAGCAAATACATAACCATGGGTGTGCATGTGTGTGCGTGTGTGTGTGCCTAGGAAGTGATTTATGCAAAGAGAGCAAGAGAGTGTGTGGAGAGAGCGTACATAAGCACAGCAGCTGTTGTTTTGGCAGTCTGCTGATCCATTTTCTGCGCTAGCCGCAATACACACACACACACGCACATGTGCTTTCTTGCGTATGTATGTGTGTATGCAAATGTAAGCAAAGGCGAACGAGTAGCTATCGATACTTTTCGTGTCACAGTCAGCTGTTTGAAATTGCAGCTAAAATATAATTTAATTTCAAAGTGAGCAAAAACAGGAAAAGTTAAATCTCAATTAAGTTGCTACAGCTGGTAGCTTCCGAATCAAGTTTTCAGATATTGCAATTACTTACGGTTTGACCCTTTGTAAAGTAATTTAAATAACTGTATTTACAAGGCAAATGGCAAATATTGATGCCGCGAGGACATTTAAACATGACAGCAAACAAACAGAGCGCACAACGACCAACAGGATGAAGACATTATGCACTTGTTTTCAATGATGTGGCAGAGCGAGAGAGAGAGAGAAAGAGAGAGGGAGGGAGCGAGAGAACGAAGAGATAAAGGGAGTGCGAGTGAAAAAAGCGAATTGAATTGAAGTGAAACTAAAGCCTTTTGCAAATAGTTGTTAAAATATGTCAATAACCTTCAGCCCCGGCCACGCGCCGAATGGCCACATCAGAGCAGAAACTTGGCCTGGCCTGGACCAGACCTTTCGACGGGCCCAGCTCCAGCCACAGCCAAGAATTGCTAACGGGACATTGGTTTGCCCAGTGGGCGGGGGCGACAGCACGAGAACGAGCGAACGACGTCAAGGAATGGGAAAGGGGGAAATTGGAAGTGGATGGGGCAGCGACAGAGGATGGGCATCTTTGGGGTAACTGTATACACGACTAAGCGCAGAAAATGTTTAATTAAATTCCAGGACACATTTGGCATGTTACATTGCTTTGGTCTGTCGAACCGCACAGTCCACACACACTTTCAGTGGGTATTCGGACTCGCCACGGACTTCCGTCCTGTTTATCCTTGTCGCAGCAAACTAACTAACGCAAATTGTAATAAAAATACCAAAACGTAGCAAAAACCAAGCAAAGCAAATTATGTGCCCTCTCTCTCGCGCGCTCTCTCTCTCTCTCTCTCTCTCTCTCTCTCTCCTTTGGCTAAGCTATTGACATTCTGCTGCGGTTTCTCGAATACAATATTGGCTCTGACCAAGATCCTGTTACAGCAGGACTCGCCTCCTCCTATTGATATACCTTCTCTTAAAGAACATTTCTTAAAGTCTGTAAAGAAAGTTCTGAAAATTGCGTAAAGAAAATTGTGTTTGATGAAGGTATATAGAGTATTAATATATTAATATGTGGTTAAGAAAGTTAATTCCTAAGCATAAATTATGTATAAATATACATTTTATAAATTAAATTAAGGTCTGAAAGTTTATAAGTTTGACTTTTATATGATATTAAAAATTGAATTAAAAGAATAATGTAATATCTTTGAATCAACTTAAATATTTACATAGATTACATATTATATGGAATACAAACGTAGTTATATTCATTTGAAGCCTTATGCAAAGTAGGTCTTATGTAAGAATATAATATAAAAATTATTATTTTTATAATAATTAATAATATAATAATATAGTAAAAAAAAAACAAATAAAATATATTTACTTCCTTCTATTTTCTCTAATATAATTTACTTACCTAATAAAAGCATTTTAATTATATAAAATTTGTGTAAGCTTTAAATGTAGTCTTAAGCTTTAGAAATGGATTTACAAAAATAAGATTCTAATATCAATTTAAAAATAATTCATCTGCAGATTTAATATAATAATAATATATTATAATGTATCTATGAATATCTTAAAGCATATATCATATAAATCATAGATATTAGATATTATTAGATATTATAAATATTACAAATAAAAAGGCATTCTTTCTAAATTCTAAATAATTTAAGAATTTAAAGACTAATATACTCAAAAGAGTATATTACCCTATATTCTATTCAATTCTTAATATATTATATTTAATTAATATTTAAAATTTCAGAAAATTTGAAAATTATGTTACTAAATAAATGTAATAAATTTAAAAATAAGAGAAATGAAAGTAAAACAATTGATTAAGAATTTGAGTATATTTTATTTACAGCCAAAGAAAGAAAACTTCACTTAAACACTTTACAGATTTTCATAAAAAAAAAAAAATGTTAAAAGGGAAGGAAAAGAAAATTTGCTATGGCCTGGAGCACCGGTCTGAAACATCTAATCAAATAAGCCAGCAAATTGCGCTCGGCTCGCCGCTGCTAACTCGAGTCGACAATAAAATGTTATGACCATACGAAAATTTCAGTATTTTCTTCTAAGTTTTCTTCGTTGTGTTTTTTTTTTTTTTTTCTTTTTATGTAGCTCCATTTGTAAATCTGAGAGACGGCATCTGTATAATGTGATGGCCTTTTAGAGGCCAAGTCGGGCATTTAGGCAGCGCTTTTTTATGGGCTATATGCTTGAGTCGACTCCGACTCCGACTCCAACTCCGACTCCGCTCTCGACTCGGCTTGACTCCACTCGGTGTCTGTTAATGATTGATAAACCGCACGGGACCAATCAACACCCAAAGACCAATCCTATGGTTCGGCGTCTTAGAAAAGGCGTGCAAGAGATACAGAGAGAGAGAGAGAGAGAGAGCTGGTGGAGGAGGCAGACGGGGCCACGGGGGGTACTACGGGTATGGGGGCTTTTGAGATGTGCATCAAAAATTGGCCACATTGTCGTGAGCAGCTGTGGAGGGACTGTAGTTGGCATAAGTACGGGCTAGTTGCTATACCAGTTTCTTTATTACAAAAAGGAGCTTGGGTCAAAACCGCAACAACAACAACAACAACAACAATAGCAGCAACAACAACAACAACATACGGGCAGCAGCGAAATCGCAGCCAGCAGCGACGTCGTAAAAGAAAACAATATTGTAAATAAAGTTTAGAGCTGAAGCCCAAACGGGTTTTCAAGTTAACCAAATACAACGAAAACAACAACAACAACAACAAAAACAACGAAAACAACCAAACAGCCCAAGCAACCAACAACCAACCCAACAACCGACCAAACAACCAAACGTCTGACCGACCAACCCAACATCGTGACTGCTTCGCGTTGTTATTGTTGTTCTCGTTGTTGTTGTTGTTGTTGTTCTCGTTGCTGTTGTTGTTGTTGACGTCTTGGTCTTTGATGACTTTTTAACCAAAGTTGTTGCCTGTTGCCTCTTGTTGTTGTTGTCGATTTTTATTTATTTTTTTTTTTATTAATTTTATTTTATTTTTTGTATTTTGTATTTTGTATTTTGTTTTTATACCCTGTAGTTAGCCAAAAATCTGTATAGAACAAGAACTGCATATATGTATGTAGTTGCATTAGCTACAAAGTGGAACTAAATGAGCAATCTGGAAGAACTCGGAGAACATAGCATCTATAGATAATACATGTGCAAAATTAATTCTTTTTTTTTTCTATAAACAGAATAAGTAAGATAATTCCAACTGAAAAATTGAAGAACTACAATACCAAGTTTTATAATTGCATAATAATTGGATTATACGAACCTATACTAACCTCTAGGAACTCAGAAACTATAAGAGCTAAATGTGTAAAATGTTGAATGAGTGCCTAGATTATAATTTGAAAAAAACATGTTCTTAAAGGTATACACAAATGTAAAATCAAACTGTAATCCTATTTATAAGATAGATTTGAGGATAATATTGAGTTAGTCAAGAAACCTAAGAATATTTTGCAAGTGGACTCAATCATTTTAATAAAGATTTGCATTATTAAATGCATTACATAATGCAACAAGCTCATCTGTATTTCACAAGTGAAATTCGACATATTAATCTGCTAGCCAATCCTAACTCAAGTAACTCAACAACTATAAGAGCTACACTCACTAAATCTTATATGTAAACTTCATTTATATTGATATTTAATAAATTACTTTTATACATTCATCTTTGACATTTAACACAAAATTAATTCTAACTCTATGAACTCAAAGACTGGAATAGCTACAGTCACTAAATTTAATAGGCGTATTACAAATCGGATTTTATTAATGTTAAAAATTGTACATGGCCTATATGACAAATTTAAAGTAAACTCAAGTTACTCAAGAGCTATAAGATTGAAATTGACTAAAGTCTGAATAAGATCTCTATATTAACAGTACTTTTAGAGTCTATATAATAATAATAATAATAATAATAATAATAATAATAATAATAATAACATAATATTAACAATAATTAATCAAGCATCTTAAATTTACAATCGCAAAATTCGATTATTTAATTTGAGCTTTTTCCAGGGTATACGCCAGTCAAGCGCTCTTGATTGTGCTTTTGTTTTTGGTTTATTTCTTTTACCATAAAAGCAGTTAAACCACAAACCACATCCATTGCCGTAAAACTTCTTGTTCGTAAACAACAAACGCTCGGACTGTGGGACAGACGCTTTGTTGTTTGGCTGGCCCCAACTGGAGCTCGGGCCCCAGAACTGGGCTTTGCTGTCTTCTGGCCCAAACACCATGAGCATAAACATGAAACGAATCTAAGTCAAGAAACAGGTCTCGAAGCCATGGCTTAGACTTTATCTCCAGTCTGAGCCAAGAACTAACCTAGGTCTAGCAACTAGTTTGACAACGTTGTTCGTACACTTCATTTTTTTTCTTATTTTTTTTTTTCTGTCTAGTATGCGGCTATGTGTATATTTTTTATGCACATGCTTATGGCTTTTAAGATAAAAACTATTATGATTGCTAAAACGTGCAAAAAAAAATATATAGAAATAAATAAATAAAAACAATAACAGCAGCCAGAAAAAAAAAATAAACAAACTCGACAGCTCTACAAATGGTGGAGACGAAGTACATTTGCACTCAAGCACATGAACAACAACCAGGTGTGTGTGTGTGTGTGTGTGTGTGTGTCTGACCGAGACGTGAAATTTATGCTCTGGCATAATTAACTTCAAACATGATCTCATAAATTCATCTCGCGTTGTTTACTTTAGGCTAAGCTCAGATCTTTGTTGGTTCTGCCTCTGCCTCTACCGCTGCCTCTACCGCTGCCTCTACCGCTGCCTCTACCGCTGCCTCTACCGCTGCCTCTACCGCTGCCTCTACCGCTGCCACTACCGCTGCCTCTGTCTCTAGCTTTAGCTGAAGTGGAGCACACAGCTGAGTGCACTCCAAATCTGGGAGTCACATAAAACCACTACTCATGTCCAAATGTGTGTGTTTGTGTGAAGAGCTTGGTCCATTTCCTAATTTCCTGTTCCTCATGTGCGTGATCTATGCAAAAATATTTGATAACATTTTCTAGAAAATAATTAAAGAAACACATTAATAATGCAAGAGCTTCCACGTTTAGATTACTCTAAATTATTAAGATCTAAGATTAAGATTAATAAATGCTGAAAATGTAAAATATGAATATTATATTACAGAAATAATTCTATTGAATGGATTCTATTTCAGTCGCCTAGATAATTTAGGAAAATAATTAAACTAATGAATCCATGGCATATTTACATATATATCAATTAGAGTTGTAGCTGATATGACATAAAATTATAGTTATCTATCTATAAGCCTGCAAATCTTAATGATATTGTAGCTCTCTCAGAAACTCGTAAAAGTTAATTCCTACAATTCTTATATTTATTTACTACAGATCTTAATATAGTTTTTATATAATAATATACTAAAAATAATAAATAATATATAATAATATAAAAATAATATAATAACTTAATATTGTCTATCTAAAATAAATGTAATGATACAATATTAATATTGGAAACATTTGCTTTCAATATAATTTTAATAAAATAATTTGAATATAGTTTCGTATAACCTAAAAATATAAACTCTAAATAAAGTATTAGCTAAATGCAATTCAACTAACTCAAGAGCTTTATAATTAATAATGACTAAATTGGATATATTCGAATTAGGTATCATTTTAATAATACATTTATATCCTGATTATAAAACATTGATAAATATAAAATTGAAAAACAAATAGTGCTAAATATTCTAAATTAAATATGTACATACATATATTTTTAAGTATAAAATATGTTTAAGCTATTCTACACTTAAGAAACTTGAGATCTTTAAGAGCTGTATATATAATTGTTACTATGTTAGTTTTTTTAAATAACAATATTTATTAATTAAATATCATACATTAATGTAAAAAATGTATAAAGATGGATATCCTAACTCATGTAACTCAGCAACTGTTTAAGCCACATAGAATAAATGATATATATTTCGTCTCTCTATAACATTTATATATACAGATCCAAATCATGATATTATTAAATGCCAAGGTTGAACCTTAGAAACTCAATCATCATAGAACTAAAGTCTTAAAATGCGATATTCCTGTATATTTCAGACTGACATTTTTACTGTTAATTCCTTTTATATATATTCTTTTTAGAGGGTGCACTATTTCGTAGGTGCTCGTCAAGCTTTAAGATATAAAAAAAAGTAGGAAGTGCTCTAAACAGTAACTTCCTGAATTTAAATCGCTCGACTCACACTCACACACACACACACACATAAATAAAGATCGAGAGTGGAGTAGAAAAGGCGATATAGAGAAATCATTGAACGAATTCGACAGCTAAACAAAAAAAAACTGTAAAATTTATTGCACTTTTCCGCTGACGGTCGGCCGCACAATCCTTTGTGATGTCCAAAGACCCAGACCCCAAAAAAAAAAAAAATTGGAAAAAAAAATTAAATTTATATATATGTGTGTATGTGTGTGTGTGTGTGTGTGTGTGTGTAAAAAACCGGCCCCCGATGCTGACCCGAGCCCAGAGCCACTTTAGACTCGCAGCACAATGAAAACTCTTTCAAATGATTCGACAAAAAATAAAAAAAAAATACGAAAAACAAAACGAAAAACCTGAAACCAGAAACCCGATGCATACAGCCATATGTACTTATAAAGAAAAATAAATACATTTTTCACGAATTAACGTGCCCATTCGAGCCGAACGGCCAAAAGGTTTCTATAATTGATTTCCAGCGTTTGCCAAAAGGAAAACCAAAAAAAAAAAAAAAAAAACAATTCAAACCAAATGTTTAGCTGCAGCGAAACAAGTGAAACTGATCGACAGAGAGTTACCTAGTAATGGGAACATAATCTGCTTACCTCTTGCTTATCGCTCTATAATAAGCCCCTTTTAAATCTGTAACTGTAAACTGTCAGCTCTTGAAAAGAGAAAAGGCCGATTATATTCTGTGCAGAAAATTCTTATCTTTGTCTTTCTTTCAAATTCTCTCTTTCTGATTTCTAATTTGTTCTGTCTAGCTGAGCTATTTCAGTGTCGCTCTGTCTCTTACTCGGTATCTCTCTCTCTCTCTCTCTGTCTCTTGCTCTGTATCACTCTCTCTGTTTCTCTCTCTCACACACACTCTCTCTCTCTCTCTCTCTGTCTCTCTATATGTATCGAAGTCTCTTTTCCCTTTCAAATTTTGTCTTTCCCTATCTCTCTCCATCTTTATAGAGAGAGAGAGTTACTCTATCTCTCTCTCTCTCTCTCTGTCTCTGTATCTCTGTCATTAACCTACTGATGCTTTTCTATGCGATTCTCATTAGTATTTGAGTTTCAGTAATGAGAATACATTAAATTTCTACCTCTCCTACGATACCTCTCATCTCTAGTCACCCACCGTCTCTCTCTCTCTCTCTCTCTCTCTCTCTCTCTCTCTCACGCGCTCCCTCTATCTCCGTGCCCCATCTCCCCCTCGCACTCCTATTTCTTTGTGTGTCTCTCTCTCTCTCTCTCTCTATCTCTCTATCTCTCTCTTTCTCCCTCTCTGCCTGCTTCAGGTCTGCCTTGCCATAAAAGGACTCGCAACTCGTTTACATACATCTACCTGAACAATCGGAGATCATATACGGTTCACCTTAGCGGATCTGGCATGCTCGTAACTCCCTCACCACACGCGCATTGCAGGGCACTTAAAAAGGTTAAAAATCGACCATAAACAACGACAAACAAAAGCAACAACAACAATAAAGAAGCAGGAAAATACGAGAGAGAGAAAAAGTACGACCATCAACACGATCATCAACGAGAACCATAAATAAGACTTAAATGGCATGAAAAAAAAAGACTACAACAACAACGACGACGACGACGACGACGACTGCAATCAAAACGCATGCTGCGGCCATTGCAGCAGCAGCAACAACAACAACAAAGGTAACCACAGCAAACAAAAACAGACGAAGAAAGAGTAGCAAAAAAAAATGTTAAGAAACAAAAATAATAACAACAACAGCAACAACAAAGCCAAAAACCAAACGAACTCAGCGAAGCTATATCGACTATAAAGGCAAAAACCAACAACAACAACAGCAGCAAAGGCAGCAACAACAACAACAACAGCAGCAACAACAACGCCAGCAACATCAGCGACAGCCAGCCGCACCTTCAAAACAGACAGAGAGAAACATACATACATACATACATACAAATATACTCATTCATGTGTGTGTGTGTGTGTCATATCTACCATTTCATATACATATCTACACACACACACACACACACACACACACACACACACACACACGTACATACTGAGCTTTGG
Source organism: Drosophila stalkeri (assembly GCA_035047405.1). Taxonomy (NCBI): domain Eukaryota; kingdom Metazoa; phylum Arthropoda; class Insecta; order Diptera; family Drosophilidae; genus Drosophila; species Drosophila stalkeri. The sequence continues at coordinate 6,143,050 of JAWNPR010000149.1, read as the reverse complement.
CTCTTGTTGCCGTTCAGCCTGCAGTCGCAGTCGCAGTCGCCATCACCGTCGCCGTCGCCGTCTCCATTGCTGTCGCTTCCAGCGCTGATCAAGCGAAGCCAACAGAGAAAAAAAAACAACAACAAGCAAATCAAAAGCAACAACTATAAAAAAAGTAAAGAAAAAGAAATGGCAAAAAAAAAAGAAAAGAAAAGACATATCAAAAAGCGACGCGTGTTGCCTCGCGTATATCTTTGACTCGATCTTCTGGCCGCTTGCCATACATCCAATCCCAGTCCCAATCCCAATCCCAATCCCAATCCAAATCCAATGCGACCCACTCCAAGTGGAAGTTACAGTTGAACATGCGAGAGGCCAAAGGGCACAATGTTGCCTTGAGGGCGCTTAGCTGTGGGAGTGGCAGCTAAGCTGCCAATGGAAAAATGCTTGTAACTCCAGTAGATCTTAAATGCTCGTATGTAGATATCACAGCTAATGGGGCTGGGCTATACATACGTAGTTTTTAACAAATCATCGAGGTAGAAGTACACACATACATGTAATTATATACCCCAGAGTCTATTTGGAATGAGAAAGTAGTAAATGCTTAGAGCAATGATTGTTGCTATCCAATGAAATATAGTTGATTCTAGTATTTCCAGACTATGAAACTCTAAGAAACTTTAATAATAAGACTATGTTATCTCTTTATATCATTTTAGCTTTAGACAAATATTGAACTGAATTTCTAACTTTTGGGTCTAAAGAGAATCAAATTATATATGTATATATGTAAAAATGTATATTTTATAATTAATTATTAAATGTTTATATTCTGGATGGTATTTAAAAGATCAATCATTTTTAAAATTATGCATTTACCTATGTATTCTATATTTATGTCTATCAATATTATAGTTATGTAAAATATAGTACATTTTATTTAAATATTATATTATATTATATTTTATTATATTATATTATATTATATTATATTATATTATATTATATTATATTATATTATATGCTTGTAATTAATATTTAATAATATTTAAACTATATCTGTTGGTTAAATTAAGTGAAATATTCTATATCAGCAAGATATATTATAGCTTAGTTAGTTAACGTAACTTAAATATTTTAGTTAGACTATCTCTGAAATACAATATTTTTTAATTAAAGTATCTTTTATATACAATATCTTGCAGTTGGTATCTTTCAGATACAGAAAATTTCACTTCATTTAACCAACTGATATAGTTTAAATAAATATTCTGTATATAGAGTATTGGAATGGTTTATTAAGATTAAAGTATCCATTAGTATCTCTTAGATACATTACATTTTTTAAGTATCTATCAAATATAAAAAATGCAATTAAAGTATTTATAATATATTTTAGTTTACTTAAACTTCTTGTCTGATTTAGTATCTGTTAAAGGGGATTTACCCCCTTTTCTTTTCAGTATCTAAATTCCTAACCATAGATAGTATATCTATGTCAGCCAAATTTGCAAGTAAGTTTCAACATCTCTGTACAAGTATCCTCCTAATTTATAGCAACAATTTAGAAATGCGAATAAATCTGATACACGAACAAAATGAAACCGAACTCAAATGAAATATATCTTGCCAAGCTGTTAGATAATACGTGTTTTCGGGAACCACTGCGAACATAAATCTCCAGAGCTGCGGACAGAGCAGATCAGCATTTGGGGAGAAGCCCGCGACAGGCACAAAAAAATAAAAAATAAAAAAAATGTAAACCAGAAAGACCTCTCTCACAAAAAAAAATAAAAGAAACCCCATGCTGATGATAATAAATTTACTTCTAAGCAGATGCTAAAAACTTTAAAAACTAAAGAACAAATATAAATATGCGCTATGAGAATTAGCTCATCTTAAGAACTAATAGATAAATTACAGATGATAATAGTTCTAGGTCATAAATTACAAAAAAAAAAGACAGAAAAATATAGGAATAGTTTTGGCATGAAATAATATATAAGTGTATAAATTAAGTTTTTTTTTTTATATATATAACATATATTGTAGTACATATAGACTAGTTATCGATCATTATCTGTTATCGATTATGTTTTGCTATGGAAAAGTACAGGCTTTTCAAGTTAATTCTTAAGTCATTTCAAATTGTATTATATCATCGTCCCAATGTTTTTTATTTTTTGTACTTCTTGTTTTTTTGGTGCTCTTTTCAAGATCAAACTTCGATTGTTCACCAAAATTGTTGTTCAAGATCTGAAATGTAATTTTCGGCTATGTGCCCGCCGGTCTATCTGTCTGTCGGTCTGTCACTCAATAAACGTATTCATTTGCTTATGCCGAGGCACAGAGCAGAACCAGAGCCAGAGCCAGAGCCAGAGCCAGAACCAGTACCACTACGCAGACCCTCTCAAAAGTCACTCCAGTTGGGAGCTCTATCGTAATTGCGTATAGCTTCAAGTACAATCGCAATACATTAAGCTCTAATTGACAGATGAACTGGCAGCCGAAGACCGCGAAGCCAAAGGGGGCAGAGCCAGCTGCTTAGCTCCAAAAATGTTTGTGGAATTATTATGTGTATAGAGATTACATATATATATATATATACACATGTGTATCTAAATGTTTGAATACATATGTATATATCTGCTGAGACAGATAAGTACGTGAATTATTTTGTGTCAAACACAATGAGAGTGCGAAATTACGTAAGCACTTGTCGATTGTTCAGATACACTAAAAGCGCATTGCGGTATATGCGAGTTGTGAGCAAACTCGTAACAGATAATGACAGACGAATACTCTATAAAATATGTGTATATTTATAAAGGGAGAGCGAAAGAGAGAGAGAGAGAGAGAGAGTACTAAGACAACATAACATAAGATGCTAAGCAATATATCAGACAATATAGAGAACTAATTCTATAAACACTTGAGATATATACGAATATGTACATATATATATATATATATGATTGAAAGTTGTTAATAGTATATCTTAGAGTTAAAATATTTTGAATTTATCCATAAGAGAGCAAATATTGAATATTGTATAGAAAATATTGATTTAATTGTTAATGTTAACTAGTAAAACTTCTTAAGTCAAGTTTGACCAACTATAATAAAATATATTTTAGTATGTATATAAAAATTTATTTTGAATTACAATATAATTAAAAAATTAAACATATTATAGTATATAATAAAAATATTTGAATTTTCAAATTATTATTATACACTATATAGTAATAATATATTATAGTATATATATAGTATATAATAAGAATTTTAAAATTCATGAAAACACACATTTATGCAATAATGGAACTAAGATTAAGTAAATTAAAATGAAGATTATTTCAAGAATAAAAAAATTTTAATTTAAAATTTAAAAATTTAATTTAATTATTATTGTAAAGATTGTATACCTTTGTCTATTCTACAGTTGGAAAAATTAAATTTCATGATTTAAAAATGTTTTTAACTTCTCTAAGAACTGACAAAAATAATTTATTAGCATCTCAAGGGAAGATGGGAAACCATTTCAAGAGTTAGAATCTTAAATTTTGGTTTTTGTTTATCTGCTTGACTAATAGACCTATTATCTATTATACTATATATTACATAATAGGCTTATGTCCGTGAATTAAAATATGAGATAATTCTTTTTGTATAAAGTTGCTTTTGCAACAGAAAGGAGTATTAAGAATACGGATATACCCAACTGAAATTGATGTTAAGTTTCGCTATATACTGGAATATACAAACATATATATATATATATATATATTTGTATATAGTACATATATACATGAATTTATACATCAAAGATATTCTCTATTTATCAAATGCAGATCAAGTTTCAAATCGAATATCTGAGAAAATTAATGGTGTGTAGCCCTCGCACCTGATCTGAAAAGTCATAAAAAAGAATAAAATGAAGACAGACAACGATTCCGGAGCTGAGGCAGAGTGGGATGAGCGAGCTCTGCTCGAGTGCGGCTAATGGCTAAAGTTTTTAGCACAGGGCACATCCATCTCGAAGGCTTTATGGCAATGGCAATGGCAATGGCAACGTATCAAATTTTCAGGCAGCCTGCGGCCAGCAGGCATCGCCTGGGCTCCAAAAATGTGGCAAAAGGCTGGCCAAAGAGGCTACAAAACAACGCAAAAGTTAATTAAACTTGAAAATAATAAAAGCAAAAGCAAAAGCAAAGGCAGAGTCAGAGGCTGTGGCAGAGGCAGAGTCAGAGGCAGAGGCAGTGTAATAATAAAACACAAAAAGTGTACAACTCGAGCTCCCCCTTAGGGATTGGCATTGCAATTGGACGGCATCAAGGATGGGGTGGAGGGGGTGAGAGCTGTGGCATGGTCCATCATTAGCATATCGCCCTCGGCGCGAAAAAGGGTTTGCCATAGCCAAGTTAATCGCCAGCTGATGCCGTTGACAGCGCCGCAGGAGTGGGGCTGTGGGCAGGAGTCGGCTTCATATTGACATTGACCCGGACTCCGCTTTCCGGACGCCATTTCTCCAGCTCCTGACCAGGCCTGGCCTGGGCATTATCTGCAATCGCGGACTGCAATAAAAGTGGACAATAATTAAAACTGGCAATGACAGCGCGCGCGACTCAGCTCCACAGCTAGATCAACACGGGCTGCAAATGTGCCACATCATTCACACTGGGGCAGCGAGAAAGTCAACAGCGTGGCTCGCGCCTGAGCTGAGCTAATCGGAAAACTTGTTTTCCAGAAAGTTCACTTGGCCAAGAGAGTTCTCGAATAAGTGGAAGACATCATGTCAAGCGCATCTGTAATTGTGCTTTGCTCAGTTAGTTTACTTAAATTACGTATATATATATATATATATTTTTTTTTTTTTTTGAGGTAACAAAACATGACTCAAATCTAAACTTTGAATGCTAAAACTTCTAGTAAAATATCTTAAGTCAAGAAATTTATTTTGTATATAAGTATATTTTGTATAGTTCTATTATTGTAATATAATGTAATATTTATTTATTTGTAAATATTCATATGTATACAGAATTTTTTTTTTTACTTTTTTTTTCTTGTGATAAAATTTTAGACAATTATTTTTGGTATTTTTAAATAATATTAATTTATTTAATATAGTACAATTTAAGTATCAAAAATAATACAACAACAATTGATAACTCATATATTTACTATTATGTTTAAAATTTGTTATTTTAAAATAATAATAGAATTATAATTTATTGTATTTTTAATTAAAATTAGCTTTACTTTATTTTTGTATTATAATTACTCTTTGATTATTAACACTATTATTAAAAATATGAACACTATTCTTATTATTTATGCATCAATATTGTTATTAATTTTGCATTAGTAAATTTATTTTATTTTATTATTTTTTTTATAAATCTGAACTTTATTATACATATTAGTATATATTATTATTATAAAATAATATTCTTCTATACAAGTAAACTATACAATACAGTTTTACATCATTGACTGATTTTTAAAATTTTCTTTCTCCAATCAGGGCATATTGAATTTGTGATTTGTTTAATGCAAAGATTATATTTTATATGAATAATAGCATTACATATATATATATATATATATTTAATATATTTATATTCACATTTAGATTTATATTTTAATTATTTATTGGTTAGATAACTTGTGATGATATTTTATATATGATTTTCATTAGTTTCTATTTATTTAAATATTTTTATTTATATTTTCCAATTTTCTTTTATCAAAATTGTATTTAAAAATTACAGTAATTTTTGTTATTCTTACTTTTATTATTTCTTCAAATACAGTTATAATTTTTTAATCAAATCCTAATAGTTTTATAAACTCTTATACAATTCTTAAATATTTACATGTATATAATATTTAATAGTTTCAAATTTGCATTTATTTAAAATTTATTTATTTTATATCTCAGCTCTTAAGCCCTGTTAGCTTCATTCAACTTGCTCATTCACAATTTCAAATAGATTCTAACCCCTTTTATCTTGCTACCCCATCAGCTTCCCCTACCCCTGCCCATGCAGCTGCCCCTCCTAACAGTTCTATTCATTCAGCGCTGACCGAAAATTAAGCGAAACGAAAAAATTGATATAAAAATTTATCAAAATTGTTTTGGTTTTATTTTTTTTAGTCCTTTCTTGTTTTATTTTATTTTTTTTTATTTTTATATTTTCGGGTAGGTTGTTGTTTGAATTTCTGCAGGTCCATCTCTTGCACTCTCTCCCTCTCACCGTTTCGCTCTCCGCATTTAACAAATAAGCGTAAAAATCTTTGCCGTATACGCTCGTAAAAGGGATTTCGTTTTAATTACATGCGAGTTTTATACATATATATATATACATATTTTTTTTGTTGTGAATGTTTCCGACTGTGAACAGCGCATTTCCATCCAGTTGATGACAATAAGTCGGTGGTGCAACCAGCTAGAGAGGCGCCCCGCCGTCCCTTGGCCCTTGGCCCTTGGCTCCGGCCGTGGCCCCTGCCTCCGCATTGTTGACTTTTATAATTAAGGCCTTTGTGTGTGCGCGTTTCCAGCTGATGGAACACCAGCTCAGGTCCAGATCCAGAGCCACATCCAAAGCCAGAGCCATAGTCAGAGTCAGAGTCAGAGTCAGATCTATGCCCAGTTGCAAGTCCATTAAGAGGGGCAGCAACTCGCTTACCTGTGTAGCAGCAAAGCAGAAAAGCGGAAAACACTGCGCAACGCTCATAAAAAGGATTAATTGTGCGCAATTGAAGGAAAATATATTGCAGCAAAAGGTTTTCCCTAACTTCTTCCACCTTGGCTCCATAGAAAGAAAAACTTTTTGTGAATGTCTCTAGCTTTGGCTCCCTTTTTCCTTTTTCCTTCTTCCCTGTTTTCCCTTTTCCCTTTTTTCCTTATGCCCAATGAAATCTTTTCCATTGAATTATGCAAAATCATTTAAATGCGACGCACAAAAAGTTTTGTGGCCCAAAACATCTCTCTTGGCGACTTAACCACTTGGCATGTGTCTAAGGATCTTAATGTTATTGTTGTTGTTGTTGTTGTTCTTCATCATCTTCCTCCTCTTCATCTTTACCATCGTCTTCCTCTGCCAGTTGTTTTTGTTGCTATTGTTTGTTGTTCTTGTTGTTGGGGAAAGAGCTTAAGTTCATAATGCTCATACACACACAGAGAGAGAGAGAGAGAGAGAGAGAGGGTGGGACGAGGCGAGGCGAAGGATTGTAATGCTACAGCTTCAACTTCCAACAATTGCCATTACAAACCCAGACTCTTACCCTTGCCTTGCCTTTGGTTGCCATGCCTTCAGCGCCCACTATTTCCACATGCGTTCTTGGGTTAATTGCTCAAGTTCAAAATTAAAATATTTATTACAATGAAAAACTTTGGCACTTTCGACGACGCCACCAAGACGATGACGACAAACAAGCCAAGAGGAGCCAGAGCGTAGCAGGAGGCGGTGCAGGGCAATGAGCACAAAAGGAGGATTATGTCTAATTTGCAAGTGCCTTTCGCAAGAGCTCCTCTGTCCCTGCTCTGTAAACATGTAGTTCACTCTTTAGCTGCCTCACTCACTCCCTCACTCTTCCTCAGCCTCAGCCTCTCTCACTCCTTCGGATTTCGAAATGTGGCAAATGCTACAAGTTCGACTTATCGACTAGCTTAACCAGACTGAGCCAACAAATTACTTGGCTAATCCCTCAAAAACACTTACAACATCCAAAACGTAATCCTCAGCGAATTCAAAGGTCTTTCGCAAAAAGGGAATTAATCAAGGTTTTATCAAGTTTCAAAGTTTGTGTTTAGTAAATAAAGTTAAATCTATCTGCATGCCACTTTATCTACATTTTAAATATTTACAAACAGAATGGAGGTGCATTTAATGTAGGTTCATTTAGCTAGATTTACTCTAAACTCAGCTAGTTTAAAGTTTTGTCAAAAGTTTTCCAACTGCTAAAATCTATAAAGCACTTTATCCGCATGTTAATTTTAGACAATTCATGAAAGGTTTAAATTTGCCAGCCATTTAAACAGCATGATAATTGTTGAAGGCAAGAGAAAAATACATATTTGTATCAATGTTGTTTTATTATTTTTAGAATGGCTAAATGCCATAAAAGAAGAGTTACAAAATACTTACTTAGCCATCATTATAGAATCACAGATAAAAATCACAAAGCTATTTGAACCAATCCAGTTACAAGGCACTTAAACAACATATTAAACGTTAACAGCAAGATAGGAATAGTTTTTAAGTATCAGGATTAAAATACGATATTTAGAGTTCTTGAATATATATATATATATTCTCTAGAAATCTACCTCAGTAAGTAAGATTTATAAATATTTTCAATAAATTTATAGTCTATTCGCATTTTAATAGAGATTGGAACTGTTTGACAAAAACTGCAAGACACTTTAACCGCGTTGCAAGTATTAACATTACCTTACCTTATAAGTATGTCTATTCAATCATAATAGACAGCTTTAAGATGTATATGAATTTCATTTAAGAAGTGATTTAAAGCTAAAAAATAAAAAAAATTAAAGTGGAAGATAAAGTGCCTGTTAAACATCAGATTTAGATAGGTCGTAAAGTGCTCTCTCTCCCTCACCAACTCTTACTTCTTTTTTCTTGCCCGTACTCCTGCTCCATCCGTCTCTCTCTCTCTCTCTCTCTCTCTTTCGTCGCTCCATTCACTTCGTTTCTATAGTAAAAAGTGAATTGATATCGAATACAAGAAGTCACCCAATCAATCAATATCTAAGCTTCCAATTCCAATAAGTATTCATTACTTTCGCATGCGACTGTAAATCGTGAAATAAAACTAGAACATTTTGCTTAGCCACATTTGATCAAGTTGAGAGCTGCAGTAAAAGTTTAGCTGCGACCGAGTTGGGGCTGTGGTTTGCAGGGAGGGGGGGGGGGGTACGAGAGCCATTAGAACAGGTGCTGCCCGAGGGGCTCTGGCTGCAACGAGTTACCCTCTCAATCTGCCGTGAAGATAAAAAAGCAGCTAAACAAAACAAAATACTTGTTTGCCAAAGCTTTAACGTAAAATGTAACATGCGGCGCTTTTCATCAGCTCGTTTTCTATTTTCCTTTTGCCCATTTTCTTTCTCTATTTTTTGCTTCTTTTAAGCGTTTTCTTTTCGGGGTGTATTGCAAATTTTAAACGCATGAATAGTCAGTTAGATCCCCCGAGGGCTCTATGTGGGTTTATCTACAAGATACAGCTGGGTGGCTGCTAGCAGAGGAAGAGCGAGAGGGCGTTAGTCAAGAGAGAGGGAGAGAGTGGGCTGTGGGTCAGAGTGAATGGCCAGGCATATCCGCTGGCAGATGTTTTCCACACACAGCAACCAGTTACACTCCAATACCCTGTAAAAAGTGAACGACGAGTAGAGAAAGTATTGGTGGATAGTTTTAAGAGGTGACTATTCTTGAAAATTTAACTTATCAGACTAAATAATATTTATTTTAAATTGTCGAACAAGTCAAGTAAACTGCGTACCTTTAATTTAAAAGGCAAGAAATACTATTAATTTATTAATATTATTATTGAATATTTAATTATTATTCAATTTAAATTAATAAAATAATAATTTTTTTTCTATTTTATATTATTATTAAATTATTATTGATTAATTTTTAATTAATAATAATATAATTTATTTAATTTAATTTTTAGATTATTATTAATGATAATATGATGCTTGTTTCATAGATAATCTATGGTATGGTTTGAGTTGCTCCATCAATATCATTCTTTACACATAGATCGATATAAGTAAATATTTTTTAAGAAAACAATAGTTAACATAACATATTATAATAATAATATATCATTGATTTTTTTTATCAAAACTATTACCCTATCTCAGATTAATCTCTTATTCGAACCTTTTCAAATATTTTTTTATTCAGTTCAATTGTTTTAATTTTTATATCGTATTTAACTAATGAGTGGATCTATAAAACAGAATCTCAATTATGGACTTGTTCATTGCTAATTTTAAACAAATCCAGAGTATTTTGAGTTGGTTTGGTTCCCCGAAGATCCAAATAATAAAATTTGTAAACTATTTATAAACATTCACATAATACTTCGAAAATAAATTAATCAGCAAAAATATTGACAAGTAGACACAAAAAAATAAAACGTTTTCATTTAGAGCCATTCGACAAACTTATCTTTTTCCGCTAGGAAAAATATGTCAATATACGATCAAATAAATTTGCCAGGTTGAACTATATATAATTATGAAAAAAAAATATATATATATATATTATATATAATATATTATATATATATATATAATATATAATATAAATTATATAATATATAATATATATTATATAATATATAATATATAATAATTAAAATCTATGTACTGCCAGGGTATCTGACAGTCAGTATTTAATTAGATATATATTGATTTTTCAACTGAAACACGAATCATAAATTTGTCTCCCAACTGAAAGTATTTCTTTCAGCTAGGATATCTGGCAGTTGGCATACCCCTAGATTACCTAGTGCAGCATCCATTAACTTTGGCGTTATTCAGAAACAAAACAACATGAATAAGAACAACAACAACAACAACAACAACAACAAGAACAAAGTGAATAAGCAAGTGTTGCGGAAATGATTTGGCGCTGCTTGCAACACGAAGAAGACGAAGGGTTCATGTCCTTAGTGGCAGGGCCCGTGGCTCCCGCTGTAGCTGTCTCGCTCCCACCTACCATAGTTCGCCCCCCTCTTGACGATTCGCCACAGTTTTTGGGGCATGAGCTGGTGCCACACGTTTTGGTTGCATGATTGAAAAGTGTTTTGCTATAAATTCAACTTTTCTATTATCTTTATCTTATGAGCAACACGCGCTGCGCGAGACGATGGAAGCTGCGAGCTGCAAAGGTGGGAGGATGGCAAGGTGGGCGTGGCAAAAAGTAGCTGCAACGTCCATTATATAGAGATTCGCAGCTGGTAGCAGGCGTTGCATGTGCAGGCGATGCCTTCCAATTGGAAATTGAAGCTTCAAGTTGGAGTTGCAGTTGCAGAGCTGCAGTGGAGCTGGAGCTGGAGCTGCAGCTGGAGCTGGAGCAGAAGTGGGAGCTGATGCTGGGAGTTGAATGTGCTGCCAGCCGCTTTCATAATTGTTTCCTCTTGCTGCTGTGGCAGGAAACTCAGTGTGGCACTGTGCAACAGCAGCGGCAGGGCGTGCGGGGGCGGTTGCTGTAAGCTCAAAGCACTGTTGAGGGTGCCACAACCTTTGAAGAAGATGAACGCACTGCACTGCAAGAAAACAATGTGGAAATATATTTATTTATAATGTGAAATGAAAAGGAAAGGATCAAAATCAAGGAAAGATAAATGTCACGGAAAGTTTGCTCTAATTTAATTATATTTATTTTTATTTTTATTTTTATTTATTTGAAGTGAAAGGGAAAATTAAATGAATATATATTTCAAATATGTTTTAAGTAAAGAGAAACTCTAAATATTAAATATTTCCATATATAATAATAATAATAAATAAAAACTCTAAATACTAAATATTTGCATATATTTTTCTTTAGAGATGATATAGAGATAGAGATATACATATATCTGTCAAATTGTACGAAAATTTGGAAAAATATAAATACATAAAACTAAAGATTAGTTTAAAATTGCATTATATTGCATTAAATAAAATAAAATTTTAAATTCCATTATAGAAATATATACAACAATAAATATAGATACATAAAAAATAAATTTACAATTGCATTATGGAAATTAAAATTTTTAAATTTGAAAATAGATATATATACAACAATTTATATTTTTTATCACGTTTTTGTAAAATTTAACAGTTTCTTACTTAATTTAAAGAGTTTTATTTTTTTTTTAATTTGTAATAAACAAATCCATTTACAACCTAGTTTGACAACTGTCAAAATAAAAAGAAAAGGATTTTCAATAAAAATGAAATATTTATTTATAAAGAAATTTTCTTAAATATTTATAAAAAAAAAGAAATACTTTTGTTTGTTATAAAAATTAAAATACAATTATTTATGAAATACTATATATCAGTATTAATTTGTAAATAATATCAATCATTTTTATAGATGTCATAAATAAGCCATAATATATTCCATATTATATTATATCGAATATATTCTATATTATATTATATATTATATTTCTTATATAATTCTCTATATATTCTTTTAATTAATTAAAAATCTAGCCTTTTGCAATTCGCTTTCCCTCAATCTTCAGATTATTTCAGTTTCATTTGAAAATAATTTCTTTTATCTAAATCAATTTATGCTTGCTGACTTATATCAACCAATTTCTTGCAGTGCATTACAACACAGCGGCATCTACTTCTTGACTACTTCAGCTACTTTTTTGCACTCCGTCCGTCTGTCCGCCTGTCCTATCGCTCATCCGTTCCCATTGCCGACTCCTCTTTCGTCATTATCGAGCGGGTGAGCCAGGCGAGTGAAATTTTGCTGTTATTACTTTTTATGACCCAACAAGATGATGCAGTTGCCACCGAGAGAGTGTGAGAGGGAGAGCGAGACCGAGAGTGGGGTAGAGATGGGGCAAGACTTGGCTCTTAAAATATAATTTTAGAGTGTGTGCAAGAGAGAGAGAGAGAGAGAGAGAGATAGAGAGAGAGACAGAGAGTGAAAGAAGCTGATGGAGTAAAACATCAAAGTGAATGGCACTCTGTCAGGCAGCAAGGAAGCTGTGCGCCCAAGTGACTGACAAGGAGTCACCTGCTCCTGCTCCTGCTCCTGCTCCAGCTCCTGCTCCTGCTCCTTCTCCTGCTCCAGCTCCTCCTTCCTCTCTCACTCACTCTGTAACCACAAGCTCAGCTGTTGAAAATTAAAAACGCATTTTTCGTCCTCACTCCTGCTTTTATTTAATTTAATTTCTCTTCCTTTTTTTTTTTTTTTGGTATGTCAACTCACTTAGCTGCATGTGTAACCAGGCGCTGCCTCTGCTTCTGCTTCTGATTCTGCTTATCCCATCTCCATATTACATCCTGCTCCTACTCGTCCTCCTCCTGCTCCTGCTCCTGCTCCTGCTCCTCCTCCTGCTCCTGCTCCCTCGCATTCTCCCTGGCAATTTGTCAGTCCTTTTATTGCGTAATTGATTTAGTAAGCGAGGCCTCCCCCAGCTCCGCGCAATCCATTTACAGTCGTTAGTTAATTAAGTTGAAGTCAAATTGTAAGGAGACACCCGTTAACATTTTTTTAGACTTTTGTATACCCTAACTGTTGAGTGGAAAGAGTGTATGCAGCAGTTGCTTTGTTGAAAATAATTTTAAAATATTTTTAAAATATTTGTCTTAATATTTATTTAACTTATTTTTAATTAATTTATACTAATTTACAGGGTATTCAATGAGCGTATGAACTGGGCTGAGGCTTAATATTATGTTAGTTTTTGTTTTTTTTTTTTAATTAGGCCAAACAGCAAAGTTGGGCAGCATTTTCGTATCAAAAACAAAAAAAAAAAAGTTTGCCAACTAGTTGTTAGAGTTCTCCTTCTCCTTTAATACTCAGCTCCAGCCACAGACCCAGCCCCAATTCCAGCCCCTGCCCCAGCTGTCATGGTCAACATGTGTGGCATGTGGCAGCAAAAGCTAACACACACACACACACACACACACACACACACACACACGAAAACGGCATCCATTTTTAATTATTTTCACATTTATGACACGCGCAAAAGTTCATTTGTTAAAAACAAAAATACGAAACAAAAACGAAAACGAAAAAAAAAATAAATAATAATAAATTAATTTTTCACTTGACATGCTCATTTTTTACACTGTCCAACACACACATATCAAAAGGTGTTACAAACTCTGTCTCTGTGTGTGTGTGTGTGTTTTTTTTTTTTTTGGCTTTTAGTTTTCCCCGAATTTTTCTCATGTTCAAAGAACTTTTTTGATAAATGTAACGAATTCAAGGCTATGAAATTCGAAAATAGCTAAATATATATTTTATTAGATGTAAATTTGATTTTCGAAAAACTAATTGCCTGAGCTGTTTTATGCACGAATGATATATGCAGAGCATAATAAAAGACGAGATATAATTTATATATATACTGAGAGTGAATATATATATATATATATATTATATATATATATATATATATATATATATATATATATATATATATATGTATATATATATATATATATATATATGTATATTATATATATAAATGTCACATAAATTCCGCTAGACACGTGCTGAATGTGAACACAAACCTTGGCATGATTGATTCATTATAATGACAGACTATTTGTGAACGAAATATGCTAAACATTAATATTATTATTTATATTTTTATATATGTAAATAAATAAGTAATTTTGTTCAAATAGTGAAAAGATATAGATAATATAGTAAAATTATATAAAATAACTAAATAAAATTAAAAGATTCGAACTGCCTGACGCTTCCATCCATTATTTGAATTTGTGTATAATATTCAGATATTGCAGTGGCTAATTGGTAATATTTATCTTTTGCCCTTAGAATCAGCATAAGACTTGAAATTCAAAATATATTCAATCATATTTTCGTTTAGACGAAAAACTCTATATTCCTTAGTTAGATATACAAAGTTTCATTTTCGAATAGTACACAGTGGATTTCGGCTATAAGTTTTTAATATTATTTTATTTTTATTTCATTTATTTGTTTTTTTTTTTATTAATATTAATTGAATTGAATTTTAATAATATATACAAATTGAATAATATTTAATATTGCTAATAAGCACATTATCAAAATAAGAGTAGCTCCTCCACATACCTATATATGTATTAGTTACTAAATAGCGATACTCTCCCATTTTACAGCCTTTAAGTAAACGCATAGAATGAGAATTCTGACTTTTCTCATTTCTGTTGCCTTAGCTTAGCAACGCTCCATTAGTCGACAGCGTAATGTGAGGATGATGGAATGAGAATTTCTTCAAGTTAATTCCATATAGACAAACGGTTCATAAACCTGAAATGTTAGACATTATTTTTTTCTTAGCTCAATTTTTGCAGAGTTTTAAGTAGACTGTTCTTATATCAATAGAAATAATAGAAATAATTTCTAAAAGATTCCTCCACAAAAAAAAAAAAAAAAAATTCAAAAGACTCGAGAGCGAGATATGCCCAACACATTCTTCGGATTGTTTTTAGAATTTTTATCTCATATGCTATGAAAACTTTAATAGCGCTCTTTTATGTTAGATCCATCTTATTATTACCAATCTTATTATTAATCCAACTTCTGTTAAGATGTTTCCAATTGTGATATATTTACACTTGAATTCATATCAAACTAAGCTCAGCTCTCTAGAGAACTGCATTTAATTAATATTTAAGCTGCAATCAATGGAAATCAAGATGAATAAAAAATGTTGGGAAAATACTCATAAAAAACCCTATAAAATCTAAAGGAAACAAAACTCAATTAAACAACTCTCATCTCTCGCTCAAATAAAATCGGATTAAGCTGAGAAATTTAATATTATTTTTAATTGAGAAATTCAGACACTATAAAAAAAATTGAAAAAAAAAACTCTAAAATATATAAAGTTTGGTTCATAAAAAGTATTACGAAAACATGATGATAAATAATTAAAGCAAAGTTTTTGCACTCGCCAGAAACTAATTTCGAAATATAACAACAAATAATTGGAATAATCTGCTGAAGTATTATCAAAATAAAAAATAATTAAATAAAACAAGCTAGAAAAACTAACTGAAATCAGCTTTGCTCCGCTACAATTTCCAGCTTAAAAATTTCCCCTACTCAGAGCTGAGAGAGCAAAAAAAAAAAAAAAACAGAAAGAGAAATTTCCATTTGAAATTTTGCACAATTCTGATTCGAGTTGGGTTTTTGGAGTTGAATCGAGTTGAGTTGCGGGAGTAGTTGTTGGCGCTGTTTGTTTTGGGGATTTGAACTTTTTTACGCTTGGCATATCAATAAAAGCGCTAAAGCATAGAGCCAGCGGGTCTGGGTGGTTAGCTAGATGGGTGGTTGGGTGGTTGGGTGGTTCTAGTGGGGATTAGTGGTTTATTGTGCGGGGTCTTTGACTGCCGCCACGAGTTCAGCGCCATTTTGTTTGCCTTTGCCCAATGAGGCAGTCACACTCGGAGCAGTTGCTGCTGCCACTCAATGCTTGCCTGCTTCACCACACACACACACACACACACACACACACCTATACACACACACACACACACTAGCTTACAAAAGCGCGAACATTCCACTCGACGTCTCTAATTAGTAGAATTTAATCTTCACACTATGGCAACGTCTAAGCGTATCCCAGTTGACTGCCACGCCACCCACCCACCCCCCCCCTACTCACCCGACCGCCAGCGCCTCCTTCTGCTCATTATGAAAAATTTCAAATTAAAAAGAGGGCGCAGGGGGCGTGGCACGGCGCTGCTGCTGCTGCCAAGCGAAAAGTTTCTCACAAGAAGCGACAGCAGGATTTGCATAAATGCCACAACACGAGCTATGGAAAGGGGCCACAGTTACTGCTCAAGTGTGTGTAATGTGTAGTGTGTGTGTACGTATGTGTGTGTGTATCACACATCATGATTACATAATTTAGCTATTAAAACAGGGCCAAGCGTGGCGGGACGAGGGACGCGGGACATCGAGGTCGGCGGCTTATTTATGCTTCAACACGCCATCTGGCCCAGCTTCAAAGGTTGCGTATATGGCTCCATGGCATCCAAGGATTCGAAGGCTTCGAAGGATCTCATCATACAACATGTGCTCTTGATTTACTCATTAGCGTTACTTTTCGCTTCATAATAGATGCTCGCACAACAAGCTAGCTACAATGCTGACAGCTAACCGCAGTAGCTGCTACTCAGATTGCCCAGATATACACACATATATATATATATATATATATATATACATATGAATATATACACTCTCATATACATATATACATATATACATATATATATATATAAATGTATTTGAATGTTTCCATTTGCCAACCATCATTCTCTGCATTCATAAGCAGCTTAGGTGTATCCTTTATAAAAATGTAATTGTGCACGCACGTGTGTGTGTGTGTGTGTGTGTGTGTGTGTGTGAGGGTGTGTGGGTGTGTGTGTGGGTGAGGGTGTGCATGCCTGTCTGCTTAAGCCCTAATAATCCCCACTATTTGCCCAAAAATAATAAATGCACGATATGTTCTTATAAACTCTCGCCTGCTCTTGCCAAAAGTCACGAACGATTTTTTAACTTTTACCTTTTCTGATTCTTTTTTTTGGAGTTTCACTTTTTTCTTCTGTTATCTTTGATGCTGCGCCTGACTTGGGCTGCTGATAAGAATTTAAAAGAAATCCTGCTTTATTTTATTTTCTAATGGCCTCTGCAAAGCATTTGAGTTTTCATCAATATCAAAGTTAAATTGAAGTGCGCTTAAAATTTTTTTTCCATTTAATATTTTATGTGAAAGACAATTTCTGATTTATACAAATTTTACAAATTTATTTATTATTAAATTT
Source organism: Drosophila stalkeri (assembly GCA_035047405.1). Lineage (NCBI taxonomy): Eukaryota > Metazoa > Arthropoda > Insecta > Diptera > Drosophilidae > Drosophila > Drosophila stalkeri. The sequence continues at coordinate 6,125,493 of JAWNPR010000149.1, read as the reverse complement.
ATCATAAGTAAATAATCAAAACTTAATTCGAATAACTAAATAAAATTACTCTCGTTATTTATTAAATATTATAATAATTAATCAAAGAAATTAAATCGATAAAGCCAATTAAATTTATTTATTATAATTCTAGAACTACTAAAAAACAACCTGCTTTACAGTTGCTCAATATTTATTGAAAATGTAAGTGAATAATATAACAAAATAACCTAAAAAATATTGAATACAAGTTGATATGTGGAATATAAAATTATATTAAAAACTATTATTTTTAATTAGAAATATATTAATGAAGCTTACAAAATAATGAAATGAATGACGAAAATAAAAAAAAAAAAATAGTGTGAATATATTTTTATAAAATATTATTTACTCTTCGAATTCAATTCTTCAACACAAAAACTTAAATCAGCAAAAATTAAAAAAAAACAAAAAAATTGTCAATTTTTTAAATATAAAATCAATTTTGTTTTACTTTGCTCAGCAAACTTTTGGTAAAAATTAAACAATTTTAATTTAGGCAAATTATTAATTTTAATATATTAATTTTGTATACATGTACATATTATATATTCGATATATACTAAGATATATAAAACCTAAGATTGATTTTACTATAACTTCCAATATATCATCATATACTCTCTCAGTTTTTTTAATCACATTTTTTTTTCAATTCCAAAGCAATTTTTAATTACATTTTGTTAAAGTCTTAATATTTTGCTGAATCATGTGGTAAACCAATGTACAATAAGCACATTAAAACCCCTTTTGCCCTACATTTAATGAAATTAATTTCGTCACTCTCTCTCTCATTTCCCCCCTCACTCTCTTCCGGTTTCTTTCTGTGTCTCTCTATATCTTCCATAAAAATCTCTTGCATTATTTATGCTTGTCATTCACAGTAGTGGAATGAATAGGCAATTGATAAGATCGCCGAGCAGTGGAAATAATAGTTAGAATAGTATGCTGGGGGCGTGGCAACTATGCAAATATTTACCATTGCTAGATAAGAGATTTTTGTTATTAATAATTTAGGCGCAATCGCACACATTTTCCACCTCACGCACTCAACGCAGCGCAAAAACGTTGGAAAATTGCTCAATTTTCCGTGCAAACTAAGTAAGAGAGAGAGAGAGAGAGAGAGAGAGAGAGAGAGGGAGTGAGTGAGAGGGTGCCAAAGAAAGAGAAAGAAAATTATGCTAATTTGCAGCAACTATCACTACTTAACATCAGCCCCAACAAGAACCCCAACCCCTCTCGCAAAACTTGACGTCAGCTCAACGAAGTAACCTAATTAATTTGTGGCACTCATTAGCAACAATTGAAAATGCCACAGCCAAAAAAGTAACAACAACAGCAACAACAACAACAACAACAATAATAACAGCCAACCAACTCCCCCTCAGTCAGTCAACAACTTGGCCGGAAAAGTTGAAATGTTTGTAACGAATGTGGATTATTAGATGGGCCAAACACGCCCACAAAATATGATATTAGTGTGGAATAATGAAAGAAAGAGAGAGAGAGAGAGAGGGAGAGAGGAAGAGAGTCGGAAAAACTTGATTGTTACCGAAATAAAGAAAGAAAGAAAGAAAGAAAGAAAAAAGAAATAAGTTTGGCAAATTAGCTGGTTCGCTCAAATACCCTACAATCACCACAGCATTTGGGCATTAAAACTTTGCCCAGCTTGAAAAATAAGTATATATGAAATCAGAAAACTACAAATACAAAAGGAATACAACTAATTGAGGCATATACGTCATCTAATAACTTGGTATTAGTAAATATAAATCAATATTTCGCTGTGGATTAACTTAAGTAGAGTGTTTAGCTATGCGGCAGAGCTCAAGTACTATAATTATTATGTCATTGTATCTGGGAAAGCTGATATTATAATTTATAGGAATATAAATTAATGTATAATAATATTTATTATTATATTTATATGTATTGCATATTTAACATTTTAAGACAGAAATATTGATAATATTTTTTTAAGAAAAACAAAAAATAAATGAATCCCTTTTTACTAAAAAAAATAAAATATTTCAGTATCATTAAATTAGTTCAATTTTCTAATTAAGTAGACTTTATCTATTCATTAAAATAAATGTTAAAAAAGTAATCAAATAAATATATATTTAAAAAATTAATGTGACCAATGTAAACACAACATTTTTTACTTTTTACTTTTAATCAAATCTTTAACAAAAAATAGTTTATCTTAAAAATAAAAAATCAAACTTATCAGAGAAATATTCAATTATTAACTAATATTAAAAGAAAATTTATTTTTTACCTTTTTCTAATTCTTTTTATATTATCAATATGAACATTTTTTCCTGCAAACATATTTAAGCATTTTTAACTTTCAGTCAGTCCTAATTTAATTAAGTATTTTTATGCAATTATTAATATTTTAAAGCAATATAGATACGTATAAAGAGTTCGATCTGCATGCTTTATGTCTAATAAATAGATATATAGATAATATAAAATTATATATTATAATTATATTAAAATATATATTTATTATCACCACTCACAAATATAATAATCATAAAAGATTGATTAATTTCTCATCTGAAACGTTCCACTATAATTTGAGCTCTATAATAACTATATATAAATATCTCAATATCCCATTTGAAATTTCAATTAAGTGCTCCTCGGTTATTATTTACATTCAACTTCAACGATTATAAAGTAAATTTTAAGGAAGATATATTAGCTATTTGCTGTGGCAGTTCTGGGCATAATTAATAATTTGTTTTCATTAAGCAGTTGTCTAATGAAGACACTTCCTGGCTATACAGAAACTGCGAGAGCTGCCCCGACATCTCACACATCAATTAAGATAAATGTCTATATAGAGAGGGAGCGAGATGCTCAGTCTATGGAAAATGTCAGGAAGATCATTAAGTGAGAACTAAGAAAATCCTGGCTAAACAATCAAACTGAACAATCAATCAATCAATCAATCAATCAGTCTACAAAATGTGTTTAGATTTCGTAATACTTCCTGAGCTCCTAATGAATTCAGTTCTTGATAAAAAAAAACATTTTTTACCTGCTCAAGCACCGTTGACCGTTACTTTTGGCCATCGGCCATGGACTCGAGCGCAGCTGTAGGGCAAATGCAAATATTTATGGAAACAAGAGTAGAAAAAGAAACGAAAACAAAAAAATAACAACAACAACAACGAAATATGTTAACTAATTTTCGGCTTTGGTGCGTTGACGTGTGAAGCGGTCGCGGGAAAAGCCAGCGGGAAAACTAACTGCCCCGCCCACCATTTTTTTCGTTTTTTGGCAGCTCCATCACCTGCTGCTGCTGCTGTTGCTGAGGCTATTTACCTGGCACTATGCGTGAGTCTTGCCTATTCGCAGCGCTGTCAGTCGTCACTCACCTCGGCCCCCTACCTGACATGTTTTCCACTCTCTTTCGTTGTTTTTGTTGTCCGATATGCAAAATCATGTGACCCGGGCCACCGATCGCTATCTGAGCGTTAATATATGCGTGGCCCGCCAAAAAATACCTTTGGGAATGCATAATTCGAGCCACTTTTCCGGCCAGCCACCGGACACTGGCCAACACCAACCACTAAACCACTAAACCACCAGCCAACGGCCAATGGCCAATGGCCAACCACCAAATACCCAACTCTGGTTACATTTTGAGGCTTTGCCACTTCCACATTTTGTTTTGGACTATTTGATAGCGCCTAGCTGGGAATATCATTTAATTAACATTTTTCCGCGCTTTCGAGGCGCAAAATAATCACGCATAGGCGTATGTGTATTATTATTATATATTTTTTTCCTACTTCCTAGGCGGGGTGCCTCCTCATGCTGGTACAGTGGAGCAAGCATATCAATAAATGTGTATATTATTTATATGTCATTTATTTTCATTTTAATTCTTCATTTTACAAAATGCTTCAAAATTAACATAGAATATAAATAAATCAGCAAATGTTGACAATTTCAGATAATAATTTAGAAAAATAATATAATTTTTAGTTTTTCATTTATTAATCATTTTTTAATTTAATTTAATTCAATGAATATATCATTTAATTATTCATTTTACATATCTGCTAATTTGTAAAATAAAATATATATTGCAAGAAAAATGTTCCTATTTCAAAAAATTTATTGAGATTGTAAAATATTAATTTATTTTTACTTAATTATTATTTATTTAATTTAGTTTAATGAATTTTTCATAACATTTTTTTCTTTACAAAAAAAAGATGTTTTTATGTAATTTGAAGCATGAAATAAAAACGAATATTTTTGTTGTTTCCATTTTATAAAGAATTTAATAAAAATGGCTTAGTTTATAATTCAAGGTTTACTTTTATTTATATTAAATCTTAGGAACAAGTAATGATGAGAATAAAATATGAAAATTCAAAACCTACTTACTTATTTTCTACTTTTATTGAAGAAATATTAAAAGATAAATAAATAATAAAAAAATCAATAACATTATATCAAAAAGATTAATTATCTGACAACTGAAAATTAAATTAAACTTAGTAAATAAATATTAATTTTTTTATATGCCATAGTAGCTATGCCGTCAACTTTACTGAATATATTTTAATTTCCCATAATTTTCATTTGCATAAAAATATTCTATGAAACTTAATTAATAAATCCATGAATTTAATTTAATATATATGTATTTAAGTACAATGAGATACCTATTGTTTGCTTTTATAAAATATTAAAATTTTTGAAAAGTTATTAAAACTTTAATCTTAAATGCTTTACACATTACTTACACATTATAGCATACATCTTCTTTTTTTTTTGTATATATAAGCTTACATATACTTGTTCCACTGTGCAGCAGCTTGTGGCCAGCTGATTTGGTCTATGACTATGGCTTGGACTACGGCTTGGTCTATGGCTGTGACTATGGCTATGACTATGTGTGACCTTTGTCGTAAGTTATGATTATGGCAGCTGGAAACATTGACATTACTTAGCGCTGCTACGAGGCGAAGTTACATAAATTTAATTGTTGGTTCTCTCTTGGTGCTGTTGCCACTGAAGGCACGCACGTTCTGAACTTAGAGTTTCGAATACGGGTTGGGGTAGCATTTGCATTCGTTAGTTGACTCTTGGCCAGTGGTTGAGTACCTGAATAGCTGGCTGACTGGCTAGCTGACTGTTACGTATCTCACGGATACGCATATGAAATATGAACATATATTTGCATTGCCTTTGTTTTGTTTCTGTTTCTTCTTGTTGTTGTTGTTGTTTCTTTCTATATTTCCCTTGATTAATTAGCGGTTCGTCTTTTGAATTTGTCGGTCGAGTTATTTTTGGGGCCCTTAAGTGCGATATTTGTAACACTTTGCTGACTTATTGTTGAGGCACAGCGGATGCCTGGGTCGAGTTCCCTTTGCCCTTCCTCCGATATGGCTAATTAGCCCATTACGCCATTGTTGTTGCTCTTGTCCGACTGCCAAATCTTGTTTTTTTTTATTAAACTTTATTTTATTTATTTTTTTTTTGTTGCTTTGCTTTCAGGCCGACGCACACGTGTTTTGGGCGCTGGCGACTTACAAATCTGCGCAATAAATTCCAATTTGGCGCCCTAATGGATCCTCCAAAACGACCAATTAATTTGGACAACTGAATAGGCCGCAATTAGTTTGGCCGTGGAGAAATATCATATTTACCTAAGCCAGCAGATAAAATACAGATACAGATACAGATACAGATACAGATACAGATACAGATACAGATACAGATACAGATACAGATACAGATACAGATACAGATACAGATACAGATACAGATACAGATACAGATACAGATACAGATACAGATACAGATACAGATACAGATACAGATACAGATACAGATACAGATACAGATACAGATACAGATACAGATACAGATACAGATACAGATACAGATACAGATACAGATACAGATACAGATACAGATACAGATACAGATACAGATACAGATACAGATACAGATACAGATACAGATACAGATACAGATACAGATACAGATACAGATACAGATACAGATACAGATACAGATACAGATACAGATACAGATACAGATACAGATACAGATACAGATACAGATACAGATACAGATACAGATACAGATACAGATACAGATACAGATACAGATACAGATACAGATACAGATACAGATACAGATACAGATACAGATACAGATACAGATACAGATACAGATACAGATACAGATACAGATACAGATACAGATACAGATACAGATACAGATACAGATACAGATACAGATACAGATACAGATACAGATACAGATACAGATACAGATACAGATACAGATACAGATACAGATACAGATACAGATACAGATACAGATACAGATACAGATACAGATACAGATACAGATACAGATACAGATACAGATACAGATACAGATACAGATACAGATACAGATACAGATACAGATACAGATACAGATACAGATACAGATACAGATACAGATACAGATACAGATACAGATACAGATACAGATACAGATACAGATACAGATACAGATACAGATACAGATACAGATACAGATACAGATACAGATACAGATACAGATACAGATACAGATACAGATACAGATACAGATACAGATACAGATACAGATACAGATACAGATACAGATACAGATACAGATACAGATACAGATACAGATACAGATACAGATACAGATACAGATACAGATTCAGATACAGATATTTTCTCATATAAAGATGAAGATATAAACAAAATTATAATAAGTCCTTTAGGTGGCCTGCTCATCCATAAACTCTACTCGACTGTTAACCAAAAACCAGGGTCTTAAGTTGAGCAATTAAATGTTGGCAAGACTTTCGTAAATGGCGCGATAATTTGCCACTTGCTCTGCTCACTCCCAGAGCCTAGTAAGAGCCCGAAGCTGTTGCCAGCACCTGCTCCATTCCCAGCTTCCAGCTCCGGGCTGCCATCTCCCGACTCCCATGTTCCATCTAACACTCGCAATTCGCAGTTCACGGCCATGCCACAGATCAAACGTCAGGTTAGATGAAAGCTTGTGGAATTTATGTAACTAATACTTGGGCCTGGGACACGCGCATTACTTTCAATTCGGCTGTAAGCCGGGCCGAGTCCTTTTCTTGTGCGCTGGTTAACAAGACAAATGCAATTTTAACAGCGGCAAGGACAACAGTCGTAAGCCCATTGATTAATTTGAAATTTATGAAGCGCCCGTAACTTTTGCTTCACGCTCGTCCCCTGAACATATTCATTTTAATTAAACGTCGCACCGGCACAGCGGCAAGCAGCAGAAGTCGAAGCTGCTGCTACTAAGATGCATACTTGACAATTTTGCGTTAATCCCGGTCACGGACCGATCCCAGCGGCCCATAATCGTAAACATTGAGCGTGCGCAAAACTGGGCATAAATATCATTTGAATAACATCCGGTTAGGCGGGAGACCGAGGCCGGTAGAGCCCGAACAGCCAGAACGGAACTCGTACAAAATTTTTGGACTTGGCCACATTCGAACATGCAACTTAATTACGCGTGCCAAGCCAAGCGGCTTTTGCTATTATCATTTAGTCAGCCGGTTGCCCCGACCTCTACCAACGCCCGATACGGCCTTCGCCAGCTCTACCTACCCCCACCTCGTCCCGCCAGAGTTACGTTGATGATAATGTTTTGGACGAGGCATTGGCTGCGCTTAATGAATTTATTTGTTACGCATGGCGTAGTTTGAATTGGCGTCCACACACACACACACACACATACACAGAAAGAGAGAGAGAGAGATGTACACAGCCTCTGAGCGAGAGGGTCCTTCATTGTCCTGCATGGCCTTAATGAAATCCATTATTACGAAAGCCATTTCCATTCCATTCACACACACACACACACCGTGAAACACTCTCGCACAAAGTAAATACACTTATTACGCAAAAGTGTTGTGCGCAGAGACCTGGCTACCCCTGCTCACAATGGGCTACCCCCTGCATCCTGCCAGGAGGGTCCAGGGCCACAATGCGCAAAATGCGAAAGGCATAAAACGCAGCAGGAGCCACTGTATATAATGCCAGACGCTGAGGGTTAGCGTCAAATATATATCCATGCTAAATAATTTCTGTGTCGACTGCGAACCGATATGGATGATGATAGCCGAGAGCGACGCTTCGCCTCGGTCCAAACCGGCGTCAATTGCCACCGTTTTAGAGATGCAAATAGCACACGCCCTTTGACAGCAATTGTTTTCGATAAGTGCGGAGGCCGAGGGGCGCGAGTTTGGCACTTGAAACGCATTCAATTAACAGGAAATGTATCCAGCTTAATGGCCAGCTAAGTTCTATCAATGTGCAATCAAATGGAAAAAAGAAATAGACGAGATTGCAAATATGCTAAGGACATGGAGAAGGGCAAGCAGTGGGAAAAGTTACCAAATAAGTAGGAAACTAGGTAAGAAAAACAATTGGAATTCTGTTCTTCTAACTAAAGTAATATATATTTATGTGTATATATGTCTATATGTATGTATATAATATTTAATTCCTATCAAGTTTTCATATCTTCAGTTGAACTTTAGCAAGGAAGTAAAAGTTGTATAGCAGTCGCATCCTTTTGATGAAAGCTTTGTATTTACAGCTGGACGAAAGTTGACGAAAGTTCATATAGAGAAGTTTAAATACACTTTTCCTAGACAATTCTGTAGAATATATTTAATATATAAGAATTACTAGAACGAATTGCATACATTGAAGATGTTTCCTAGCTCGCTGGAATCGTATTAAATATAATATCTAAAGACACTTGAACTCAGATCAACTTGCTCTGTCTATAAGAAACTTTACTTCTATGAGCAGAAACTTTCTCTCTTCTTTATTAAGAAATATTGATCAAACTGAACAATTTTAAAAAAGACACATTAAAAGCGAAAGCGAAAGCATAGTTTAATTTCTATATAGTTAGCTTGAAACCTTGTAGTATTTGGGATATAGCATATACATAGGTATATACATAGAGACAGCGTAATGCTCTTAATTTATTATATGCAAAAATGTATATAGTAAATGGATTTGGTCTTTTATACAAACAGTATTAGGAAAAACTTAAGAGTATAATGGAACTACTTTGGGTAGAATCAGACAGATATACATGAAAGATCATATTGAATCAGCACTAGAACCAGATACAGATTATAATCACTTCTAAGCTTATCTCTTTATAATAAAGGCTACATATAAATATTCTGCTGCTCGTCTTCTTTATCTCACAATCCAGAATGAATCTTCTACTCTTCTATCGATGGCTCTATCTCTCAATATCTCCCATACCTTGCGAAACAACAGTATAATTATATATGCTTCTTCAGTACTTCCTCTCTAATTCCTATAGACCTGCCACAATAGAAGCAGAACCCACTTATATAACTTCTTTACAGAACCTACTTCTATATGTAACTTCTACAACAAAGTCTTTATAAACTTTGATTCTTCATATACAAATATATCATTCAATTCTTACTTTCTTCCACTTGTTACATACTACTTCTATAAATTTACGATACCCCATTTAATGGTTACAGTAAAATCTTCGAACTCAGTTTTGCTTAACAACAAAGTTTTTCTATCCTGCTCGCTCCCTTTAACTGCTACATTTTCTATTCAATCTGAAGCTGAAGGAGTAAAATTCGTAGTCTAGATTTCAATTAATACATCAACGATTCACTATGTATAACACTCACTCCATCTATTTGACTTTGTTCTTCTAGCAATCTACGAATGTATCTCTCAGCTCAAGTTCCAACTCCAACTCCAACTCCAGCTATAGATCTAGCTCTAACTGGTTATAGTCCAACTACCCCTGAGTAGATGAAGTAGAATAACGAACCGCAAATTCTGGGGCGCAACGTTTTCATTACCCGTGGCGCGTCCTTCCTTCCTTTTCCACTCTACACAAACACACACACACACACACACACACACACACACACACACTCACAACTCTATCATTAAAACTTAAATGACCTTCCTGTCGACAGGCGGCGATGAGGACAACGACAACGAGGACGATGGCGCTGACTTTTACGACGATTCATTTTCTTTTTTTTTTGGTTGCTTCAAACTTTGACTTGTGATATCACACTTAGAGCAAGCAAGCAGCCATCCATCCATCCATCCATCCATCCTTCATTCATTCATTCATTCAATTTCGCACCCTCGGCAGCTGCTTATGACATTCTATTACCGGCCTGCTGTTATATATAACTATGTACAGCTGTATCTAGATGCGCATTAAATGCTTTCTATTTAATGAGTTCTCTACGCTTGGCTGCTGTGCGGAAGTCCTTCGGAAGGACCTGCTCTGCCCCGCCCCGCCCTGCCCCGCCCTGCTCTGCTCTGCTCTGCTCGGCTCTCGCCGAAATTTACATGTTAGTGCTTTCTTTATAGATACTATTTATGGGTTACCGAAGCGTCGTTCATGCCACTTTAATTGCCAGCAATAGCAGATCTTTGACCAAGCCACGCAGCGCGTACTGGACGGAGGGTTCAGCGGGGGGCCAACAAGGACTCAACATATGTCTGACCTAATGGTGGGTTTGTGGGCTTATACAACTCATTTATCATGTGTCAAAATGTTTAACTAAATGGCACTTTGCCGAAAAAACTTTCGGATTGGGTAGTTCCATGGCTCCATGGCTCCTTGGCTCGTTGGCTCGGTGAGTCGGTGGGTCGGTGGCTCGGTGGGTCGGTGGGTCGATGGGTACGGTTGGTTGGTTTCAGTGTTTGCTAAGTAGTTACTTTTAATAGTTGTAGCTGGCTATACAACATAAATAACTCTTGTCTTGTCCACGCCCATGCCCACCTCCACGTCCACATCCACATCCACATCCACATCCACACTGCCTGTCGAGCCCAAGTGCTAACAATCTTTGAGATACTTTTTGGTTGCCTGCGTGATGAATGAGCCACCCGAAAAGCCTTCGAACGTAATTATATGCAGGCAGCAAATCCCTCCTCACATGAAGATGACCGCAAAATGTCTTAATCGGGCGTGTTTTACCGCTAGTCAACCTCCCACCCTCTCACCACTAGAACCTACCATGCTTCCCCATGCTGTTAATCCAAGTATATCAAATGCTGTTAAATTCGACGAGCAAAAGGTTTCAAATAACTTCCAAATTAATGGGCTTGAGGTTTTGCTCCACATTAAAAAGAGATTTAAGTACAGACTTAAAACTTGAATCTCAATTAGGTATAGATTAAATAAAGTCGGCATAAATTTTGGATAAGCTTGAATTTATGACTCCTCCGAGTGGCCGTTTTATTGCATGGGGGTGGGGGGGCATGGGGACCCCAATCAAGTATCTTCATTGTATAATTATTATTAGAGAAAAACTTAAATAAATATTCTTTGATTCATGTAAAAGCTTCTAGCTTGGTAACTTCTAAACTCCACAAAAAAAATTTTGTAAATTAAGCTTTTCATAAAATTATTATAATTAACATTGATATGCTTAGAAAATAAATATAGATAGTAAACTTCGTTATATCTTCATGGTAAACTAGCTGAAAGCTCTTTCTTTAATGATTAAATCTTCTTCGTGAAAAAACCCATACAAATTTGTCTATAAAATAAAACAAAACTAAATTATTTTCAAAATGATTTTATATGAACTTAAACTCTGACTTAAACTCTAGTTATAATTAACAAGAGGTTAATAACATACTTCTAACGTCAAGGCTAATTAACCAGCTAGCTGAAAAATGAATATTATTTAATTTTATTTTAACTAAAAAACAAATAAAATATAATTCATATATGTATCTAATTTTATACCACTATAAATTTTACCTTGAATTTTATTCGAATGAACATGTAGATTAATAGTTGCTCGTATTTCAAGTTAACTAACTGTTATACTTAATCTTATCTTAATATACTATATTAACTAAATATTATACCTAAAACTGTTGTTTTTGCAAATATCTAAAAATAAACATGAGCATTTATAGCTGATTGCATCTGCATGTCAAATTTGCCAACTTCAGGTTAGTCGGCGACAAATGCAATTGAAGCGGATATGGCAAATCGTGAATGTTTTTGCATTGAGAGGGCAACCTTCAGAACGCGAAATCAGCGCAAAAAGCTAATTAGAGAAAAGCTCAAGTGGTTGCGATGGATATCGATATCGGTATCGGACGTAGGGGCAGAGGCAGAGGAAGAGGCAGAGCTGTTAGCTGTTAGCTGTTAGCTGTCTATGGGTATCATGTTTATCAGATGTGCAGCCATTCGAATGCACTTCCTTTGAGCGCACTCCGTCGAGTGCGATTTCCCGTTAGAGCGGAGCAGAGCGAAGCAGGGCAGAAGCAGAGTGGTGCAAAATGCAACTGAAGCAGAGATACGCATCAGTTGCACAAACTAAATAAGTAAATAAATAAACGTTCACTCAAGCGGCTGTACGAATTGCAATTGCAATTCCAATTGGAGAATTGTTGCCCACTCCAGTTGGCACGGAGGGGCATACGGGCCATAAGGAAGTGCACTTTAAACAGCTGCGTCGTGGCTTATCCAATTGAATTGGCTGGGCGCGATAAACGATAAACGATAGACGATAGACGCTGCATAATTGAAATAAACAAAAACAAACACAGAGCCAACAACAGCAGCAGCAGCAGCAGCAGCAGCAGGCAGACAGCAGGCGAACCGATATTCTTGATGATGATGATGGTGATGATGATGATGACAGCACCATCGACAGCAGCTACGACGACGACGACGACGACGTCGTTAGCGACGTTCAAGTGACGTTGAAATTGAATAAAAATAAAAATATGTATTGCACAGTCAACGTCAACAGCAATTTCAACTAAAGTGCACGCAACAACAAATAGCAAAAACAACAACAACGCTGAAGAATAAGAAGGAGAGCGACCACGACAATAGCGGCGACAACAACACCTCCAAAGTTGATTGATAAAAACTGTTCAGCTCTGAGTACAGCGAGTGCGGTGGGCAGGAAGAGAGCATAAGCAAAGTGGGCGAGGGGAGCGAGAGAGAGAGAGAGAGAGAGAGAAAGATGCAAGCGACTGGCATATCGAGTTGCTTCTCTAATGTGACAGCTCAATGCAATTTAGTTGGCAATGACAACAAGCAATAACAGCAAAAGCAAAAACAAAAACAACAACAGGAACCACAGCAACTCATTCTATTAAGTACAGTGGCTCACAGCAGTATACGTCTATTAGTTTATATGAAAATATATATTTTAAAAAATACTAAATAAATATTATGACATATATATAAATATTATTTATGATGTGAATAATTATGGATTATATATTATTATATACTATTAGAATATGTAAATTATTTCTAACTCTTCCATAAACATTTGTTGCTCATTGTATTCATTTTACATATTCACATACACACACACACACATACCTACGCACTAAAATACTTGCATTTTAAGGCAGCCAAAGGACGTAAAAAGATTGTGAAAAAATCATAAAAATAATAAGGAACCAGAACTGGCAAAGGCAACGATATGGATGTGTGTGTAGCGATTGCAACGGTAATGGCATCGGGATGGAGAATCAAGGGGAATGAGGGAAGCGGAAAAGGCAAGCAGCTAAACTGAAACTGTAACTGAAATGCTGCGCAAACAACTTTGAACGTCAATTTGTCAACTTGAAACGAAAATTGAATGCAAAGCTTTGCGCCACGACGCGACGCGTCGCGTTGCGTTACGTCGCTTACGTTGACAGCGACGCAAGCGCTGGCAGCGATGACAACGAAGGTAGCAGTAGCGGTAGCGGTAGCGGTAGCAACTGACGCGCAGTCAAAGCCAATTTCAGATTTAATTTTTGCTGGCGCACTCCGCGTTGCAGTCGCAGCATTTTGGTTGCTTTCACTGAACGAGCGACTGTTCATGTTGATGCTATGCGGTATTTCAATAGGGCACAGGAAGGGGATCGGGTTTGTTAAGCCAAGTCAAGTTAATGCCGTTATCGTAGGTGCGGCAAACATGTCGCTGCCACAGTCGACGATAGCAGTGACTGAGGCAGTGGCAGAGGCAGAGACGGCGACAGCAACAGCAACAGCGCCGCTTGATAATGAGCAGTTAAAGTAAGAAGCAGAAGCAGTCACGAAAGCTTCCGCAATGTTAAAATGCTGTGAGTATTAGAGGTGACATGAAATGCCAGAGACAGAAAGAAAGAGAGAGAGAGAGAGAGAGAGCGAAACTGGGAGAGAGCGCAGAAATGCATTGCGAAATGCACAAGCTCTAACTCTGTTAATGCATGTCTTTGTGTCTGTCTGCGTGCTTGAATTTGCCTTACGACGACAAAATTCGGCGAAATTAAAACCTGCACGTGTGAGGATTTCCATACAAAGGGCAGAAAGAGAAAGAGCTAAACACAGCACTCTAGGCAGAGAAGGAGAGCGCGATTAAATGTCGCTCATCGATCGGAACGGGCTGGCTACAAAGTTGTCAACTCAAAATGCAAAAACAAAGCTGCCTACGTGAGCGACGGCGTCGGCGACGCTGTCGATTTTGCCAGCTCCCTCGCCCCTGGCAATCAACGACTAAGCTAACGACCAGCCAGGCAGCCAGCCCAGCCAGCCCCTTGATTAACAAAAACAACCAAATTTGCCGTGAAATGCAATTCCTTTATTTTTTCAGATTCTTTTCTTATTTTATTTTTTGCTTCTTGTTCATTCTGCTGACTCGCAAAAATTTGTTACCGCGTTGTGAAGCTTTTTGCGAATTTTGTTTTTGTTATTCTGCTTCGTCCAACTGCGGCGGCGGCGGCGGCGGCAACGATAACAACTTCTCAACGACGGCAACAAAATTTACAGCTGTAGCTGCCCGTTGCACAGTGGCGCAAGGGCAGCGGAGTACTTGAAAGTACTTCTAAGAATTTTCAATCAGTTGCATTACATTTTAGAATTAGCCCAACCCCATAAATAAAAATTTAATATTTGTTTCATATATAATATGTAGGCACACTTTTATACATATGTACGTGTATGTATTGATATATATATATATATAAATATACAATGTTGTAGCCAACATTTTAACGAGCACACGCCACTAGCCTATCCAGCGTCATGGCCACCACTTTGCTACACTTTGCTATTCAGCTATTTTCTTTTTCTTTTTTTTTTTGGCAGCCTTCGTCACATGCGCAGAAGCGGGGCCCACTGTGCAACGTGTTGCCGTTGACGGTAGCGACAACAGCAGCAGGCAGCTGGCAGCAACAGCAGCAGCAGCGATCGCCGCACGGGCGAAACTGAACAGAAACGAGAAATGAAAATTACGATAAAGACACCGAAATTTATATACACTATCGCACACAGATAACAAGTTTGATTTGCAGATACTCGAGAGATTGGAAACTAAAAAGGAGAGAATACAAATGTTTTGGGAAACGAAAATTGATAACAAATTTAATTCGAACTTCAAGGGGTTGTGACACACTGTACGGCGAAGTTTGCAGACGCATAGAAAGAATGCCAGACAGATTCGCCTTCGCCGCGTTCTAAGCTTTGGGTAAAGCTCATGATATAGCGGTAATGATCAGTACGAAAAGTGCTAAAACCACGGCAGCAACGAGTATGGAAGGTGTTTATATCTGTGGGCGGGGGCGGGGGCGTGGGGCGAGCACAAAACCAAGTGACGAACTTACGGCCAACAACAGCAACAGCAGCAGCAGCAGCAGCGGCAGCAATAACAGCAGCAACAACAATAACAACAACAACAACAACAGCAGCAACTGGCCCGTTTGGAGCAGCGCGCATGCCACACACAGTTTAAATATGTGAAATTAGTACAAATCGTGATTTCAACAGCGAACGACCGACGACGAACGACGAAGCGGCGAAAACAACAACGAACGTGTCGGGGGATCGTAACGTCAACGTCGAGTGGCAACACCAGCAGCAGCAACAGCAACAACGTCACGTCGCACGTATGTATTGCGGCAACAACAACATGCAATAAAACAGCTGATAGCAGCAGCAAATAGAAAACCCAAAACAGTCAGCAACAGCAACAGCAACAACAACAATAGCAATAACAATAACAACAAAGCGTCGCATTATCAAGCGAGCAACCAACAGGTCTCCGGGCAGAGCAGCAGCAACAACAACAGCTATAGCAGCAGCAGCAGCAGCAGCTACAACGAGTCGTTGAGTGAGCGAAAAAAGCCCCCGCGTGCCGCTGCAACCAGCACACACACACACACACACACACACACACACACTCACACGCAGAGCAGACAGGCACACGTATACACACACGCACACACTAGCGCACATGCTAGTCCGTGTACGTGTGTGCACACACCAACACAAACAGCAAATACAGAGTCGCGCACACCTTTGCGTTGATTTTGGACGAAACAACAACGCACAGTGGTGCCGAGCGTCAAAAGCGTATGCGAGCAAAAGCTAATTCCACGTGGTAAACGATAGACGTACATGATTTATTCAATGATTTAATTCAGTATATAAATATTGCAAATGCTGATTATAGTATAATAGTAGTTCCATTCATATAGCAATTATATATATACACATTAAATATTACATATAATTTTCTATATCTAAAATTAATTATATAGATTGCGAAGCACACTATTTATTTTTCTCTAACTTAATATTTACATTAATAGAAAATTTTAAAAAATGATTTTAAAATAATGTATATTTATATCACAATATCATTTGATTGCTTGATCAAGATTTATTTTCTATTATTTAACTTTTTAAAATATTCAATTAAAAAAAATTCTTTTTAAAGAATATAATATATTTCTTAATATAGTATTGATTAAGCAATTTTTATTTTCTATTGGTTAATTATTTTCAAATATATTCTAATATTTGAACAAGTTTAATTACCGCTTAATTTTTTAATTTAGAACATCCAATTTTAACTTCACATTTTCAATTCATTTGCATTTTGGTTAATTGCAATTAGTTTGCGTACCACTGTGCTTCGCATACTCGCGCGCTCTCTCGCACAAAGTGCAGCTGAGCTGCCGTTTGGTCGCCGCCGCCGCCACACTTGCCGCTGCCGTTACTGCTTCTGCTGCTGCTGCTGCTGCTGCTGCTACGCTTCCTCTGCCACACAACCGCTAGCCGCGGCCGCCGCCGCCTCAGTCGAAAGTCAAAAGCAACGTGTTGTGGACGCTTATTTTTTTACGTCGCGTTGCGTTTTGCGTTGCGTTGCGTTTACCTTCTTTGCTACCTTCCTCTCTCTCTCTCACACACACACACTCACACTCACACTGTCTCTCTCCGGCAGCAGCTTGCGCGCGCGCGCATCCATCCAACCCAACCGAACCGAACCAGCACCATCCAACAAACCACCCACTGCACCACAAAAACAACAACAACAAAAACAACAGTAGCAGCAACAACAACAACAACAACAGCAGCAACAAGCAGCATCACCACTGCCTCCTTTAACCGTTAACTTTCTCCACACGATGTCCAGCAGTGGCGCCAGCGCAGCGCAATACAAACTTGACGCCAACTCCAATGCTATCACATTGATTGCTGCTGACGGCGCAGCGCTGCCGCCGTCGCCGTCGGCGTCGACGCAGGCCTCGCCAGCGGATCGCATTGAATGGTCGCGCGCGACGATATTGGACTTTATCGAGGATTATCGACGGCAGCGCGTGCTCTGGGACCCAAACACCAAAGGCTACCACATCAAGCAGACCAAATACGAGGCGCTCAAGCTGCTCAGCCAGAAATATGGCACAGAGATTCGCTCAATTCGCTCGAAAATCAAATCGCTGCGATCCTCCTTCCATCGTGAGCACGGCAAGGTGATCAACGGACGCAGCCGAGGCGTTCACTATCAGCCCATGTGGTTTGCATATGAGGCAATTCGCTTCATTTTGGATGGGGAACGGGACGCCGACGCCTCTGCCATGGATGCCGTTGTTGATGGTGACATAGAGCCGGCTGAATCGACTGCGCTGCTGGACTCGGAAACAGCTGATAAACTGACGCTGATGCATAGCCTAGATTTGGAACAGCTGACAGCTGCTGCCGCTGTTGGTAAGCAACAGGTTGAGCAGCACGAAGACTTCGCTGCTCGCGTCGCTGCCGCTGTCGCTGTTGTGGCTGCGGCTGCGGCCGCAGCGAACGTCAGAGAACGGGAACATAACATGGACGACGATGCAGTAGCCTCCGATGGCAATTCCAATGGCTGTGCGGGCAATGGCAGCGGCAGCGACGCAACAGCATCATCAGCAGCGGCCGCTGCAGCCGCCTCAGCTGCTGTGGTAAGCTCCTACTGCCTATTGCCTATTTTCTACTGCCTATTGCTTATTCCTTATTGATTTTACTTTGTTGTGCATATTATTTCTCATTTCTTACATTGTACACCCTACACTGTTGGAGAGGTATATGCGTTATCTCATTCACCACATTTGTGTATAACAAACACACACGCATAGCTGCACATATGCGCATATGTATATGTGCACTACATAAATGATCATTGTAATAATTATTCATAATTAATTTATAACTTTTTTCGTCAACAATTTGTTAACATTTTCATAATATAGGGTATTCATGCGTACAGAATTAAGTGAATTATTCTTGTTGCTTTCTGTTGACGTTCCGTTCCGGTGAAGCTTTTGCTTTTCATACGAGCGAGAATGAATGTAAAAGTGTATGAGTGTGTGTGTGTGTGTGTGTGTGTGTGTGCGTGAGCGTGTGTGCTTTTGCTTGTATGTGTGAGTGGTTTGACTTGTTTTGAGGCAGCAGCAGCAGCAGCGCAGTACACGCGCCGTCGCTGCTGGTTTTGTGTCTAGCGGTTCGTCAGCAACAGCTAAAACTGTAGCGCACAGTGGCTCGAGCTTTTTAGTAAGACACGAAATGTCCGTCTTTGTGATTACATCGTTTATTTGCACTCCTTTTGCTCACTATTAATTTCTTTTTCTTTTTTGCCTCGCACTTTTGCCATAGCTCGCAATGGCACACTTCAAAAATATTAATCAGGTGGCAACATTGCGTCGGCGACCGCTGTTGAAAATTAAATGCATTTGCAATGTTAACGATATTATTGATTAATCAACTTATGCATTATCAATTTATCTCGTCAGAGTTCATTGCAATAATTAAGCATTGTTTGTCACTGTGGCGCAGGCGTTGCTATTGCGTCGCTTGCGCTTCATAAGCAACGTGTGTTGTACAAATGTGCGTGTGTGTGTGCATGTGTGTGTCCTGTCTGTGTGTGTCAACTGGCTTTGATTTTCGCTGCTGCTGCTGCTGCTGCTGCTGCTACGTTAGCCATAGCCATAGCCACATGTGTGTTGCATCAGCCGTAGAAATCGGCAGCTACACGTTTTACGTTGACCCTGCCCCTCAACAGCTGTGCACCACCCCGCCCACCCACAACCGTTGCGCTGGCAATGGACTCGCCTAAGCAGCATCAACAACAACAACCAGCAGCAGCAGCAGCAGCATTAGCTTCAATATAGCAAGTTACGGCGCTGCGTTTTGCGTTTGTTTTTTTTTCTGTTTTTTTTTCATTCGCTTGCTTCATCTGTCTATTCGTCTGCTTGTCTGGCTCGTTGGTCCACTTCAATGTTGAATTCGCCGCGTCGCCAGCCCCGGCCCCACAAACGCAACTAATTTAATCGCCGCTGGCTCTCGCGCTGCCATCTGTATGCAAAGACTGTCTGTGTGAGCGCATGTGTGTGTGTGTGTGTGTGTTTGACTGCTGCTCACATTTATTTATTTATTTTTTATTACTATTCTAATTTGTTTTTCTCTTTGCTTTATGCTTTTTGTTGCTTCGCCTTTGTCTATTATTATTTAGTTGGTGTTGTTGTTGTTGTTGTTGCTGTTATTATGATTATTATTTGTCTGACAAATTCTTTACACTGTCATTATTAATGTTGTAGTTAGTTATTCGTCTTTTCATATTTGCTGCCAATTCCTAACGATTTATTTTCGATTGTTCTCTCTCTATCTCTCTTTCGCAGACTCGTTCCTCTTCCGATGTGGATGGCGAGAGCTATTGCAATATCAGCGCCGAAGATGTGAAGACAGAAATTGTAAGTATGAATGCTTGAGCTTTTGATCTTTAATTGCATTTCAATTGACTCAAAGAATGGGCATGCGAATACCCTGTATAGATATAGAGTACATAGAGTTTGGCAACAAGTTGATATTATCGTATATGTTCGATTACCTTGTACAAGGTTATTCAATGGTGAATATTGTACGTTGACGAAAGAAAGTTTAATCTTCATAGCGACATTAACTTGTATAAGGTGATTTAATGGGGTATTTTTGATATATATTGATAAGAAAGTGTTATTTTTATGACAATTATACCAGTGAAAGTAATAGTATATTGTCTGAGTGTACAGTAGGTACTGCAATTCGTAGTCCTCTGTAAAATATGATGGGATATATGGTATTTATTAATTGCAAATGCGATTTCTAGTAGAAATTAAAAAATAATTAACAATTAATATGTGAATCCTAAAATTGGAAAAGTAAAAAATATTTTGTCCGTATACGTAATATTATTAGATAGACGTATGCAATAAATCAATATGTATTTATAATTTTAAGTAAATATATATTAAATTAAATATATCTCTTAGGTACATTTAAGTTCATGAAAATGAGTCAATATACCGTATAAAATATTTAAACATTATTTTAAAGTATAGAGTTCAATCAACTTTGATCTCACAAATGCGTCAAAATACTCTATATAATATTTGAAAAGCATTTTATAGTGCTATTTCCCTTATAATATTAATAATGAGGCATTATAACCAATAGAATATGTAAAATGGCTAATAGATATTATAGATATAGATATTTTGCTTACTTAATTTGCCAAAGCTCAAAAAAGTTCTCCCATTAAGGAGTCCATATACTCTATATAATATTTGAAATGATTATTTAGATATTCTCTAATATCTTTTATAAGTCAATATACCCCCTATGGAACATGTACAACTAATTTTAATGTGTAGATATCTCTTCTATCTAATCTCCCTAATGAGTCAATATACTCTTTAGAATAATATAAAATAATTTTATGTTCTCCGCAATTTCTTGCCCCTCACAATTTGTGAGCTCACTAAGCACAGTTCAAGTTCATGCCATATCTTAACCTTCTTCGTCTTCTTCTCTTTCTTCGCTCCATCTCCTGCAGATCGAGCACGAACCAGAGCTGGGCATGCTCGATAGGCAGACGAGCACGCCGCTCTCTCTCTCCGCGAGCTACTATAAACCCACGGATCTGACATATAATACGCGCAAGCGTAAGGCCCAAATGGATGAGCTCGATGGCTGTGATGTCAGCGCTAGTGTGGGCGTTGGCATTGTTGGGGGCGTGGTTGGGGCACTAACTCTGACGCCCATCAAGTCGACGGGGCAGACGACAGTGCTACAGCAACATCAACATCAACATCAGCAGCAGCACCACCACCAACAACAACAACAACAACAGCAACACAATCAGATCGCATTTCATACGCTGCAGCAACACTTTAGCCACAATCTCAGCCATAGCAGCCACAATGGCAATGGGCATACACAACCGCAGCAGCTACAACAACAACAACAACAGCAGCAGCTACAACAACAACAACAACAACAACATTCCAATAACATGGCACAAAAACGTGATCGTGGTCGTGATCTCTCCTGCTCGCCAACTCTGGCCAACAACAGCAACAACAACAACAACAACACTAACAATAATACTAATAACAATAACAACAACAACAACAACAACAACAACTCCTTGGATCTGGCCACAACAGCCAGCAGCGGCATATCCAGCCTAACTGCCACGCCCCTCAAAATGAACAGCAACAGCAGCCTGGCCGGCAACAGCCATGTGGATGAATACGGCGTGTTTGGTGAGTACGTCGCAATCACCATAAGGAAACTAAAGACGTCCAAGTCGAAGATAGTCGTAAAGCATCTGATCAACAATTTGCTATACGAAGCAGAGCTGGGCAAATATGATCAGGGGATGCCGGCCTCCAAGGAGCCGCCGCAGCTCTATAAAATGCAATAGCTACAGAGTGAGGGAGAGCGAGAGAGTGGGAGTGGGAGTTGGAGTAGATGTGACTGGCAGTGGGAGCAGTCAAAAGTCCGGCAACTTGTAGTTAAGGAGGAAAGAAAGAGAGAGAGTAAGAGAGAGAGAGAGAGAGAAAGAGAAAACGCACTAGTCAGCAAATAAGAGCAACAAGAGCCAACAAATTCTAAGCGTAGTTTAGGGGCGGGTTTTTATTTTATTTTTTTTGATAAAAATAATGAAGCCAGGCGCATTTCATTCAGGGACAAAGACCATTTAAGTACTTTTATATGAAACACATAAATATATAGATGTACATACATATACATACATACATAAATAAATATACTACTATATAGAAGACATGCATATCAGCGTTTAGTCAATCCAATCAGTCAGTTGCAAATACAAACAAATACAAACATAAATACATATATATAGAGGGAGAGCCAACATACCATTAATTAAAATGAATTAAATAATTTACAATTTACCTTATTTTTCTGAATATATTCAAATGTATATATATATCTTCTGTATGTATATATATATATATGTTTTTGAATTTTTTATTATTTTTAATTTAATTTTTTATTTGTTTACCTTATTTACATTTGGCAATAACACTTTGAACTCAGGTGCCTTTATTTTGTAGTCAATTAAGAGTTGTTATCTTATGCATTAATGAATCGATATATATATAAATATATATATATATATCACATGTTTGATTTGTATATACTTTAAGTGCCCATGTTGAATCAGCAACAAAAAACTGTAAACTTAATTAAAATGTTTTGTGAAACACATGCTATAAATATATACTTACACATGTTTCCAAACTTAAAGTGCTCTGTACATAAAACAAAAAATTGAATATGAATATATATATATATATATATATAGAAATATATATATATTTATTTAGTTAAAATATCTATTACATTTTTGTTACTGAAACCTATTTTGAATTGATAAAAGTTAACTAATAAAAACTGTTGAATTATTTCATTTTGAAAATGATATCTGAGTGTTTCTCTATAAGGCATTGGGGTTGGGCTATCATAAATATGGTGAGTATAATTACATGATATATTTATTGCATATAGTATATGATTAATTATCGTATAAATGATAGAAATAGAAATATAGAAATAAAGAAATATTGTAATATATGTAATGTAGATATGCATCGTTGTAAAATACTTTATGACATCTAGTTCAATAATGTATTCTACTTTAAAATATTTTCTTTATTTCAAAGTAAAATAGTTCTTGACAAAAAGTTTGGTTAATAATTGAAAAATATTAATGAAAGTTGTTAATTTTATTAGAAGTTGGCAGACATAGCCTACAATAATAATCTGAATTTTTAAACTACTTGCTTACATTAGTTGTTTTTAAATATTTCTAAAATTTAAAATTTATTTATAAATTAAAATTCAATAATATATTAAAATTTTTTAGGAAAAATCGGAACTAAATTTATATATGTATAATCTACAAAACATAAAACTTCCGGAAGTAGTATTCATGGAATTTGTACTTTAATAATTAGGAAACTTATTTCTTTAGCTTCGCCAATGTATTTGAAATTCAATTCGAAATATTTAAAATTATTTTAAAATTTCTCCCAACTATTCTAAAATAATTATTTCGAATGAATTTGAATTTATTTAGCTTAGTAAGCAATTTTCTTAATTAATAAATTAAAAATAATAAAAATATATAATTGTAATTAATTTTATCTTTATTATTTTACTATGTTAAACATACATCTCAAATATATTTCTCAACTAGTTCTTTATGATTATAACATTTATAGCTAAAATCGATACCATCTTCTATATTTAACGATAATATTAAAAACATTTGTGTAGTTCTCACACGAACTGGTTAGAACTAGTTCATTTCTTTATTATTGCACGAGCTTTTCGTATCGAATGAAGTTCTATTTACTGCGCATTTGTAATACGATTATATGTAGCACTCATGAACGAGCTCTCTACAAATGCCTAATTTGTGTTCTGGCTCTGGACTGTGGGGCATGGGGCTTGGGGCTCGGGGATTCAGGCTTGAGGCTTGGGGCAGGCCACACAATGGAGTTCGTTTGTTTGGCTCGAGGCGTGAATGACATCGAATATTGTTGCTTGTTTTGATCATAAATCAGAAATGCTCTCGAGTGTAACGAAGAACTAGGCAGAATCGTCTGAAAAACAATCCAAATTATTAATTGCGAAAACAAAGGTTACAGAAAAACAAAAGCGAATTATAAGTAAACAGATCAAAATATAGCATTGTATATATGTTTAGGCATAAATCTATTCAATATTGTGTAACAAAATGTAGATAATGATATCATATATGCATATATATATATATAGCACTTGTTCTGGCCTTGCATACCCCATATACTTCTGAATTATAGGGTATACTGCGCTCTGTGCCTGTCTGTGTCTGTGATTAATTGTCTATTTATTGATAAGAGGTAAAAATAATTGTTAAGCGATAAGAAACATTTATGTATTTGGTTCAAGGCTTCGCAATAAAGAGTTTCAATAGGGAGCAATGAGTGTAGAAAGAGGAAGCATAAAAAAACCATAGAATATAAATAGGTTATAAATAAGAGTGAAACTAATAAGAAATATTGTAATATAAGAAATATCTTTGAATGAGATAATACTGACTCTGTGCTATATATTGACGTTCGTTGTGTTCAGAAAATCAGTTTATATATCTAGCGTAAAATACTATGGACTGAGCTATTGTAGAAGTTCAGTGAATAGAGATTAAAGAGACTAATTGAGAGACTGACAGCAATAATATATAATATGTAAGTTAAGGATGGATTCTCCTATCAGACATTTGAGAAGAGAACACAACAGACGGAGCTGATTCGGTTCAGTTTGTTCCCAAAAAAAGATATATAAAATATGTTATTTTACGCAAGAATATGACGAAAGAACTACGAGAGTAGTGTGGGAGTTATGGGACTATGACTATAGAATAACTGTTGGTCATTCGCTTTAACTATTAACTTTGAGATCACAGACTTGAAAAATATATGCTGGACTTATAATAATGATGTAAGAAATTGAGATTTATATAGAACAGAATCTACAAAATGGTACAGAATAGGACATATAGAGAATATAGTAGAGAATAAGTTATATAAAGAATAAGATATTTACAGGGTAACTGCTTGTCGTGCATGTATGAAGTGAATGTAAGTAATTCGGTAATATAATCTTAATAAAAATTAAATATGTTTAAATAAGACTAAAGGGTAACTAAAAGTTGTGCAGCTAATTAGTTTTAAAATTCCAATTATCTATTTAAGATATACAAATGCTGATTTTCAAATAATATATACATAAATAGAATATAAAGCAGCTCATATAAAATATTTTATATAAAACTACAGAGTAACTGTTAGTCAAATGTTTACTTTTTGCAATAGTTGTTTACCAAATGATAATTGAAAATATGATAAAAATTAAATTGATAAAGAATTACAAACTACTTTAAGTAAAATTGGTATAAATAGAAATGCAAAGTACAAATAATCAATATATATATATATATACATATTATAATAAGTATCTTTGAATATAAGAATACACATTATATATGAGTACAGGGTAACTACTAGTCTTGTCAATCAATCTTTAGCTAATAGTTAGTTGGAAATGCCTTCAAAAGCAAGTCAAAAGTCAATGCACAGCTATAGCTATAGCTA
The DNA here is from genome assembly GCA_035047405.1 of Drosophila stalkeri. Taxonomy (NCBI): domain Eukaryota; kingdom Metazoa; phylum Arthropoda; class Insecta; order Diptera; family Drosophilidae; genus Drosophila; species Drosophila stalkeri. The sequence goes on along the minus strand of JAWNPR010000149.1, from coordinate 6,099,640 downwards.
TACAGTCTACAGTCGCAATTGCAAACATTTGGATTCGTATATAGTATAGATATAGCAGATATCTGTACACACAGAAATATCGAGTATACATATTATATACCGTACATAGTATCGATATAACAGATGCCTTATCCGCATGTGCAAGTATCGAGTACATAGATTTCTAATTCGTAGAATTTGTGTCGCTTTTCTAGGAAGCGAGCGTCAGAGCAACGTGCTTCGATGTTGCTGCGATCGTCTGGCGAGGCCAACGATGAGGAGTGTGGGGACCTCAGAGGGGGCCCCACTACAGTAAATGACGCAATGTGTTTTGAAAAGCCAACCATCACAACAGCCAGGCGAAGCGAAGTCCCAGCTGTCGTTTGTGTTTTTGGGGGGCTTTTGTTTTGCTCGTCGCGTTTGGTTTTGGTTTCGCTTCGCGAAGCTGAAAGCAACATCAAATACATATATAAAAAAAAAAAAAAACTAATGATAAATTCTACACGCACAAACACATATATATATAGTACATATATGAGTATATATATATATATATATGTATTTGTTGAGGCTTTAACTTGAGCTCTGGGTCCCCCATGTCAACAATCAACAGTTTGCCATAAATTATTTTTGCAAACAGCAGGGAGCCAACCCACTCCATATACACACACAGGCATATATAGCTCTGTATATATGTATATGTGTAAATATATAGTGTTATGTACAGTGTTGATAAGAGCGCTACATGGGCCTCAACTCTGGAGTGATTGTCACACAATCAAGCGTTGAGCAAGTACTGCACACAGCTACAGAAAGTTTGATAAAACTGAAAAAAAAAACAGATATACAATATATACATACTGTACATATACAAATATATATGCCATATAGCTACACATTTGATATTGGGAAAGGTTGGAAAAGTGTTGTAAATCAATTAGCCAAAAGTGTTGAACAGCTAAGGGAAGGGCGAGCGCGAGGCGCCGTGAAAACTGAGTCAAGAAATTGCGTCGCAGACGCAAGCTCAACAATGTTGTCCAAGTGCTGGCTGAAAAGGGCAAACGAGTTAAGACTAGGAATCGGAAATGGCACAGAGAGAAAGAGAGAGAGAGAGAGAGAGAGAGAGAGTGGGTATACGGACTAGAAAGATAGAGAGAGAGAGGGGGGGGGCGAGTGTTGGGATTGGACGACTATCAAGTCGAGTCGACTGTTGTTGCAGAACTTGCATTACCAATATGATTTATGGCAGAACAAAATGCACAAATGCTGTTACCAGCTATTACGATAGTCGTCTGCGATTGCTGGCTCGTAAATTACAAAGCTGCCTCCTGCCACCTGCCACCTGCCCCAGCGGATGTTGCCACAACAGCAACAGCAATAGCAACAGCAATAACTGAGGAGGAAGAAGGCGGGCTGCTGTTGCAGCTAATTTGTTGCTCTAATGGGACAGCGAGCGGCAGCTAAAGGTAATGCGAAGGCGGGCAAAGCCAAGTTGGCCAAGTTAACAGCGCGCACAGTTGGCCTTAAAGTTTTTGCAACTTGAGTTAAATGCAGGATCTGTAAATGTAGCCAAAGCTGCCATATTACAAACTGCCTCAGCTATTGATCAATTATTTTATGGCTTAAGATCAACATGGGAACTTTAAAGCGAAACATTTATTGTGAAGAAAATTTAGCAATTTAGTATATATCTCTTACTTTAATAATCATATTGTATTTTGAAATAAACTAATATTAATTTTAAATAATTATTAATTAATAATTTATTATTCATTTTCATGCATTTTATTAGTTTTAGGTTCAACTGGGAATTTTTTTGCTTTATTTTTTATTATTAAAGTAAATATTTTAACAGGAATTTACATTTCAAATTAATTACAAAATAATTAATAATTTGTAGTTTATTATTTATTTTATTCATTTTATTAGTTTTGTCTTAAAATGGAAACTTAAAGTCGAAAATTAATTGTGTTTAATTATATCAAAGTATTTGAAGAAAATATATGTTTATGTCAAATATATTACATACAAATTTATTATAAAAATAATAATTTAATATTTTGAAAGAAATTTTTATTAATTTTAGAATAATTATATATAAATCGTTCAGTATTTATTTTCATATATTTGATTAATTTCGTGTTAAATTTTGGGTTTTAATCAAAACATTTATTGTACTTAATTTAGCTAATTATTAATTTGAGTTTGATATAATTCCTTTGAATGTAATAAATGAATAATAAATATATAAAAAATATACATTTATTAATGTTTTCTTTTGTATATAATAAATAAATTCAAGATTTATTAATTTATATTAAAATTAATTTATGCATAATATATAAATAAAATAATTTGTATTGAATATATATATTTAATAAAAAAAATATTTAATATAAAAATATATAATATATTTATAATTAATTATTTAAAAATAATTATTAGAAAAATAATTTATTAATAGCTAAAATCACGTGACTAATTCGTAGATAATGTCAACTTAAATAAATAATTATTTTTAAATAATTAAAATATAAATATATTTATATTTTAATTATTTAAAAATAATTAATTATTTAAGTTGATTTTATCTACGAATTAGTCACGTGATTTTAGCTATTAATAAATATATTATATAGAGAGTAAATCAATCTTATCGAACTACACTTAGAGAATCTTTTCAATTTTTTATAGAAAATAGAATTTGCTGTATTATTATGTTTATATATATTAATAAATAATAATATTTAATAATTCGAATTTGAGTGTCGTAAAACACAAAAAAATATATACAAAAAAATATTTTATATATATATTTCTTATATTTACATAATAATAGATAACATACAAAATACAATAATATATGCCGAAAAAAACAAATAAAAACATATCAAACAAAAATATTTTATATACTTTTTTATATTTAAATTATATTAGATAACTTCTTCTACATACAAAATACAATAATATATACTTAAAGATCCAACTAATAGTTAAGATTGACGAGATGGACAGCCTTAGAAGCAGATTGACAGACAGACGAACAACATCTACTTCACAGCAATTATTACTACTAAAGTATATATATATATATATATATATATATTCTGGCTACGCCTTCTACTGCTTTTTACACACACGTGTACACAAATACACCCTTAAAATAACAATTTTGAAATGCTTTCAGGCTATGAATAATAATATCTCTAAGTTGTTGATAATCATCTCTAATTAAGTTATATTTCTGCCCAAATTATCTATTATTTAAGTTTATAGGACTACTCATAAACCCATAGAAAACTGTCTGAATTTATATATTTTGTGCACATATAAAGCTTTTATTAACTCTCTATAAAAGTCATATGAAGTTCAACTTATAAAAAATAATCCCCAGCTTGAAAGACAAGTTATGAAGTATTTGTTTTTTTTTTTTTTAATAATTTTTTATTTATTTTTTGTCTTTGTTATTTTTTATTTTTTGCATTAATAACTATTCATATTTTTATTCATTTTCTCGTTTTGTCAGCTGTCTCATGGCTGGCATAATAGCTTTAAAATTATAAGAAATAATTAAAGGCCCATTAAAATCATGGGACTAATAATGGCTGAGAAGCCGAACAATAGCACCAGATAGCACAGCATTCAAATCAAATTGCCCAGAAAATAAAACCGACAAAAAAATGGGAGAAGTAAAATGAAAAAAAAAAAGTCAAAATCATTAAATGCACGAAATGGCAGAGAAATGTGCCAGGGCCATTAAGAATTATATGCCCCGAAAATATGAGAAAAAAAACACAGCAATCGAAAGAAGAGCACAAAAAAAGAAAAAGCAAATACGAAAACTTGAAGGAAGTCGCCAACTGAAGAGAACTGAATAGCTGGAGAGAGCTGCAAATGCTGAAGAGTAATTATAATGCGAAGATCACGTATTCGCATTTTGCAAATGTGAATGCCATAATAGAAGGACGATTTATATGATGGCCAGGCTGCAGATGCTGGAGGGATATCAAATATAAAGACCGACAAATATTTGTGCTTTGGCTGCGTGAAAATAAATTTTCAACTGTGCATACCCAGTGCTAAGCGAGTGTTTGGGTATGATGTAATATAGGAATATATATTTATTTATTTATCTTCAAGTTAGGATTATTAAAAATTAATCATGACTTAATTATTTAAAGCGCTGGCTACTCAGGCTTTCGGCTTGCTTAATTACTATTATATAGGCAAATATATATTTTAATGCATATGACTGAGTGAAAAGAAAAAAGAATCTTCATTTTATATATATATATAATCAAAGTTATATATATATATAATCAAAGTACATCTAGTATCTCTCTCAGACTCTCGTCTATTATAAGGTTCCTTCGTTCATCTTTTATTTATCCTTACGCCTTTTTACGTCTTCCTTATATTCTGCATATCTCCTTGTATATAAATTGATAGCTATTCATATATAAATTGTTCTATTGACTAACCAAGTGAACTCAGTTGTTTATCACATAATTTCCCTGATATTTAGTATACTCGTTTATTTGTCACTTATAATCATATTACATTCATCTAGTCATTATTCCATTTACTAACTCAGTGAACTCGGTTGGCTTTAATCCGTGTTTATTGAAACTTGATTTTTATTACCTTTGATATAATATAGTATTACATTAAGTTGCATACTTATTTATTAACTAATTTATTAACAAGTTGACTATTATTTCCTTAAGACTTTGTACATAAATTTACTTTTACATATAGAACCCAAGTAATAAGTAATATATCAAGGCAATATTATATATGCACAATTTTTCATTTGACAAAAGCTAGGGTATTAACTGTATGAAACTGCAACTCTGAGCCCATCTAAGCCTTTAAGCACTTGGCCAAACGACAAGCTACTCCAAAAACAAAAAAAAAAAAACCCTCGCCCTGTAATTGGCTCACATTACAGCAACCCAGAGCCGAATCCAACTGCGACTGCTAACCGCAGACCATCCACAATTTCAGCTACAGTTTCTGTTTCAGTTTCAGTTTTAGTTCCAGTTCCAACTCCAGCTCAGCTCCAACTCCATCTGTCGCTTCAGCTTCGATTTCCACTCTTTAACCCGGACATGTCCCCGACTCGGCTGGTGTTATTGTCGTGGCACAATATTGTTTCCAAAAAATGAAACGAAACAAAACAAATACGTGACCAGAAATTAAAAAAAAAAAAAAAAAATAAAGAGAAGCAACTAAAAATACAAATAAAGCGAAAAGGCAGACAAAAAAAAATTAAAACAAAACAGAAAACAGAAAACAGAAAACACAAAACAAAACTACGCCAGCTCTGAAAACTGTGCAAAATAATATAAGGAAACAACAAAAATCGCGTTGATTTGAATTTTAAAATGTTTTCATGGCATTTGTTTTTGCCGCTGCCACTGCCACTGCACTGTTTAGTCGCACAGTGGGGCAAAGCACACAGACAATTGCCAAGGCTAAAAACAAAATCTGTCAGACATCATAAATTAATTAAAATTGTAAGAAAAAAGCATTTAAACAAGGTTCCGGGTAGGAGCAATAGCGAAGCATTTAGTTGTACTATTATTTTTATGTCTGAGCTCTGCCTCTTTAATGTTTAGTTAATTGTTAAAAAATTATACTCGATACTAAATAATAATTAAAAACAAATATCTCTTCCACAAAAAGTGTGTTTCTAAAAAAAAAAAAACGAATAAAACATTGCGTATGCTGAATAATAGTTAAACATTTATTTCACTTTTATTATTATAATTAGCCAAAAAGATTTTAATATTTCATGATTTTTTTTGCTGTTTATAATATTTATTTTAATTTTTTTTTTTATATTTTCATTTTATACAATGAAATAAATTGTGTGTTTTTTTTCTGCGCTTACTGTGCGTATGCGTAATCAACATAATTAATCAGCTTTAAATGTTCGATTGATTTACATTATTTGTTTTGACAAAAATACTTTTGCACACTGGCTATTTATTGTTGTAAAAAATCATAAATAAAAACATTTCTTTTTATTGGTTTTACACTGCGTATGCGTAATCATAATTAATCAACAATAAATATTGCTTTAAATGTTTTCAATAAATATTTTGTAATTTTTCTTATCACTTTTTTAACAGGATTTATTGCAAATGTAATAAATAAATTAATTTTATTTTTTTTAATCACTATGTATATATATATATATATATATTTAATAATATAATATATTTAATATATATATTTTAATTTAATATATTCATTAGGTATGTATTTTTTCCATAAATATTTTAGAGCTTGTTTTTTGTTTCATACATATGTATATTTATTACATTTAATTTATTCTAGTTAATAGGGATCAATTTGTGTATGGGTAATTTGTAATAAAAATAAAAATAAATTGTACATTGTAATTATTATTTGTATTATTATTTTTTTTTCAATATATGTATATATTTTTTGCTATCATTATTTATTTAATATTTATAGTAATATAATATTATATAATAATACAATATTATATATTAATATCATATTATATTAATATTATTTTTTTAAAAATTTTAAATTCATTTATAATTTATTTTCATATTTCGGTTTTCTTTTGCCTGACTCTGCGTATACGCAATATTAATCAGTTAAAAATGATTTGTTATATTAAATTTTATTATTAATATTTATGGGTTTTAAAGACATTTGCTTATCCATTTCCATGCTTAGTTTTTTGCTGTCTTTACCAAAAGTATAATTATTTAGATTGTGTTTACGCAGCGTATGCATAATATTAATACAATGTTTATAAATCTTATTTTTTTTTACAATATTTTATAAATGTTTTTAAGCATTTTAAATATCTCTCTAAATTTTTTTTTGCCTATTTTATAACAAATTTATTTATTTATTTATATATATATGGTTAACTCTACGTATACGTAATATTTGTCGAAAAACAATTCATGTTTTATTTTGATTTATTTATTCAACTTGTATTTATTTTTTTATTCCGAATATTTTGTTGAGTCTTAATAAATAATGATGTTTACTCCAATGCAAATTGAATATTTGTCTTACAAGTTGTACTAATAATATTAATGTAATATTTCATAAAAGTCATTTTAGGCTTAGTCAAATAAACATGTTTCTTATTTTGCAACATGTTTTCTTTTTTTTTTTTTTGAAACTTATTATCTGGCAAATGTGTGCTGTGGGCTCTAGCAATTCCTTGGCCAATTGACAAGTTTTGCGAACAGCAGCTGATAAATCAGAAAGCATCTCGAGGCGAATGCCTGCTGCTCCACTGGAGCTGGCTTTCTAAGACTTTCTAAGCAGGACGCAGACGCATTGCTTTTCGTGCGGCATTTGTGAGTCAGTTCCACTGTCTTCCACTTGGCTGCTATCAACAAAAAACTTTTACACTGCCATTTGCTGTCATTGTTGCTGCTGTTGCTATTTTTGGTTACATTTCACCAGCAGCAACAGCAGTTCGAGCTACCAACTCCCCAGCTGCCTGCCGCTTCCATTGCTGCCCCTGCTCTGCATCCCCTCAATAGCCGCAACAAAGTTGCAACAACAGACGTTGCCTTATGTAAATTGTATAAAAAAAAAAAAAGAGAAAAAGAAAAACAGAAACACACAAAAAATGTGAACAAAATTTTTGATAATGAAACTTTTCAACGCAATAAATTATAAGAGGCGCAGGGCGCTGTGGAGTTGGAGGGCAGTTAAATAAGTAAACGCCATGTCAAATATTGATTTCGCGTTGAATTTTTGATTATTTCTATAAATAAAAAACCAACTGCAGGAAGGGGGTAGCGGTAAAGGCCTGCTGTCTGCTTGGGGCTTGGCTAGTTTCTCTATGTCGCAGTCGCAGTCGCAGTCGCAGTCGCAGTCGCAGTCGCAGTCGCAGTCGCAGTCGTTTCCCATTTTGGATCCCCTTTAACACCCCAGCCGTCGACATTTCACACCCCAGCAGCCGGCGGCACGCGTGCGGCACTGATAAAGCCGCCATTGTCGTCTAGGTCAAGTTTCATAAGGCTGGCAATAGAAGCGAATGCGAATAAATGGGCTAAGTCTACGTGTAGAGCATACCCTATGAAAGGGTATGCTGGAAGTGGAATAGACTTAGCAAGTTGTACAATGCCAGTGAGTAGCCTACGAGAGATTGAAAGATAAAATAGACTCTTCTTTGATTAGCTAAAGCTGTCTCTATCAAGTGTTAACAGATGTTGCTGATGAGCTGTTTATGTTAATCTAGAAAACTTTGTTACTCTTGAGTTGCTCATGTGAATCTATAAGATTCTTATGAGAAACCATCAACCAAATCAATTGTTAGTAGAGATAATATGCTGTTACTTAAATAGAATAAAAGTACATTAAAAGATTTATTTATTGAATAGATGCAAAAAGCTTTTCATGCTACATTTTAACAGCTATAAAAGATTTTAAATATTTTTTTAAACTATTTTAATATAAATTTATCCTTCAGTTGAAGTAGAATTAGAATATATCAGCTCAATTTTGCTTATATATAAGAAGTATTAAAACCTCATGTTAACTTTTACCAGGCAGTTAAAAAAGTGTCTAATAAATATATGTATGTATCATAAGACAAAATCCTTAAAGGCTAAAGAACTTTTACCAGGCAGTTAACAATTTGTCTAATGAATATATGTATGCATAATAAGACAAAATCCTTAAATAATGAAGAGCACTTGCTAAACTCTAAAAACACTTCAAAGCTTATATTAAAGCTATCTAGCCATATTCATGTTAAATTTTAGCTAACCGATTTATGAACTAACTTTTAGATTTATAATCTGCTTAAAAATATAGTTTACTATATTAAGTTCGACTACCATAAAATGTATATTTTTTTCTTCTATTAAAGTTCACTTTTAACATTTTATTAATTACATTTAAATTTTATAGGATATCTACAAGTCACGCCATTTGCAGCGCTTCATTCGAACCTGTTTTTTTATGATTTTATTTATTTTGGCGCTCTTGTTTTCGCATATGGGCATAAAACTCAAAAGTAAACAGACATAAAACGACATACAACCAAAATTGCTATGCAAATACAGAATATTACCTGAGCAACCCGTAGCACACCTATGCCAACGCCCCCCGCCCCTCGCTAGCTCGCCTGGCCTGCTACGGATATAAACAACACACCTGGAGCAGCGACAAAATGTCGTCTAGCTCTGTCTACTACAACTACTACAGCCTGGCTCTGTTTGGCTGCGTGTAGGCACATTTTGAAGGTGTGGCGTTGCCATCGTCGCGCAATAATAAAAAAAAAAATAAATAAATAAAATAAAATATTAAAATATGCAAAAGGCGAGACCCGAAAACTACATTAAATAAATAAATAAATAAAACTGCAAAGTCGTCTCTTGTATTTCAGTTGAATAACCATTTGAACTTAACTTGACGCTTTGATGTGCTATAAGATTCAATTTCATTTATGTTTTCCATAAATAATTATACGACTTGAGCTATCTATGGAACTGTTTTCAGCCAGCCAACGGAGCGTATGAGTAATAAAGCGAAATTAACTAAATGAATAACTGAACAATATCTTGAATCTAAAGATCAACTAATATAGTATAGTATATATACTTGAATTAGTTAGTCACAATTAAAACTCAAGTTTATAAGACGCTCTGACAATAGTGAGCTGGCTCTGTGAACTGGCTGTTAAGTAAATGTTAATTAAGTAGTGAAAGCATTTCCTTGTTGAAAAAATAATAATTACAGTTGCTCAATTTATATTTCGCTAGTTATTTTGAGGCCTTACAAATATCATCTAAACAGCTGTAATAAATGCAGATGAAAAACACATTTGATCTTTATTACAGCTTTTATACGAGATGTATATCATATACACGAAAATAATGTAAGCTTGTTTAATATAATGGATTGAAAAATGAATATACATTATATTTACTTGTAAGCTTTTTTTTATAAATGAACAAGCGAAGTTTATATATATAAAAAATATAGAAATATATTATATATATTATAAAAAATATATTTTAATTCATAAATTTATTCATTTATTAATATAATTTTAATTAATATATTTTAGTAATTATTATATATGCTTAAAATAAGTATAAATTTCTAATTTATTATATTTATTTTTAAATTTATATATAAATATAAATTTCAAATTTATTATATATATTTTGAAATTTATATTTATAAATGATTTGAAAATACATTTTTTATGATATATGCAAATATATATGTCAAATGATAAGAAAGCCGTAGAAAAACGAAAATTTCGTTTATTTATTATATTCTATATATAATGTTCTTTTTTTTTATATGAATTAAAATTTATATACATACAAATATATACCTATATAAATATACATATATATATACATATATAATATGTTTGTGCCATTATCATTTTGTTTACCATCTAATCGGCTCATGATATGCACATTTGGAGCAGACGAGGGCAATTTGGGAGCGCACAAAAGTCGTGTCTCAATCAAACGAATACAATGATATTGCATTTATTTCAGTTTTCAGCTTTAGGTTTTCATTTTTCAGTTTACAGTTTTGCTTGGACTTATCGATGAAATTACGTGCATGACTTGACAGAGCGAAGCACAATTAAATTTATTTATTTATGTAGAGCAGATATGGCTCGACTTCTCCATGAGACGGCGCTAATTTCTGTATATAAAAATAGCACAGCCCACTGCATAGACTATATCGATATCTATACATATCATTTCTGTATCATACGAGTTTCTGAGCTATTTATGAAGTCGCCTAGTCGATGTAATGCACATTTTTGCATAGGCTTCAATCATAAAATAATAACGTCTGAGATAGTCGTTAGAATCGAATCGCAATAACCACATTGAAACAACTTGCACGACGACAACTCATAAATATTCAACTTTAGTTATGGTGTCTGCTGAATATATTGATACACTATCCATAGGATAGTGGAGGATACATTGACTGTGTTTAGAGATATGAGAAGGAGACAGAGATCTGTCGATAGAGATATCTGAGGCTTATCACACCAAAACTATTGATAGAGATATTTTAGTTTTATGAGATCAAAACTGGTTGATATTATGGGAATGTACATAGAAATCTATTTGTAAAAGCTTAAGTCTCTACTGGACTATATGCAGTTAGTTAATCTTAAATTAATTAAAATTAATTAGTAATACGACTATATAATATTAATACTGTATACTATATACTGTATTTTTCTTATACCCAATTCAGTCATGATGCATTTCATTGCTAATCGAAAATCAAATCTTTCTAATCTTGGTGTGAGGAAAATGTATTGTAAAGAATAGTAAAAACTTAACTGAATATATTCGATGTATGTATTATATTTAGTATTTTTAAAATACTGAATTGTCAATGAGAATAAGCTTGTATTATGGATTCATACGTCAAGTTTTGTACAATTCGAAATGTTTCCTTCAAAGTTGATTTAAATTAAAATATATAGATTTACATTAGTAAAACATATAGTATAACGGTCAATAATATTATGCATTTTTCTTATTTCCCCATTATTTATATATTTTTTTGGTATTTTTTATTACTTATACTATATACGGTATTTTTCTTATTTCCCCATTATTTATATATTTTATTTGGTATTTTTATGACTTATACTATGTACGGTATTTTAATTATTTTTCCATTATTTATATATTTTATTTGGTATTTTAATATCATATACTGTATACGGTATTTTTCTTATTTTCCCATTATTTATATATATTTTTGGTATTTTTTATAACTTATACTATATACGGTATTTTTCTTATTTCCCCATTATTTATATATTTTATTTGGTATTTTTATAACTTATACTATATACGGTATTTTAATTATTTTTCCATTGTTTATATATTTTATTTGGTATTTTAATATCATATACTGTATACGGTATTTTTCTTATTTCCCCATTATTTATATATAATTTTTGGTATTTTTATAACTTATACTATATACGGTATTTTTTATTATTTTTCCATTATTTATATATAATTTTTGGTATTTTAAAAACATGTTTCTTTTCTTATCGTATGCCGAACCATATGAAAATTGTTATATAAAATACTATACATAATATATAATATATATTAGAAAGATTAGAGTAAAGTTTCCTTATCGACTTTATCCAAAAATCTGTCAGTTAGTGTATTTGCATATTCGTTGAGCGTCAGCAACAGTTGCTTTGTTATATGTTTATTTTTGTATATATATATATTTTTTTTTTTACATATTTGAATTCCAATATTGATTACGTCTGTAAACAAATAGTAAAATCGTGTTCTCAGTTTGCAAATATTTATTCGATTTTTCAGCACATGGACACAGTGAGACGCCCAAGTACTCGAACACTCAGTCATAGTTGAATGCATGGCTGAAAGCCATTGAGTAGCTGTCGGAGCGAACGAGAGCGCAAGAGTGAGAGAGAAAGAGAGATAGAGGGAGAGAGAAGTCAGTCAGACATCTGCTACTCGGAATAGGAACTATTAATACCCCTTGGTCAGACTTGAGGGCTTCGAGGTGGGGCTTGGACGCTCTTTAGAATCTGCGTAATAGGCTTCCTAGTCTTATCGGCGAGTTTCATTAAAATGCGCACGTTTCGTCACGTCTCGTCGGGGGCAGACTTGTTGTGACTGTCGGGTGTTATATGTACTCGAATCGATCTATTAAATGTCTAGCCGTCGCAATTGTAAAAACTATTCAGCCATTAATGAGATCTTTGCATCTGGCTGGCCTATAGCTGTTATAGCCAGCCCAAATGGCCTTTCAGCCAATTAGTTAAGGAAACTCATTTTGCATTCAATGCGAAACGGTGCGAATTACATTTTGAAGCTACTTAAAGTTACAGTAAAACATATAAATATAACAATTGTTATTGGATATAGAATACAATTTTAGTTTGTATAACAGATGAAAGTCTTTATAAGATTAAGTTGAGTGGATAAAATAAAATTTGCTTAAAGATGAAAGGATGAAGAAGAATCCTTTCCTAAAATAAAATTTATTTTATCCACTCAACTTTATCTTAATAAGATTTGCATCTGTTATACAGAATTGCTAAATATGTATTTGATAATTAAGTTTAGTTTTGATATGTTTTCTGATTTAATAAAGTGAATCAAAAATAAGATCGATAAAATATATCAAGAGATTGAATGAGAATTTTATATGTTAATAAATATTTTTTATAAATAAATTGGAAGTGTCAAAAATATGAAAATATAAATAATAAATTTAAATTAAGAGAATTGATTATAATTGAAATATTATTAAAAATCCTAATGAAGCGCAAATGTTTTTTTTTTCATAAATATTTTATCTTAAATATCAAAGCTCTTCCCAAATGGCTGTTCTATTAATATTTATTTTGTAAAAAAAAAATGCAAGTTAATTTTAGAAATATTAAAGATAAAAAAAAAGACTTTTTAATATAATACATATGATGAATATGTTATAAAGATATATATAATATTGATATATTGCTAAATTTTCATTACAGTAAACAAATATACATATATTCATATTTTCTCACTAATACAAGAGTTATTTAACTTAATTCATAGCTAATGAATTTTGATAGTATTTCAGTAAACACGAATTGTTAGCTAAGCAAAACAATTCCAGTTTATAGCTCTTAGATTCCCTATAGAGCTATACTCGTGTATGTTAATGTTATATACTATATACATGTAATCGCAAAATAATCAGATTAATAGTATTTTTATTATTACTATGACATAGTTCGAGATTTGAGTCAAGTGTCTCGGGAACTTAGCCGTTTCCTGTCAAGAGTCTTTAGACACAAAACTTTATCTGCGAATCACTTTGCCACTCTGGCCATATAACTGGCCTCACAGTCTGCTTGATAAGTAAGCGCACCACAAGCTTTGCCTATGTACATACATATGTATGTATGTATGTGTACATCTTATGTAAATCCGTCTGGCTGGAAACACACACACACATGTGTGTGTGTGTGTGTGTGTGTGTGTGTGTGTGTGTGTGTGTGTGTGCACACTCGTTTCTATTTTTGAACCGGCTGCCCATATCAATTGCGGCAACTGCACAGCTGACCCCCTCTTGCCCCACTGTGCAAGTTGTAATTTAATTTGCATTTATTTATATTCATCAACATTTGTATTATTTGTCATATAGTCTGAGCTGCAGCGGCGTTTAAATATTGAATCTAACAAGTTCTTCAATTAAATTATTAATGCAAATTGTTTGCTAAAGAGTTGCATCAAGAGTAACAGAGATAGCGAGAGAGAAAGAGAGTCTGAGAGTGAGAGATAGAGAGAGAGAGAGAGAGAGAGAGATGCTTGTTTTAATTCAAGTCACTTGTCATAGCTTTATATTTGCATATTTATTTTAAATGTAATTCTATAATGTAATATATGATAAATTCGAGATGATCGACTGCCGTATACCCTGTGCCTAGTCAAAATGAGCATAAACAAAAGTTAAAGCAATTAATTTTCGATTAACTTTGAAGCATTGTCATCAAAGAATTTGTTAAGTTTCGTCTTTATACGACTAACAGTTACTCTACACAATGAAATTATAGAGGAATAAAACACTTTTCAATTAGCATAATAGAAATATTTTGTAATCTAATTTTATTAATTTTTCCTAATATTTCAGTCTAAATAAATCATTTTATGATTTAAATTGAATATGATTTCAATTTAATCATCAAGTTTCATTAATTTTTTAATGTTGCCATAATAATTGCATTTAAAATAATATTTTCTGCTAACTTCGATTCATAAATTAATGCAATTTCTTAATTTGTATTTAATATTCTATCTTAGATACGTTATATTTTTTTATTTTATTAATAAGTTAAAAATTTCTATAAATTTTTTTTATATTTATATATATTTTAATTCCTTTATTTTCTTTTTTTTTTAGATATTAGTAGGTTTAGGAATCACTTGATAAATTAATATATCTAACGAATAGTTTGCATTTTGAATATTGAGAAGTTAGCTTAAATTTAAATACAATTTTTAAATATCGTTGAAGCTGTTCATCAATTATTCAATGTTATTATTTATAATGATTTTTTTTTTAATTTGATTAATATTTTTTTATAAATATTCTATTCTATATTAGTCTATATATATTATATAACTATTATGTATGAGCTAACTTGTTTTGCTTTTTTTCTGAGTTAACCTGTTTTTGCATATCTAATGTAATTTAATATATGTATGTATTTTTTTTTTTGTCGTATGTCTAAGGTTCAATATATGGTATCTGAATAACAGACATTTCAATATACCCATTCATTGAACTCCATGCTATATGCAGGGTATTCAAGTTAGGCATTTCATCTTTCCGAGCGCATAAATATGCTGTCAATTCTAATTAAATATTTAAATTCGTAGCATTACCTGTCAATTGTGCACTTCCCACTTCAATACGCCCTCTTATCGATTTGTGTAGAGTATTTAAAGTCGACTCTGCTTTCGTTTTGAGCAACGCACTCAACAAGTCGAATGCTCAATTTATTTGTAGGTCATTTTCATGTAATGCAAAATGCTGCTGTAAAAAAAAAAAAAAACTAGCAAAAGCAGCAGCAATCATAAAAATTAGCTGGCGACGTCAACTGCGACTGCGACGGCGACGGCGACTGCGACGTCCAGTTGAGCGCGTTATGTGAGCAGCGACTGCAAGTTTTTCTATGACGTCGCTGTTTGTCTATGCAAAATGCTTATATAAGAGATTTATGACAACAACAACAACAACAACAACAACAACACACACACACACACACTATACACACACACACACACACACAGCAAGTGGAGGTTAAGAAGTTGACATTTGTGGCGATTCGGCTCGACAGGCTGTAATCGGAGAGAACTTTTTTTTTTTACAGCCTGCCACGTTTGGCTGCATGTTTTATGGGCTAAGCTCTGGGCCCCACCCACGTGGTGAGTGGGGAAGTAGAAGGGACAGGGGGTGCGCGAGTGCTCAGAGTTGGCATCAGGGTCAAACAGCGCATAAGATTCGCAACAAACTAGCGCGAGACTTCGCGCAATTCAAGATTGCATTAAACAATTCGAGGTTGGCCAAAAGCATTTAAAAATATACATATAAATATATAAACAAACATAAAACTTTGTTTATAGCGAGACATAAATATGCATAGCACATAAATATACACAACTTAATAATAGCACAACATAAATATAAATGTTTCTATTTTTACGATAACAAGACACTTAACTGGGACAAGTTGCCTTAGAATGCAGCTCAAGTTTATTAAGGAACTATTTATAATGTATTATATGATAATATCCTAGAACTACTCTTTTTATGTACACATTATGCATATAAAATATATAAAGTTGTATACAATTTTGTAGTAGACTAAATTGTCTTTTGAGCAGCTTTACTTCTTAAGCATATTTTTATCAGGCAAATAATAGTTCAAGGCTATATTTGAAGTTTCTCAAGTTCTTGAGATCGACAGCCTATAATATATTATTATATTTAATATACCATATTCTCATATCAGTCGCAGCATAGTTCAAGGTCGTTCATGAAACGTGAACTTAGTAACCGATTGCAAATATAATAATAATATAAATATTTGTCATTTTTTTCATGGTCTCGACTTGTTTTGAAATTTGGAATATCTATAAAATAGATCAAATAGAAATGATTGAGTTAAACACAGTGCCATTTTGACATGAGATATCAAAATATATATATGATATGTAAAAATATGTTATGTAAAAATATAAATTTTTAGCAATTTATAAGTAAACATATTTTTTTTAATTATTAAAATTGATTTATATGATATAAATCAAAAAATAAGTATTACAAATCAATATAAAAATGTATATAAAAATCAAATCGTAATTTTTATTTTCAATTTTTATTATAAAATTGACTTTGGACTATATTCTGATTCAACTCTGTATATCACGAACATATCAGAGTTAAATTGTATTTTAAATGCTGAGATTCAATAGAATAATAATTTAGATATTTAGTCATGCTATAAATATTTATATATATAATGTAATATATATTATATAGAATGTAATACAAACATCTTGATAAAAATAATAGAAATATTAAAATTATAAAATAGCAAATATATATTTCACAATTGATTAGAATTTATATTAGATACCACACAATATTATAATATACATAAACTTATTGATATTAATTTAATTCTATAAGAAAAAATTGCATTAAGATAAGGAGTTAAATACATTAAAAAAAAAAGGAATACACAATCAAAAAAAATACAATTTTAAATTTTATAAGAAATTAAACGATTTTCAAGATTTTTCAAGATATATACATTTTTTATTTTTATAAAAATTACATCACAAATAATTATATATAATTGCATATCAGGAATATTCATCTGCTAACAGCTGATATTTATTGCAATTATATTACGAATATTTTTAATGATTTTATTTATTCCTTATATTCTGGTAATATTTTTGCATTATTTAGTTTCTAATTACAACGAAAGATTTCACTGGTTAACAAAATTTGTTTATGCGTATCCTACACAAAATAATATTATGATTTACTAAAGATTTTTAATGATACCTATGATCCATAACAGCAGTTAGAAGAACTTCATTAGAGACTACTGCCCTGAATTCAATATAATTATACCCCGAACCCATTGAAAATGCGAATTCAGGGTATAATGTTTTTGTGAAAATGTATGTAACAGGCAGAAGGAGACGTCGCAGACCCCATAAAGTATATATATTCTTGATCAGCACAAAAAAATAAGTTGATATAGCCCTGTCCGTCTGTCCGTCCGTCCGTCCGTCCGTCCGTCCGTCCGTATGAACGTCGAGATTTCGGAAACTACAAAAGCTAGAGAGCTGAAATTTTACATGAATACTCGTATCTTAGTTACGCAGTACAAGTTTATTTTGTTTTTTCGATAACTCATCCCATTCCTTAATTATCGATAAAAAATCGAAAATTCGTTTACGTTTTTTACGTTTTTCGAGCATAGCTTCTACACCGTTTTAGCTTGAGACTTCAAATAGCACATTTAGATAGTTATTATGGATACGCAGATTTTGTAATTTTCAGATTTTGGATGCCACGCCCCCTTCGCCCCCAATTTGAAAAAAACGTATTTCAACTACTAGAGACTTGTAATTTGGCAAACGGACAAATTTGAATGCTATTAATATATTCTGAAAGTTTCATAAAGATAGTCCATCTAGAAATGGAGTTATAAGCGTTCAAAGTATAGCCCATCCCACCCCAAACGTCGGCAGCAACTGCGCGGTTAGCAGAGCGCTCGCTTATACGTGCATAAAGAAGAAGAATTTTAATTTTTTTTTTTGCAGGGTTCAGGGTATCTCGTAGTCGAGCCGTCTCGACTAGAGCCTTCTTACTTGTTTTCAAATAGTTTACTTCGAAATGTCTATCATGCTTATAGCTATTACTTTTAAATCTCATTTATAATTCTTTAAAATCAATATTTGGTTCTAGTTTGAGATTCGCTTTCACTAGTCAACATTCTTAGTAAATCCCTTTGGCTCTCTGTTATCATTATTTATTTTTATAATATATATTCCCCTGTTTCGACTACTCGCTAGTCAATATACCCCTCGCTCACTAAATGCCGTGGCATTGTCGAGTTGTGCAATCAGCAAGACCAAATGTCTGCTGGGTACGCGCCATTAGAGATATGGTTAGACTTCTGTCGAAAGATCGACGGCTCTGTACGTTAGCTGATATGGGAGCTGGCCCAAAGCGAATCGAAAACAAATAACAAACTGTGAAGAATAACAAACAGATAAGGCCAATGTTTTTCAGAGCTATTCCCGAAAATAAATAAAATTTCTTATCAGCTGTATGAGTTGGTCAAAACGTAAACGTTGCTCGACCTTGAGTTGGACTCTCGCCGTCGACTTGAGTGATATATTAATATACATGCATATGTATATAAGAGTATCTTTTTGTGTATGTGTGTTGAGTTGAGTTGAAATGGGTCTCTGTAACGCTATACGGGGTTCCAAAGTTACAAATCGAGGAACATGCGCCAACAGCATGCTAAAAATATCCAAAAGCAGCTCACTGAATCACAGAAATCACGTGCTCAGCGCTGTCTGGAACCCTACAGACCCTGCACACCCGACAAACCCAACCCAACCACACAGACTACACTAGGTTAGACTAGGCTAGACTTTCCAGCTATACAAATATTTATGAATGCACTTTGCCGGCCCAGACAATGCACCATTTTCTGTCAGTGCATGTGACTGGGCGAACTGCTGCTAACTAGAATCGTTAGTTGCCCATTGTCAGGTGCTATCGATGGCCATATAAGGTACATATAGCCCCCGTCTGCTGATAACTCAAATTTTGTTTTTTTTTTTTTTTTTTGCTAATTACAATTGCCACAGCAATATCTGATTCGATTGTAACTTGTTCAACAACGCCTGATATGAGGTAACTAATTACTAAAAATAGTCAACTGTAAGATGTTCAAAGCATTATTGAGAACTTGGCTGTTGATCTGATATAGGTATATGATATATATGTTATAGTATAGTGATCTATATAAACTGATCCGAACTGACCTAACTGACCTAAAAGATTGGATTAAGAATCAGAATAGAAGAAGGATCAGAATAGAAGAAGAATTAGAATAGAAGAGTAAAATGGGTTTCCTTAAATTTCCAGTTCATATATTATAATAGGCTTTAAAGTACTTTCATTTAACATATTCTTTCAATTTGTCGTCCCAGAACTTATTTGGAGCTCTGTCTCTTTATTTACTTTATAAGTAAATATTATTATTGTATGTAGACTTTATTTCCCATATATGTATGTATTACCTCTACATACATGTATTCGTTTACTTTCCCATTTTTATTTTTTTACCCTATATAAAACCTATTTGCTGTGCTACCTGACTAAGTCAAAAACATTCTATTCTAGGCTATACCAACCTTCTAGAGCTATAGATAGCTCAGCAAATATGCACATACGATCTGTTTTGTATACTCTCTGCCATTTCATTCCATTCCGTTCCGTTCCATTCCGTTCCATTCCGTTTTTTGTTTTCCAAATGTTTACCCTATGACTAATGCAACGCAACTTGGGCAAATGTTTATTTGGCCCGGGTTCAACAGCAACAGCAAATTCAATTCCAGTTCAAGTGGGCTTCATTTACATCAAGAGTGCACAAATATCTACATACATACATATATATATATATATATACATACATATATATATATATGTATATGTATGTACATATGTATCTCTGTGTGTGTGTGTGTATAGCTCTAAGTATTACTTAATACCTTTGACTAAGCACTGAGCCATCAAAACAACTTTCGATTACGAAATTTAGCACAGCTCCGTTGGATAGGCCGTCTAGGCATTACGGGTAGCGGAGCTGCGATAAACACCAGAAATGAACCGAAACAACTGTTAAAAAAAAAAAACAAGGGGTGCGCCAGCAGTGGAGTAGACGACTAGCAGTTACCCTGTTAAGATATAAATATTGTGTATTTATTATTAATTGAATTAATTGAATTGAAATGAAATTACTTAAATTTCTATAAAAAAAATAGAATTATAATATTAGAATTGTTAAAAGTATACGACTATTAGTTACCCTAGCCTTATAGATCTTAAGCTATTATTGAGTAAACATGTTAAATTTATTAATATCAAATATCAGAGCTCAGATCTCTTACAGACTTCAGTAAAATAAATATGCATGCTATTGCATTGAGCGTACACGACTAACAGTTACCCTATGCTATCTATATATATAGTTATAAATAAATCAAACTTTTTGCAGGATATTCAATTATTATTTATATTTATATATATATTTTTTATATTTATATAATATTTAATTCAATATATATTTAAATATATATTTTTTATATTTATATAAGATTTAATTTAATAGCGAAAAGGAATTGAAGTAACGACTATGGGTTACCCTGTAAATTCAATGTTGAGGTAAAAGTAATTAAAATAATATGTGCAACAGTTTCTACTAGTTTCTAAAAATCGAATAAGTATATGGTATAATGGAGTGAACGACTAAAAGTTACCCTGTACTTACAGCTTAATCGAGCTAACCTTGGGAACGAGCCTGTAATATATCGCATATCATATAACTAACTGAATCTTGTATAAGAGAAATGTGAACTATGAAAGAGTGGACGACTAACAGTTACCCTGTAATTAATTTAAAAGTGATTTCTATATGAATAGCTTTTAGTTATCAAAGAGTATATTAGCTGGACTAAAAATTTGTGATTGATTCCATATTTGATGACACGCAGTTACCCTGTAAATTGTGTCAACACACTGTAAGACTGTAAGACTATAATCTAATATTACATATTTCTAATGTCTCTCTTCATCTAATATACTGCTCATCAACTCTCTCTCACTCTCTCTCACTCTCTCTCTCTCTCTCTCTCTATCTTTTTCTCACCTAATATACTTACTTTCTTAACAGCTTACAGGGTATGCAAAAAAAAAAAAGAAACAGAAACAGCAAACTTAATGAGCTTTGCGAAATGTGTTTGCTTGCCCTTTCGATGGCTGTCAAGTACACAATAAACGACAACAGGTTGAAGACTAACAACAACACGAACAACAACAACATGACAGCAATAACAACTTTAACACTTAACAAAGCTGAAATGAAAATTACACAAAAATTAAAAATGCAACCGCAATAAAAGTTGATCATGAAGTTGCCGTCAGCACCGATAATGATAATCACGCAGATGACTAATGCAGCGCGTTGATGACGGCGGCTCAAAGCAACTCGCATGGAACACGGAGCATGAAACAAGAAACAAATGTTGAAAACTGAAAACTGAAGACTGAAGACTGAAAACTGAAGACTGAAAACTGAAGACTTGAACAAATTTCATATTGCGAAGTCTTCGCTGCGGTTTCTTGGCCTCGCCCTCCGCTGCGGCTCTGTCTGTGAGCGACGGCTGCGTGGTTCAGTGGTTCAGTGGTTCACTGGATTAGTGGTTTACTGGCTCTCTAGAAACACGGCCTGGCATGACTGGGGTCAAAGCCATAAGTGGAAGCCCAGCTAGACAATGACTA